>CM038044.1:105074941-105424941 GCA_021397845.1 Areca catechu | reverse complement strand
TCTCTATGTGTGGAAGATTACACAAAATAGAGCATTTATGATCAAAAAGCTTGTAAATATGAAGTATAAGAAAGAAAATTTAATTACCGAATATCTAAGAAAGATTTCAAGATATAGTAAATCTGTTGGTAGCAATAAAAATAATGTTAGATGATGAGTTGCATGCACAATTATTACTCAATTCCTTGCATGCTGGTTGTATCACTTAGTAGTTTAGCTCCTAATGATGTGGTGGCATTATAAATAGTAAAAAATAGTATACTTAATAAGCAAACTAAAAGAAGAGAATTTGGTATGCCTATATAGTCAAAGGCACTAGTTACAAAATGGAAATGAAGGAGTAAAACAAGAAACTCACAAAATTTGGACAACCATGATAATTTGAGAGAAAGAACCAAATTTAGAAAAAAAATAAAATATTTTTATTACCGCAAACTAAGGCACATGAAAAGAGAGTGCATAAAACTTAAATGAGAGCAGTCAAGGGAAAAAGGTGAAGAAAAGAAAGAAGAAAATGATATAATAGTAGGTGTATCTAATATTGATGTTGCCATTATTTGTAATGATAATTTTGTAAACCTTACATGCCATAATTATGCCTGGATTGTTGACTCAAGTATCTTTTTCCATGTTACTTCTCGGCATGATTGCTTCATATCTTATATTAGTTATAATTTTTGTAGTGTTATGATAGAAAATGATAGAGTAACCAAGATTATAGGCATGTGAGATATTTGCTTGGAGATCGGTGTTGGATGTCAGCTATTA
This sequence comes from Areca catechu, assembly GCA_021397845.1. Taxonomy (NCBI): domain Eukaryota; kingdom Viridiplantae; phylum Streptophyta; class Magnoliopsida; order Arecales; family Arecaceae; genus Areca; species Areca catechu. The sequence continues at coordinate 105,424,173 of CM038044.1, read as the reverse complement.
TTGAAAAATGTGAGACATATTCTAGATATCTTCCTCTACTTAATTTTCATAGGAGTACTTGATGATGAAGATTACCACAGCCACTTTGGTAAAGAAAAATGGAAGCTCACCAAAGGTTCTTTAATGATAGCAAGAGGAAAGAAATCAAACACACTTTACATATTACAAGAAAAATTATGCAAGAAGGAGGTAATATAGTTGAAGATTCTTATACTAAATTATGGTATAAACAACTTGATCATATAAGCAAGAAGGAACTTGATATTCTTGCTGAAAGAAATTCTATCCAATAAAAGGTATGCCTCCAAAAACATGTACTCATTATTTAACAGATAAATAATATAGAGTTGTATTTTAGAAATCCCCTCCATATAAAAGATCACATGCTTTGGATTTAATTCATAGTGATGTTTGCACCATGGATGCTAGAACTCTTAATGGTGCTCTATATTTTGTTACCTTTATTGATAATTTATATGCCTGAAAAAGGTCGGTCCTATATAAAGCTCAGCATAGCTCACCATTTCACCTACCAACTCATCACAAGAAGCAGACTCATCAGATCCTGCTATGTGGTCTTCAAGAGTTATGCCGAGAAAAGTCTTGCATTCCCTTCTTCGATAAGAGAGCAAGCAATCTAGAACCACCATTCTTTGACACTAGCCACTCCTCCAAGGGGCATGTGCTCTATAGAAGCATACCTACTATGAAGATAAGCTCTGTGCCATCCCCAGCAACTTCAAGCCACACTTCTAGGACATATATTTTGTAGAGATGTACCAACCACCACTTCTTGCATCATAAAATATTTCTTAGATGATAGGTACTCTATATACCCATATATAAAAACCATTCCTCAAGACCCTCCAAGTAAGTCTTTTTAAAAAAAGTTTTTCCACAAGGTTCACTTAGAGCCTTGAAAAGCCCTAGGTTGAAGCTTAGGTGAAGGGCAGGCTAGTGAGAACCCAAGTGAGGTGAAGCTGAGAGGAGAATAGAAGGGAGCACATTAAGTTTCCTCTACCCTCTTGCAAGCTTTTCCAGATCTCTTTAAAGCCTCACCTTCTGTTTATGAGCCTCAACTGCTTCTCCTAAGCTTCGCCCACACTCTCACAATCCCTGCTTGTGCTCCACCATATCCATCTACCATCTCCATTGCTTCGCCTAATTCCACTCTATCCCAATACCATGATCCACCTTCACTCCATCCACTTAGAAGCTACAGACCCCTCTCTTCTATTTACTACCATGGGAGATTGATTTAAGCATCAAAGAGTCCATCATCAAAAAATCTTTCCATCTAGCCAGACTTTCATGTTTTCATTGATTTTATAAGTTCTAGAATGCCCATGCATCCTGGAGTGAAGCTTGGAGCCATTCGATGTAGTAGCTATATCCAGCTAGATCAGCAAGTCTATAGCATAACCATAATAGATTGGTACTAGAGGAATGGTCCTTGATCCCAATAATTGTTGAGAGTTCCTGTAGCCTTCTTTTGTCTTATGCAGCCAAGGAAAAGTAAAACTTGCATGCCCTATGTTTCCCATCATCTTTGGTATCAGAGCTCATTAGAATATGTTCATGCATAAAAACCAAAAAAACTTGCATTGCTGGAATTTCTGCATAGTAGTCTAAATCTATGACTTGTTTCTCATTAAAACCTTTTTGTTTATCTCTTATCTTTGCATCCATCATTCATCTAATTAGTCCTCATTAAATCTACATTTTCTCTCTTAATTTCGGATCTGAAAATACAAAAAAAAACCTGCATATTTTACTTAGGGTTTCATGTGTGTGCATGCATAACTAATCCACTTAAGGGCACTTTTTCTATCTTAGATAAGGAAAGGATTTCATCACCTTTCCTTAATCCAAAACAACCACCTTGCAATGAATCCAAGCCTAATTAAAATCGAGTAGCAACCTAATCGAGTTAGGGACATCAATAGGTCTAGTTCGGGGTATTGTGGGAAAGCTATGCACTTAATTCATCACTTATCTCTTGAAATTGGTGTCTAGGCTAGGGGTCCAGAGGCAAACATCCTAAGTGGAGCTGTGGTTACTTAATTAGGATCCTGCGAGAGCAGGGAGAGCCTCCCACATTCCCACCACTTACCTGGCCAATGGAAAGGATAACTATTGAGTTGGTTGTAAGTTGAGCTGACTCATTCTACTTGAGCTGCTAGGTCTAGCAAAATCCTATAACGATTTGTATGCTTGTTGCATGACCACTAGTAGTCTCAACCCCAACTTAGCCCAACATGGAGTCTAACTTTGAAACCTTACTGAGGACCATGATGAACAGTTTGCCTAATTGAACACCCAAATGAGCAATAGGTTTAATCAGATGGAGGAGAGTGTTGCAAACCTAGAGAGAACCCATGAGACCCATACTGAGCCTGAACTTGAGACATCATTTCTCACACCTCTCAACCCTAGGAGAGCCCTATGCCATAACCTAGTCTTGGAGCTTAATCAGAGAAGACCCAATCATGATTTCATTGACCAAGATAAGAGAGCCATTAGGAACATTAGGTTAGAGGCACCTATGTTTGATGGCAGCCTTGACCCTAAGGTATACGTTGATTGGGGAGGAGATATGGACCAGTACTTTGAGTGGTATGAAATGTCTGAAGAGAGGAAGTTCAAGTTTGCTAAGCTCAGGTTAGATTGCCAGGCTAGACTATACTGGGAGAATGTTGAAAGGATGACTAGACAAAGAGGAGACATACCCATAGCTACCTAGAAAGCCATGAAACTTAAGCTTAGGGAAAAGTACCTCCCCATATCCTATCACTAGAGACTTTTGGATCAATGGCAAAGGCTGAGTCAAGAAAACAGTACTGTATCTAAGTACATAGCTAAATTTGATGAATTCGTCATGAGGGTAGTATAGATGAGTCTAAAGTTGTGACCTTATCTAGGTTTAGGGCTGGACTACGTGAGAACATTTAGAGAGAATTATTTTTGAGAGAGGTCCATGATCTTGAGCATGCTTATCAGATAGCTAGAGATTTTGAGAGATTCCAGAGGGGACCCATAATCCATCGACCTGAATCACCCACTAGGATTAGTGCCCCTAATCAAAAATTAGGATCTAGCCAAGTACTCCCAAGCCGACCCAATCCTAGCACCCCATTGACCCGTAAGGATGATAAGGGTAATGAAAGGAAACTGATGCAGGTGGTTTGACAAGATCCTACACTAGGCATGCAAACATCTGCGAGAGCAGATTGGATTTTAAAACAATTTTTAAAATTCACACAGCAGGTATCTGCTCCGCCAGGAATTAATCTAAATCTAGTTGCATTTAGGCATGCATAAACATATAAAATATTTATAAAATATTAAACAATTTAATCTATCCATGCATGATTAAAAAATAAATTTTCCATACCTTTATTCCACCTAGAATAACTCTGGAATAAACCTGGAATATACTGGAATAACTGGAATAAAGTTATTCCAGTTGTCTTCCTCCTTGGGACCCTGTTTTTGGCTTGCAAAACGTCGTCGAAACACCACCTTCCGGACCTCTGTTTGCTCCCAAATTTGAGCAGCGGCTTCTTGGACAAGTCTTCTTCGATTTGCCACCAGTTGCTGCAATCAAATCTAAGCCAAAAAAATTAAATAAATCACCAAAGTCTGCTGCCAGATTTCTGCAGCAGAACTGGATAGCAGACTTTGGCCTTCGTTTCGGAGCAGCTGGGGCGATCCCGGCTCGCATGGTTTGCTCCTAGGAGTAGAATGGTACTCCCTCTAGAGGGGAGACATGCCCGGGACTCTCGGATCCACCTCCACGCACGGTGCTAGCCGCTGGAAGAGGGCTTCACGGTCACAGAATTCTGCAACTGGGCAAAACAAGAGCACTTCAAACAATGGGATTTTCTCCCCTTCTAAGGCTTCTAAACCCAGCCCCAAAGGTCTCTCCTTAAGCCTCTCCAAGAAGAAGAATGCCCAGATGTTTGGTAGCTTGTTCTTGGTTCTCACACGGTGGGAAAAATTCAACTCACGATGAAAACCTCTCCACATTGAAACTCAACTCATAATCCACCAATAGGGGAACGGCTGTTGTAGTTTATATAAGGTGCTGGGAGGGAGAGGGAGGTGAAGCGACGGGAGGTGGAGAGGCAGCAGGTTGTTAACCCATTTAATAGCCTTAATCCAGGATTAAAGCCATTAAACGGTGGAGGGAGAAGAGGAAGAAATGCCAGCGATTGGGAGGACTATCGTTTGGCCTTCCACATAACAAATGACCGTGTAAACGGTCCAAGGAGTAAAAGAAAATCGTGGAAACCAATCCACCGGTTCAAATAACCGGTCCAAGCCTTTTAAACCAACCTATTGGTTCAATTAACCAATGATGGTTCAATCCAATTGAACCTGGTTCAAGCCCAATAAAATTGGTTCAATTGGTTTACAACCAATTGGAGGCCGAAACGAACTCCGAATCAGTTCAAAACTGATTCAGAAAAATCCTGGCGCAGTGCTGGTCAACCCGGAACATTTTTCGGTTGACATAGACAAGGACAAGACAGGGAAAAAATTGCTCAAAAATACTGTGACCATAAAATCGAGATGATTTCCAATCGTAATCGATATCTGGATCAGAGAGTTATCCTCTGTGGTGTGTGACCTCATAGGTTCGAACCTAAACGGTAACACTAGAACAATTTCTAGTACCAGCACAGGAAACCATCTAGCAATGGGTCCCGGCGTCCGGATAGGTCGAAGATGCGGGAGCAAACTATCGAACCTCTGGCATATGGTTACCGTATAATTTATCCCTTTGACCTCTAATGCTCATCACGACTGAGATTGGGCTGCCAACCCAGACTGAGTCAGTCGACTACGTGTCTCAACCTCGCAAGCCCAGTGACTCTTCACTATGACTACCTCGGCCGAGGATTTGCTAAATTGAGATAATGCGAGACATTCGATCCAAACTGTTTGGACATGTCAATTCCATCTTGGTCCATCACTGCTCCACAAGTACTTGCCTGTACCCAGAAACCTTCCATCACCGGATTAAAAATCCGGGTAGTCCGACACCAAAGCACAGGGAATTGCTTGCAAGCTACCGTGATGACCTCAGGTCAGAGGGACACATATACCCATATCCAATCATGAGTATCCCTTTGGCAGAAAGGGGCTGCACAGAGTCACGTTCAATGAGATATCAAATATCCCACTTGCAGATCACATCAGTATCACCACACTCATTTGGTCAAGAGGACAACCAAACGATGTGAACTACAACAACCTATACTTGATATATTGTTGTCCAGTACAATATATCCTTTGGTTGTGAACAAGATTTAAGGACCACTCGATACATCCTCTCTGTATCGAAGTCAGTGTAGTCCTAAGGACTTCATCACATGGAAAGAGTTCATTTCAGGAAAATTTAGTATGTGATGAGCTGCCAAAAAAATATTTTATTAATTCATAAAATGAGTACAATACTGAGCACAACCACCTACAACCCAGGCGATTGGCTTTGGGACACAATTCCCAACAGGTAAGGCACATGAAGTTCAGAGAAATGTTAATCCCACTCCTAATACTGTTTGTTTTAGATGTCATAAATTGGAACACTATGCTAGTCAATGTCCAACCCGATCCAACACATAGGAGAGCTAAAGGAAGAAGATCATGAACCCACTGATGAGTTTGAAGATGAAGTGTATAAAGCTAGAGTGAACTTAGTAGATGAGTATGAAAGAGATGAGGAAGCCATTGAGCCATCTGACCTATTGGGAGTTATTAGGTGTATCTTAACCCAAACCAAGGTACAAGAGGATTGGCGTAGGACCAACATCCTACAGACATTTGTGAAGTTAAGGAATAAGGTATGTAAGATCATCATAGATAGTGGGAGCTACATGAATGCCATCTCAACCAATGCTATCAAAATCCTAGGTTTATCCCCTATTTCCCATCCCAATCTTTATAAGGTATCCTAGATAGACTCAACTTCCATCCCCATCAAACTCAGATGCCAAGTTCTGATCCAACTTCAATCCTATCAAGAAAAGGTATGGTGTGATGTCCTTCCTATGAGAGTTAGCAGTATCATCTTAGGATGACCTTGGCTATATGATCATGATGCTACCCCATATGGTCGATCCAATTCCTGCTCTTTTAACTACCATGGAAAGAAGATTGTCATAAACCCATCCCCATTTAAGGATAATATCAAGAGAGGATCTAGCAGCCTGAAAGAGAAGAAACCAGGGTTAAATATGATCAATGCTAAGGAACTAGAACATGAGATTACTGAGGATTTGACTGTTTGGATGTTAACTGCTAAGAAAACTCATGATCAAACCCAGAGAGAGCACCCTTAGGAAGTTGTGGAGTTTTTAAATGAGATTCAGGATGTGTTTCTCAAAGATCTTTCTGACCACCTACCACCTCTAAGAGATGTGCAAAATGCCATAGATCTAGTCCCATGAGCTACTTTACCTAATCTCCCACATTATAGGATGAATCCCACTGAGCACTTAGAGTAACAAAAATAGGTTAGAGAACTCCTAAGAAAGGAATTTATCAGGGAAAGCCTGAGCCCATTGATGTGGACACCAGAGCCAGAAAATATCGACAGGTTGAATTCACATCTCTGTGGATCACCTGTGAATAAAGCCCTGAACCCAACCCCTTTTACCATGTAAATATTTTATTTTAATTTCTATTATTTTGGATTAGTTAGGGTTAGCCCTTTGTACCAACTGTAATTAAGGTTTTGTTATTTAGCCTTTTGGGCTAAACCCTTTTTATCACATTAAGTCAAAATCCCATTGGACCAAACCCTGTTTACCAATTTATTCTTTTTTGTTACATAAGGTTAAGCCTTTTGATCAATTGATCAAGTGGATCTTTAGTTATTTGATTTTGAGTCTTGTAAGAATTAGTATTGAGTCCATGTGATTAGTTATTGAGTCCATGTAATTAGTTAAGTCCTGAGGGAACTCAAGTCAACATCCCATGTGCACCCAATTGAAAACCCATGTATACCAAATTGAAGACCCATGTGCTAGCCCAAGACAAGCTATGTGATTCCATGTGCTAACCCAAGACAAGCCATGTGACTAGCCCAAGTCAGTTTTTTTTTGGTGCCACCTTTTCAAAAATATTGGACAACACCTGCCACATCATCAGAGGACATCAACACATGTCATATTTGGACATGTCATGTCATTTCATTTCGGGACAAGAATACATGCCATGTCACTTTTGTTTGGACATCCCACATGTCATGTTTTTTTTTATTTTTGGTTGGCCAAATGAAAGCAAAGTTAGCGCCAACTCCTTTTAAGATAAGTAAATGTGAAGGACTCTCCAAAATTGGTGCCTCCACTCAAGAATTTTATGCCAAAAAATTTCAAGAGTTGATCAAGCAATTTTTTTCAGGCCAACTTCCAAGGAGTTCTAAAATATTTGATCACCCAAATGAAGGAGGTTCAATGGTTCTCTACAGCAGGTGTTTAGATCAAACAGGTTTAGAGCTGCTTAAGTTTCCAGAACTCAAGAGTCTCACCAAAACTCTTGAGTCCTCTTCTATCCAGAGATAAGAGTCCAGGATGCCTAAAGCCAGAATTCTAGGAGTTGTAGTCCACGAAAGAAAAAGTCTACTGTTTGAATCCCTTATACCACTGGTTGAGGGTCTATAAATATCCCATCAACCTCCCTTGTAATTATTATTATTATTCATCAATAAAGATATGCTGTCAAATTTCCTTTGCTATGTGTATCGAGGGGTGTGAGGCCCTTTTTTTTTGTTCTTCAGAACATCATAGGGTGCGAGGCCCTAGTTATCCTACTATCCAGTAGACAAAAAAACCCTAGCCACCACTTCTAACCCTTTCCCTTCCATTCTTTTCCCTTCCTTTGTTGCTTCCTAATTTATGTTTTTTGTTGTTGAGTATTTGCAGGTGATAGGAATTGAAGTCAGGCATTCTTGCCTCAAAACCAGCATCTCACGGAAGTTTGGAGCCCAAGAACGAGTTCTTGAAATCTTGTCGCGACAATCTTGAGAGTCCTACCAGATCTATTTCAGAGAAGCGATTTTCATTGGTAAAACTGAAAACTTATTCTATTCTCTTTAATTTCTGATTAGTTGAAAGTAAATCCTAGTTTCGATGGTTTCTCAACCGCCAGGTCCTACTTTCTAGTTACTTTGTAGGTTTACTTGTACGGATAGTTAACTATAACTAGTTTCCTTTACTGTCTCCTTTGAGTCTTCCTTAAAAATCTGAAAAAATCTAAAAAAAAATATTCTCTACTATTCTCTAATAATTAGACTTTAATTATTCATCCCGCATCACCCATGCATAGTACCTTCCCTTTTAACCCCTAAGAAAGATGATACTTGGAGAATGTGTGTCGATAGTCGTGCCATAAATAAGATAACGATTAAGTATAAATTTTACATTTCTCGTTTGGGTGACATGCTAGATATGATGGCTAGAACAACCATTTTCTTTAAGATTGACCTTAAGAGTGGCTATCACCAAGTTAGGATCAGACCTGAGGATGAGTAGAAAATAGCTTTCAAGACTAAGGATGGTCTCTATGAGTGGGTAGTGATGCCTTTTGGATTGTCCAATGCCCCTAGTACCTTCATGAGGATCATGACCCAAGTCCTAAGAGTGTTCATTGAAAAATTTGTTATGGTTTATTTTGATGATATCTTGATCTACAGTAGGATTAAAGAAGACCACCTAAGCCATATCCAACAAGTCTGTCAAGCCCTTAGGAAAGATAGCCTCTATGCCAATTTAAAGAAATGTGAGTTCTTAACTCATAGAGTCATCTTCCTAGGATTTGTAGTGACCCCCGAAGGAGATCAACTGATCTGTAAAAGATTAAGTCCATAGTTGAGTGGCCAGTACCAACTAGTGTGCATGACGTGCGTAGCTTCCATGGCCTAGCTACCTTCTATAGACGATTTATTTGGGGATTTAGCTCTGTCATTACACCCATCACTGATTGTATTAGGAAGGGAACCTTTGAGTAGACCAAAGTTGCAGATAAAGCCTTCTTAGACATTAAGAAAAAGATGACCCAAGCACCCATTTTGAGGTTACCTGATTTCTTTAAAGTTTTCGAGGTTGCTTGTGATGCTTCTGGAGTAGGTATAGGAGGACTACTAAGTCAGCAGAGTCACCTTGCAGCCTTCTTTAGTGAGAAATTGAATGAGGCTAAACTTAGGTACTCAACCTATGATAAAATGTTTTATGTGGTAGTACAAGCCCTGAGATATTGGAGACATTACCTACTACCACTGGAGTTTGTATTATACTCTAATCATGAAGCACTCCAATTTCTTAATTCTCATAAGAAACTGAACCCTAGGCATGGTAAGTGGGTAGAGTACATTAAAGCTTACACCTTTGTTCTGAAACACCATGCTGGTACCGAAAACAAGGTTTCTGATGCCCTTAGCTATCGATCCCTGCTTTTGAAATCTATCAGAACTGAAGTCATAGGATTTGACAGACTAAAAGAGGAATATGAGACCTATCCCGACTTTAGTGAGATCTACCAATATGTGAGACAAGGACCATCTAGTTCGCATAGTGAGTATACCCTTCAGGATGGCTACCTCTTTAAAGACAACAAATTATGTATTCCTAGGACTTCCCTTAGAGAATTTCTGGTTTGGGAAACCCATGTAGGAGGTCTAGTTGGTCATTTCGGTAGGAACAAGACCATTCTAGCTATTGAAGACCAGTTATATTGGCCAAGTCTAAAAAGGGATGTCGTCCAAATTATGGCTAGGTGTCGAACTTGTGCTGTTGCCAAACAGTAAAAGTAAAACACTAGCTTGTATACCCCTTTACCTGTATCTGACTGTCCTTGGAAATACCTTAATATGGGTTTTGTGTTAGGGTTGCCCAAGACCTTAAGGAGACATGATTCTATCTATGTTGTAGTTGATATGTTTTCCAAGATGGCACACTTCGTACCTTGTTCATAAACTTTTGATACCTTTAAGGTAGTCAAACTTTTTTCTTGATAATGTGGTTAGATTATATAGCCTTTCTAAAACCATTGTGTCTGATAGGGATGTCCGATTCATCAGTTACTTTTGGAAGATCCTTTGGCACATGTTAGAAATCAAGCTCAAATTTTCTACCTCCTACCACCCACAAACCGATGGCCAGACTGAAGTAGTGAACCAAAGTCTTGGAAACTTGTTGAGATGTCTTGTAGGTGAAAACACTAGAAATTGGGACCTTTTATTACTTAGAGCCAAATTCACCTACAACAGTTCAGTTAATAGGTCCACAGGCAAGAGTCTATTTGAGATTATCCATGGTTATAAGCCTAACAGACCCATAGACCTAATCCCTTTGCCCATACATGCACTAGTCTTTGAGTCAACTGAATCATTTGCACAGCATGTTAGGGATCTGCATAAGGAGATTAGTAGTAAGATTAAATTGAGCAATGATACTTATAAACAAATGGCTGATTCCCAAAAACAAACTAAAGAATTTGCTAAAGGATATTTTATGATGATTAGGCTTAGACCTGAGTGGTTTCTCTTGGGGACCGTGAAAAAGTTATATGCCCGTAGAGCTGGACCCTTTAAGGTGATTAAGAAAGTCAGACCCAATGCCTATATGCTCGAGTTACCACCTGAATTAGGCATTAGCTCAACCTTCAACATCTCAGACCTAGTTGAGTATAGGGAGCCAGCAATGATACCCAGGGAGTCATTTGGACCTGACCCTATTCTTGAGAGTGAACCAATTCCAGAATGTCCACCAACAAATTAGCCTGAGAGAGGAGAAAGGATCGAGCGTATTCTGGATGACCAGGCTATTACTACCCGAAACAAAGGTTACCAGCGATACCTGGTTTGTTGGCAAGGTCGATCAAAATTTGAGGACTCATGGATCACCCGAGAGGACCTACAGTGCATTGACCTGGATCTATTAGAGAAGTACCAGAGCCAAATTGACCTTTACTTGATAGGGTCATGTTCTTCCCACCCTGGGAGACTTGGTGAAGGCACCAGGATCAAACAAAGATTGCAGGGCTCCATTTGGATCTCTGATTGATGTATTGGGAGTCTTTTACCTTTGAGTCCATCCATCCTAAGTCACTTGAGTCCTGTCATAAAGATTGAGTCCTGTAATAAAGTGAGTCAATTGAGTCGATTAAGTCAATTGAATCCATTTGTTCATTTGAGTCTTGTAATTTTGATTTCTTTCATTCAAGTCAAGTCCAAGAGGAGAGTTACCAAGCCCCCACTGAAGCAGGGAATAAAGACTTCATGTGCCACCCCCTGGTCCCCACTCAGGCTACCCAAGCTCATAAGCCCCAAGCCCACAAGGAATTGGTGCCTCCCAAGCCTACCAGGAATTGACACCTTCCAGCCCTACAAGGAATCAAGCCTCCTAGTCCAACAAGGAATTAAGCTTCCCAGTTTAACAAGGATTCAAGTCTCCTTATCCCACTCAAACTTTGCAGTACCCCCTTTTTTTCATATATATATTCCAACTTTGACAAGGAGTCAAGAGGACTGGGTGACTTATAAATACCCCTCCTCCGTCTTGTAAAAGGATTATTGATGATTAATGAATGAAAGAGTTCTTCTTCTTCTTCTAGTTTCCTGTGCTCTTGAGTACTGACACTCCATGAGGGAGAGGGTGAGAGGCCCAAACCAACCAACCACTATCTTCCATCTTCAAGCCCTAGATGCCCTTCCTTCATCCCACCAGACGCCCCTTCCTTCCATCCTAAAACACTAGGCCGCCCCTTCCTTCCATCTAAAACCCTAGGCCGCCCCCTTCTTTCCAACCAAACCCTAGGCCACCAGGTCCTCCTCTAGTCCAAGGAAACACAGGCTTCTCCCTTCCAGCCAGAGTCCAGGCATCCTCAAGCACTCCAGGACTGACATCAAGCCATTGCTTTGTCTTCAAGCCCTCTCCATCTCCTCTCCTATCTTTCAGTGTCTTTTACTGCACGCCTTTGTTTTCTCTAATCGAAGGATCTCATTTTTCTTGGTGTTTGCAGGATCCCTCAGGTACTACGCCCTATAGAGGAGGTCCTCTTTGATAACTGAACCGCCAGCCAGGAGCCAAGAGTTCAGAGAAACCTAGCCTCTTGATCCAAGCACATCCTTCGAGATATTGTGTGATCCCGCTGCTTTCAAGAGAAGGGATAATCGTTGCCATGTATTCCAACCCTTCCCTTCCCCTAGATCTATTTTGTTGAAGGGTATATCGAGAATGTTTTAGTTAGGGTTTCTTAATCCTAGCGATTTTGCTTTTTTTATCTTCTTTGAGGGTTAAACTTATGGGGATTGTGACTTTGATCATCATTAACCTTGCATGGTCCTTAACTTGTTTTCGAGAATAAAAGCACCTTAAAATCTAAAATCTTGCACCTAATAATGTAAAATTGCTTTCTTCTTTATGATGATCATTTTCATGCCCTATGTTCCCCATCACTTACCACACTACATCTCGCACGGCCACCGGCGAGACACCCTTCAACCTTGTCTTCGACACTGAAGCTGTTATCCTAGTAGAGCTTGGCCTACCCACACTACGGGTGGAGTAGTATGACAAAGCTGAGAATTTAGCCTATCTCCTCCTCAACTTAGATCTGCTGGATGAGATGAGAGACAAAGCCCGACTCTGGATGGCAGCCTACCAGCAATGAGTAGCATGCTACTATAACTCTCGCGTGAGGCCCAAGACGTTCTGACTAGGTGACCTGGTCCTCAGGCTAGCAGAGGTGTCACAACTAGGAGAATGTGGCAAACTCTCTCCAAACTGGAAGGGTCCATACAAGATAGTCAAGGCCCTACCAGGTAGAGCCTACTACCTTGTCGGGCTCGACGGTGCCCGATTCATGCGAACGTGGAATGCAAGCAACTTAAGAATATACTACCAGTGAGGTAAGACTTCTTCTCAATCATTAAAGTTTCTTTTTGGTGCAACCTTGTCTTCTGCTTGTGCAGAAATGTATCCGTCCGACTCTAAGTCTGATGGACAAAGCTGAGAAATTTATGAAGCCCCGCATGTCAAGCTGGGAAACTTAAGAAGCCCCGCACCACAAACCAAAAAACTTACGAAGCCTCGCACCTCAAGTTAAAAAACTTACGACATCCCGTATCTCAAGTCAAGAAACTTATGAAGCCCTGCACCTCAAGTCCAGAAACTTATGAAGCCCCATACCTGAAACCGGAAAACTTACGAAGCCTCACACCTCAAGCTAGAAAACTTACAAAGCCCAGCACCTAAAGCCAGGAAACTTACAAAGTCCTGTACTTCAAGCCAAGAAACTTACGAAGCCCCGCATCTGCTGCCTTACTCATAGTCCGAAGATATCAACCGAGAAATCCCAGAAATCCTTCCATCTGTTGCTTGACTCATAGTTCGGCACCTTCATGCCGGGAAACTTACGAAGCCCTGCATCTACTACCTTGGCAAGGTGAGAAGATCCAAAGGTCTTGCACCCAGGCTTGCATGACTTCAAGACTGGGATAATGGGAGCAGAATGTTCTCAGAAACCTTCATACTGACCCTAAGGCTTCAAAGCCAACCTAAAGTAACCAAGGCCTAGGAAAGGCCCACACATGCGACGACTGTGAAGCCTGCTTGCTGACCATGCAAAAAGATAAAGGAATTGAAGGAAAAAGAAAGACCACGCCAAGATAAGTCTCCAGCACACTTTGAAAGATTTTCTGAAAGTACTTCAAGCAAAAAAAAAAGAGAAAGAAGAAGAAAGAAAGTAAGTGAGCAACATCAGTTAGAAAAAAAAGATGTTTTCATTGATGAAGTTTTCTCTACATCCTATGAAGGCTCCCGACAGGCTAGGAAGCCTTCCAAAAGCCTAAGTTACAAAAAGAAGAAAAAGTAAATGGCCTACGGTTCGATCACCGGCTCCTTCCCTGGTTGGCGAGTGAATTTGGCTGGTTGAGGGGCATCCTAGGAAACTTCAGATCCTACCTCGACCTCAGCTACCTCAACCTCAATCTCGGCTACCTCCAGCTCTGGCTCCAGTTCTGCCTCTATAGCTAGCGCACTCGGTCATGCGGGGAACGGAAGTGAGGGCATGATGATATCCAACCCCTTCAATCTGAAGAGGTGGATGGCTTTGCCCCTAAAATTACTGAACCCGTGGTGATAAGAGTCTAGCACGGCTTCGATGACCTCATCCTTGAAAGCTTGGGATGCCATGTATTTGGGGATGACCTCTGCAGCTTCCTTTTTGGCCATCTTCATCAAGGCTACGGCCATCGTAGCCTTCTCCACTGCTACCGAGGCTCACGCCGCTTCCTCCTCCAATCGCACCTGGAGGGTCTGCACCCTCCCCTCCAGGCGAGCCACTTTAGCCTTGAAGGATGCTGCCCTTTCGGCCCTGTAAGAGCTCTCCCCCCTCTCCTCCTTCAAGGCCACCTCGAGCTGGGCAGACTTCTTCTCTAGCTTTGCCACCCTCGCCCGGGAGCTGGTCAGCTGGCTTTCCAATTCCTGAGCCCGGGTGGCCTGACCCCGAGCTTCATCCCTCTGTTGGTGAAGGTAGTCCTCATGCCTCAACATTGCCCAACAAGAGTCCCGCAGGAGCTGCATGTCAGCTGCCACCTTCACAGATGATGACAGTCAGTAAATCTCATGGGGGAAGAAGTAAAAGGGGAAAACGGCCCTGAAGTTGACTTACCAACAAGAGCTGGGGCAACACCCCAGTAGCGAGCTCCACCGGAAGCCTCCCCATCTTGCCCTGGCAATCTGTCAACTTGACGAGGGAGTTCAAGATTTTCTTTGCCAACTTCTCATCTTTAGTTATCTTGGCATCCCGAGGGAGGAAGATGGATAGCCTCTTGACCATCTGGCTTGATGTCGCTGATGGCTGGGAGGGATCCGGACCGGTCGTTGGCAAGGGCACCATGCCAGTCAACCGGTCATTAGTAGCATCGACTCCAGGCAATGGAGTCGGCATTTCGATGGCAGTCGATCCCGCCACCTCCACCTCTTTTGGCTATGGTGGGTCTTCAATGCACCGGGGGGCCATCGGAGTCGATGGCAAGGCCCCCTCCATGATCTTAGCCTCGCATCAAGGCTGGCAAGCCAGAATTAGGGCCCCTGATCCAGGTGCCACTGGCATGATGGCTGGCCCCCTCCTCTCCAAATCTTCATCGAGCCTCTACCCCGGCTCCTCTCGGGCTTTCTTCCTAGGCTCTCCTTTTGGCCCCACAGCAGGGGCCCTCTTCTTTGACATCCCTAAGAGTTCTTCGAAGCTGAACCTCATACCTGCAAAATAAGGCAAACCGGTTAGTCTCATCTCAGGACTGGACCCATTGTAAGAGGAAAAAGAGCCCGACATCAAGCCTTAACCTGGGGCTGAGTCGAGCTGACTCCAGTATCGACGAGATTCCACTCGATCAATAAATCTCGAAAGGCTGGAACCTTGAAGGAGATGAGCTAGTTGAATACTTCCTTATCGGTTGGCTCGACCATAGACTACCGGTTGGGGGAGCAGTCTGGGTCACTCCAGACCAAGTCCACCCCCTTAATCGAGGCAAACAGGAATCTACCCTTCCATCTCTTAATGGAGATGGGCAGATCGAACTTGAGGGCCCCCTTTCATGGGGACATGAACCACCACCCGCTATCGAATGGGTGGCACTTTTAGGTGAACAATGCCTTGAAGAGGGAGAAACGGGCGATGATCCCATGGAAATGATAAATAATAATAAAATAAAAAAATGATCCGAATGGCATTGGAAGTGAGTTGGGCCAAAACCAAGCGGTAGTTGCTAAGGAAGGAAAGGAAGAAGACATGAAAGGAAAGACGAAGACCCCCAAGGAAGAAGTCTTCGTATAAAGCGATTCGGCCCGGGCACCTAGAAGTGACCCATTCCTCTGGTCTAGGAATAGAGAGCTAGATGGAATCAAGGATCCCAAACAACCTCCAGATGTGGAGAAGATCCTTGCTGGTCATCATTGAAGCAACACCGAAAGGATCACCAAACTCCCCAGTAGGAGAAGCAGGTGGGGGAGGAGCCATAGGGGGTCCGATCACAATCCCCATCCAGTAGGGATCCCTGCGGGATGCAATTGGGACTTCCTCCTCCTCATTATTTAAGAAAGGAGGCCTTGGCTAAGATGGCACCGCCCCATCAAAAAAACCCTAGTGGCAGTGCCCTCTGCTAGAAGGACTCATCGGAAGTGGTGGGAAAGAAAGCAAAGGAAGATAGAGACCTAGAGGACCTAACAAAGGTTCTCCCCTAGCTTAGGCCGGAGGAGGTGAGCAAAAGGAACGAAGAAACAAAGAAAGGGGAAGAAGGAGTCTAACCTGCTAAGACCTCACGACCTTGATCAAGAATGAAGGGGAGAGAAGTCGTTCTGCAAAGAAAGGCCTTGTCCCTACCGCTTGAAAATCTTAAAGCAACAAAAGGACAAGTCCCTTTCAAATGGCCCGAAGTCCCCGCCATCTTGTACCTATTGAAGGCGTGTGCCATATCTCGCCCCAAGCCAGCTAGAGCATGCCACGTGTTAGGATCCATTAGGAGTGGCACATTGATTTGGGTGCAACTCCTTCAGGCCTGGCGATGGCAATTATGGCTCCTTTTTAAAGAGGGGTGATGTGGCGTCACCCTGTTGGCTTGCAAGCACGAACTCTACGGTGCCATTGCTCAAGGCATTGATGGCACAGGAGGTGCGCCCTTTCATGTCAGCATGATCATTACTCCCCTCACCCTGATCGTTGCTTCATTCTTTAGGCCATCTGATGTGGCACATTCACTGATGTCGAGCCCCTGTTGGCGGCAACGCTGGCAAGAGATCTACTACCTAGACATGGTGGCCAAACAAAGAGCCAAGGCGACCCTCCTACCAAGGTCAGCTCCCAGCCAGGGTCGTGCTCATAGGACGAGCTCTCTATCTGAGGCCAGCTCCCGGTTGGGGTCGTACTCATGCTGCCAAGGCGAGCCCTCCTGCCGAGGTCAGCTCCTAGCCAGGGTCATGCTCATAGGGTGAGCCCCCCATCTGAGGCTAGCTCCCAGCCAAGGTCGTGCTCATGCTATCAAGGCAAGCCCTCCTGTCGAGGTCAGCTCCCAGCTGGGGTCATGCTTATAGGGCAAGCCCCCCATCTGAGGCCAACTCCCGGCCAGGGTTATGCTTATACTGCCAAGGCAAGCCCTCCTACCGAGGTCAGCTCCCAGGCAAGGTCGTGCTCATAAGGCAAGCCCTCTATTTGAGGCCAGCTCCTGGCCGGGGTCATGCTCATGCTGCTAAGGTGAGCCCTTCTATTGAGATCAGCTCCTAGCTAGAGTTGTGCTCATAGGACAAGCCCTCTATCTAAGGCCAGCTCCTGGTCGGGGTCGTGCTCATGCTGCCAAGGCAGGCCCTCCTATCGAGGTCAGCTCCCAGCCAGGGTCATGCTCATAGGGAAAGGCCCCCGTCTGAGGCCAGCTCCCGGCCGGGGTCATGCTCATGCTATCAAAGTGAGCCCTCCTGCCGAGGTCATGCTCAAGGGCGAGCCCTCCATCTGAGGCCAACTCCCGGTCGAGGTCGAGCTCATGCTTCTTGAGGTGGGGCTCCCAAAGTAAGGCTCCTCCCTACCTTGCGGAAGTCGGAGTTCCTTACCAGTAGCAAAGGAGAGAAGGATCAATAGAAATTCAAACCAAAGCAAGGAGGCTCCCGGCCACCTGCAACCTCTGGGAGGTGGCGTACGCTCTGCCATAAATTCAAGCTTTGCAACGTGCCACCCTCATGCTCTGTGCAAGGTATCCTCCTTTAGGCCCCAGTGATGCGGGATGACTCTAAGAATGCTAAATATGCAGTAAAAGCAATAAACTAATTTTTTTTATGATTTTTATATTTAAGTTTGTTGGCTAATTTTTCAAAACAAAGTAAAGAACTAGCAGGTATTCAGCAATTCTAAGAATCATCATATTGCAGTCTGAATCATGCAAGATAAATAAAGAAAGGACCTGGAAATTAAGAAATTCCCAGCTTATGATAGTTAATCTTCAAACAAATCAGATAATCAAAGAAGGGAAGTTTCTTACCAATCAGAGATTGAAATTCAATAGCAGAAAAGATCACTCACAACTCTGATCGGAGCCTGGAAGAAGAAGCCTTATTTTTCTTGAATCTGATGGCGAATCTAGGTGGTCCAGGCAGCAAAGAAGGCCTCCTCAAGGGAGGGGAAGCACCTTGGGGATCCTGCAAGCATCAGGGTTAATCAAAATAATAATTAAAAATTAAGAAAAGGAACTATGAATTGAAAGGATTTGGGATTAGAGTTAGAAGATGACAGCCGGGGAAGAAGAAGCTCCTGGGACTAAATCAATTGCATGTTGGACATCCCTAAGAGGTGGTAAGTGGTCAGGTAAATCTTCAGAAAATATGTCACTAAATTCATTCAAGACTTCCTTGACCTCCTGAGGGTACTCTCTATCAATAGGATCAGATACTTCCTTCATAGCTAACATCCAAACAGTAGTGCCCTCAGATATCTCCTTCTCTAGCTCTCTTGCAGTGATTAAGTTAATTCCAGATTTTTTCTCCTTAAGTGAGCTAGATCCTTTCTTAATTAACTCCTGAGATGGGGTGGGGTTTATGGTGATCTTCTTCCCATGGAAAGTAAACATGCAAGCATTAGTTCGGCCATAAAGAGTGACATCATGATCATAAAGCCATGGCCATCCTAGGATGATACTACTTATCCCCATGGACACAACATCACACCATACTTTATTCTGATATGATTGAAGCTGGAGTTGAACTTGGCATCTGGATTTAATGGGTATAGAGGTGGAATCTATCCATGATACCTTATAGGGGCTTGGGTGAGGAACTGGGTGTAAGCCTAGGATTTTGACAGCCTTATGGGATATGGCATTAACACAGCTCCCACTATCTATAATTATTTTACATACCTTGTCTTCAATTTTCACTAAAGTCTGTAAGATATTGGTCCTACACCAATCTTCCTAGGTTTTATTTTGGGACAAGATGCATCTAACTACCCCTGCGAGGTCTGTCTGTTTAAAATCCTCCTCATCACCTTCGTATTCTTCAATTAAGTCTGGTTCAGCTTCATAGACCTCTTCCTCTTCTTCCTCATTGGGTTCAGGATCATCTTCTACAAGCTCCCCTATGTGCAAAGACCTGGTGGGACACTGGCTGGCAAAGTGACCTACCTTATTGCACCTAAAACAAGCATTGGGACTGGGGCTTGGGTTCTTTTGAAAAACTGGTGCCTTACCCTTATCATTCCTCAAAGATGTGGAGTTACTTGAGCTAGCCTAACTCGGACTTGGGTTAGGACGAGATGGACTAGGGTTGGGACAGGTTGGATTAAGTTTAGGTCAACTTGGGTTTAGATTTGGCCGACTTTGGTTAAGGTTGGGACGAGTTTGGTTGTAGCTGGGTTGGTTTGGGTAGAATTGGTTTTGGTTAGACCTAAAACTAGGAGGGTTGGGCTTAAAGGGTTCAGGTCTCCTAACTACAGATACTTTTTGGAATCTTTCAACATTTTCAGCTACATGATAGGCATGGGCCATGCTATTAACATCCCTAAGGTATAGCTCCTTTTGGATATCCTCTCTAAGACCATTCCTAAACCTAGAGAGGGTAACTGACTCATGTTCATCTATGTCGTATCTTAGGGCGCACTCATCAAACTGGGATATGTATTCACTCATAGATTTGGTTCCTTGTTTTAATTTCTGCCATTGATCTAAGAGACACTGCTGATAGTATGGGGAAACATACTTAGCCCTAAGCTTTAACTCATGGCTTCCCAGGTGGTAATGGACAAGTTGCCTATCTGATTATTGAGTCTTTTTACTTGGTCCCAGTATAATCTAGCTTGATCAGTTAGCCTGAGCTAAACAAATTGACACTTTTTCTCATCACTCAAGGCATAAAATTTGAAGTACCTATCCATACCTCCCTCCCAATCTATATAGACTTTTGAATCTAGGTTGCCATTGAAAGTGGGTGCATCTATCTTAATGCTCCTAAGTAACCTATCATCCTGATCTTGGTCCTCATGATTGGGTCTCCTATGGTTGGGGTCATGATATTGATCCTGGTATTGGTTTCCTTTATGTTTAGGCTCGCTGAATTGATCCTGTTTCTGGGGTCTCCTAGGGTTATGTTCTACAAAGGGTTCATGGGTTTGGACTCTTCTAGGGTTGTGAGGGGTAGAAGGGATGGAATCTAGGTTTGGTTCAATGTTAGACTCTTGGGTTTTCTCTACAGTCTCTAGCCGGTTCTCAACTTGGGCTAATCTTGTGGTTAATTGGTTGATCCTAGTAGTTGCTTGGTCAAATTGTTGGTCCACTTGGTTGAATCTATGGTTCATTTGGTTTTGTGATTAGGTTAATTAGGTTATCTGGTCATTGGTTTGGTTATTGGATAAGTCGATCCAATCAAATCATTCGGTCATGGCTTTCATGAAAGCCTTTAGACTAGGGTCCATGGTTGAGCTAGGTTGGGGTTTAGACCTCTGATATTGGGTTCCTAGTCTAGTGGTCATGCACAAATCAAACAATCAAAATAAAATGATGCAACCAAGCATGCAAAGAGAGAAAAGGCTAGTATAATCTAGGATTTCTTAGACCTAGAGCCAAAAACTAGGTGGGTCAGCTCAACTTACACCTAACCCAATAGCTAGTCCTTCAACTGGCTAGGTAGGGGGTGGGAGTGTAGGAGGCCCCCCTGCTTTCGCAGGGATCCAATTAAAAAATCACAACACCACTTAAGTCGTTTGACTTTGGACCCCCAACCTTAGACACCAGCTTTCAGTAATAGCTAAGAGGTTAAATGCACTAGTTGGCCTACACAGCTCGGACCCGACCTGTTGATGTCTCCTAGCCCACTAGGACAAATTAGGTCTTATTGAATTTAATTAGGCTTGGGTTAGTATGATGAGGGTTGTTTTGGGCCCAGGACAGGTGATGAAATCCTACCCTGACCTGAGATAGTGAGTTGCCCTTAAGATTAGGTTAAAAATGATGGCAATCAATGGCCCTGATGCAATCTAAAACAATCAAAAAATAAAATATATTTTTTTAATGATTTATGATGTATTCAGTTAGGTTTAAGTTAACTGGGGTTATCAAACAAAGTTTGGCTGGGGATTGGGGGTTTGGTAGTTGATTAGGTTAGGTTGAGTCAAGATGTAGAATGTAGCAGAAATCAGTGAATTAGGGTTTCAGTTGTTACAGAGTTTGACACATATCCCGATGCAAAAAAAAATCAAAAAAAATCTGTAACAGAGGATGGACGGTGATGATGAAGCCTACTAAATTTTATATAGAACAAAAATCAGATGATGATGCAAACCTAGGGTTTTTTGGACTGCTACATAAATTGTCAGGATTCTATTAGGGTTTCTAATATGCCAAATTTTAGAGATTTAGGTTTTCAGTAAAATTAATTAAGAATTTTGATAATTACTAAGATAGAACAAAGGACATGCAGTGCAAATTTCACAGAAAAATAAAATGTTTATGATGCCAAAATCAGATGGAAACTAGACACCTAATGCCATTGACAGAATGCAGAATTCGGGTTCGTGAATAAAAAACTATCTTAAACCTACTCTGATACCAAACTGATGCGGGATGACTCTAAGAATGTTAAATATGTAGTGAAAGCAGTAAACTAATTTTTTTTGTGATTTTTAGATTTAAGTTTGTTGGCTAATTTCTCAAAGCAAAGTAAAGAACTAGCAGGTATTCAGCAATTCTGAGAATCATTATATCGCAGGCTAAATCACGGAAGATAAATAAAATACAGGATCCAAAAATTGAGAAATTATTGGCTTAGGATAGTTAATTTTCAAACAAATCAGATAATCAAAGAAGGAAAGGTTTCTTACCACTCAGAGATTGAAATTCAATAGCAGAAAATATCACTCACAACTCTGATCGGAGCCTGGAAGAAGAAGCCTTGTTTCCTTTGAATCTGATGGCGAATCTGGGCGATCCAAGTAGCAAAGAAAGCCTCCTCAGGGGAGGAGAAGCACCTTGGGGATCCTGCAAGCATCAGGGTTAATCAAAATAGCAATTAAAAATTAAGAAAAGGAATTTTGAATTGAAAGGATTTGGGATTAAAGTTAGAAGATGATAGCTGGGGAAGAAGAAGCTCCTAGTCTTGGATGGAAGCTAGGGCTTCTAATCCTAGGGTGTGGCTGATCTCCAGGGATGCAAGAGGGTGCTATGGCAGCAGCGTTTCAATCCAGGAACACAAGGAGAGCACTCAAAGTAAGAACCAAAACTCAAATACAAGGTAATTAATCCAAGTTTCAGCAAGGTTTATTCATAAGAAAAAGTTGCTTACAAGAGGGGGAGGGGTGGGGTATTTATAGAGTTCCCATGCCCTCACTAACCATGGTTGCACTTGGGTTACAAGTTCACTTCCAAATTGGAATACAAGTCCTTTCCTAGCTAGGTTAGAATTACAAGGTTTAAAGGGATTAGGAGTCCTAACTAGGTTAGAATAACTTGGTCTTCTCCTACTTTTCTTCACCTTGGACTAGGTCAACTCTTTGGACGCCCACTCCTTGGGCGTGTGGACTTTAGGGAAGCAATGGGGGAGGTCGGCCAAGGGCTTGGAAGCTTGGGCTTGGGCCCCCTGGAAGCTGGGTTGCGTGGTTCCCTAGGCTGGCATATTCCCGGTATCAAAAGGGAATCTTGGTTCTCTTGTCTTGGGCTTGCTTCCTGGGCTTGAATTTGGAGGCTTAGAGTGCTGGGATGCTTGGTAAACATGGGCTTCTAGTATATGGAATATTCCAGAAGCATCTGGAATGGCATTCGGAGGGAATCAGTGCACTCGGGTGTTGATTAAGTTTCCCTAAGCTGGTGTAACTGCTTTTGGCTTTAGAATGAGATCTGGTGGAACTCCAAAATAGCGTAGCCTCCTTTCTTGTATAAGAAGTGAACTCACATTAGACTCATACTGATATACAGGACTCAATGTACTGGACCAGGTTGAGGGTTGAGACAAATCAACTAACCTCAACTTATTACAGGACTCAATCCTAGTTGATTACAAAACTTTGACACATGGCTAGGTAAACCAAATAGGATCCAGTAATCTGTGTTTGATCCTGGTGCCCCCACCACCCAGGTCCTATAGCATGCCCAATAGAAGGATCTCCTTTAAAGGACCGGTCCGACAGGGGAACGATGGCGGGCAATGGAAAGACCCCCGTCAAAGGGGGCACCGGGAAAAGGACATCTCAGAAAAGCCCCAGACCTAATTTGGGCCATCGTTCTTATATAAAAATAGAAGAAGGAATCCCCGAGAGAGGAGAAAGGCAACTGGTAAGATACAGAGAGCTAGTGGGCAAAGAACCAGCCATGAGAACCTCCCAAGCTCTTTGATCCCAACTCCACATTATCTTTACATCTCAGTTCTATCTTTCATCCTCTACACGGAGAGATCCCAAGCTCTACACCATAGAGATTCTGTTCTCCTAAATCGTCCCACTGACTTGACCGTCGGAGTGTCCCCGAAGAACTCCCAGCCCGGGTCTCCTCTATTTTGCAGGGCAGCCAACTAAGCAGTGGACCGGAGCAAAGGACCAAGCACCCTACAGGAGCCTGACATGTCCGCGACACGTCAGAGCTGCAGGCCACGGCGATCCTGGCAGCAACAATATCAAAGCCACCAATCGTCTATATACCACCATCAAGTCTTCCGTCTTTACTTTGGCCATCATTGCCAATCTATCAATCTCTATTTTCTTGTAGACTTTTCATTTTTCAATGGTTTTGCAAATCATCTATTTTTTGATAGATTAAGTCATGAAGATCCTTTGTTTTTAATGAATTTATAACTGATCTTTGCCACCTCTTTCTTTTCTTTGGATATTTTTATATCTCTAGTTTCTTCGCCATCTAGTTTGAGGTCTATTTCTTCTCTTTGGACATTTTTCTATCTCTAATTCCTTCAATGTCTAGTTTGAAATAATTTTCTTCTTTTTGAGGAATTTTCTATCTATAGCTCCTTCATTGCCTAGTTTGAGACTTTTTCCTTCTACTTAGATGATTTTCTGTCTTTAGCTCCTTCATCACCAAGCTTGAGATCTTTTCTTTTTTTGAATGTTTTTGTGTTTTTGACTCCTACACCATCTAGTTTGAGATATATTCTTTCTCTTTGGACATTTTTCTATCTCTAGCTTCTTCACCATCTAATTTAATTTTTTTTCTTCTATGATATTTTTGTCAGCAAGGATTATTAGCCTTTGACTGTCTTCTATTCGAGTGTTAGTATTTTTTTCTATAATATTTTTGTCTACAAGAGTCATTGGCTTGATTGCCTTCACATGGAGTGCCAGTCTGCTCTACTATGATATTATTGTCTGTGAAGATCATTAGCCTTTAACTATTTTATCTTTGAACATCTATCTTCTCTTTTATGACATTTTTGTATATAAAGAAAATAATAATTTCTAGATTTAAGTTGATATCCATAGTACCATATTCAGTTCAAGAAAAGTGTTAGCATGATTTTAAAGATCACATATCAAATAATAATAATTTCTTTTATTAGCATCATCGCATGATTTTAAAAATCATATATTAACACATGATAATTTTTGTTGTTAGCATGATACAATATTAACCTATATAATTTTTGTTGTTTGAAATCTATATACTACTATAAATAACCTTTAAGATATATTGAATGAAATTGAAACAGAGATAATAAAATCATCTCTCTTATTTTTCTCTTCTTCCACAAATATTTTAACATGAAGAAAGGTAGAGACAGAACTAACATCTATTACTTATGTTATAATAGGCATATAACACTAAATAATATAATATAATGGTTATTTCTATCTGTTATTATTATATAAAGTATTGTGGGTGGCTCAAATTGCAATGGCAGCCATCATGATTCTTATGGCACCCTTATTTAAAACCTTTAGTTCTCTCAATGATAGTGAAAGTGAGCATTGGCGAGGACTTGTGGTAGCAATAGCACTAGAATCTGATTGAGGGGGGACAAAGGGAAGGTAGGTTTTGATAAGGGTGAAGAGTGGGGGTGTGTTGTATTTTGCATATAAGTTATTGGGTTAGAGGGTTTTTATTCCAAGTTAGGGGTATGTTAGGGTTTTTATTTCAAGTTAGGTTTTTATTTCAAGGGTATGTTTGGGAAATCCAACAACATTGGGCTGGATTGCCTATAGGAATCGGATCTGTTAGGTTTTCAGGCCAATATTTGTCTCAAAGCCCATCCTAATCTTAGCCTAAATCCCTTGCGGTCATGCTAGACTACAGGAAGAAAAAAAGACCCATGAGTTTTGTTTTTTTTTTTATTCCCATAGGATTTGGGCTGAGAGAGGTACGTATTTATATGGGTCTTATCCAGATAGACTGCCTACTCCATAAATTCAACAGAAAATCCAGCCCAATCCTACTAGATTTTGCAGACAGACCATTAATAGTTATGAGAAACAGAGTAATGTGATCAAGACACAGAGCTCAAGCCAAACGGAATGTCCTCATAATGCCTCAAAATCTCTAACAGCTAACTGTTTAGTGTAGCGTTCCATTCAGATCCTCACACTAAAAACTTAGTTTACGGTCTGCACGGATATTCTATCAAAAGAAATTTATTCAATTAACTTTGTTGCTAAAATAAAAAGATCATCCGTCTCCATACAGCTTATGTAAAACCTACACCTAATACCATAAATATTGACCCTAAGAGTGCTCAAAGTAATCCTAAAATGCAGTAGTTGAGAAAAGCCCCAGCATTTCATGGTCAGCCTTCCAAAACTCATCAAAACAAACTATAGTCTTCAAAATATGTGTGCCACCATGCAAAATACGTTAGATTCAGCATTGTGACAGAATAATTGTCATGCAAACTAGAAATTATAGAATAAACATCTGCATTGAGATTGTACAAAATCTTATAGATCTCTCTTCATGCTTTCATAAATAAGCAGCAGACAATGATAACATATTCTTCAATTTTTAAATTGTTGTTGCCATGCCAGAAGCCAGTTGTTACAACTTGCAGAATAGTTGGTAATTGTTGTCAGCCTGAAGTACAAGGGCATATATCAAGAAAAGCATGGCAAACAGCAGGCATAAACCATCAGAATCTGAAAGGCAGCATCTCGAAGCTCCTGGGTTGCTGTATGATTGCTTCTATCCTGGTTGGGGAGAAGATAATATCTCAGATCAGGCAGCTGAGATAGAAAGGCTTGTAGGTAAAAATCAAGGACTGATAGCAAGCCGTTTGACCTTGAGACAGGAGATTCATGCTGCTCAGCAGGAAATGCAGAGACTGCAAGCTCATATTGCTTGTGTGCAGACTGAAAGAAATATCCAGATCAGAGGACTGTTGGAAAAGATTAGGAAAATGGAAAGCGATGTCAGTGACGCTGAGATGGTTAAGAGGGAACTACAGCAGGCATACTTGGAGGGGCACAGCCTGGTAGCTGAAAAACAGGAACTGGTCATCGAAATCCAGCGTGTGGCAGAAGAACTACAGAAAGCTTACACAGACATCAGAAAGTTGCCTGAGATGCATGCTGAGCTAGATGGGCTGAGACAGGATTATCAAAGAATATGGTGAGCCCTTCATCAGTTTTTGATTGCTTCATTTTCTTATGTTTGTGATGATGTCGCTAATTTTCGCTTCATTTTTGGGGCAAAATTAAAGTGCTGCATTTGAGTCTGAAAAGAGCTTCAATGCTGAACAAGTCAAGCAGATGAATGCAATGGAGGGGTACCTGAAATCCATGGCTAGCGAAGTTATGAAGCTACGAACCGAGTTGGTGAATGGTAAGCAGAGAACTGTGCACTCTTGATTGCTTCATCTTATGGAATTTGTACTTCTATTGTCTCCTTGTTCTGAAACTACTCTAATTTTACTGCCTTCTATTTTTTGAAGCACCAAATCCTTATGGAGGCATATATGGTAACCCAGATCCTATCCAAGGTGGTTGGCATGCAGGTGGCTTTGAATATGGTGGCAATCCAGGTGCTAGTTCTGAACATGGAGGTTCTGCCAGTTGTTCTAAAGAGTATGGAATGCCCCATGCTCAAGTCACCAGTGGAATAGATGGAGAGGGATCGAATGCATGCGCTGGTGAGAGTTTTGCTGGAAAGGAGACCAATCCTTCAAAGGCTACAATGACAGGTGGGCTAGCAGCTAAAGAGGGAAGCAATCCCCATGGTGGTGTGAGTGGTTTGGGCGATGATGAGATGGTAGGAGTCCCGTAGCGGTGAAGTTTGGGGATATGTTCGATAAAGAATATCCACCATGTTTATCCTAGTTAGTAATAGCTACTCTTCTAATTAGTTTGGTTATTGGGTTTGAACAATGGATAGATTTTATGCTGCAATTTAGTGTTATGGTTTCCATTCAAAGCAATTTTATGATTAGGAGACAATTTTTTGATGGGCGGCAATAGTGAGGAATAATGTGTGTTCTTCGAGACTTCTTTTTCTGGTGAGGTCATGTTTCTGAAACCACCAAAATGATTTAGTTCATGCCCGAGTACCTGAGTAGAAAGTTTTACTAGCTTGAACTAGTAAATAAAGCATAAATTTTGGTCATGGTATGTAGTCCATGAGGGTCATAAGATAGCTTTTGTCATGAGGCTTAGATCTCCAATTTCTGTGCTGAGAGGGATTGATGAACTTACACCCATTTCCATCATCCAGATCATCTTCTGATGGATGGACTGTGATACGCTACTGTTGTAGCATAATCAGAAGAGAGTTTGGTGCTTCCCTTTGTTGACTTAGGTATTAAATCTCCTTGGTAGAGGGAAGCAATCCTCATCGGGGTGGTTGGTGTTCTTCATTATATCATTTAATGGTTTTTATGTAGTTGCAAATGTAACAAGCAATTGGCATCATCTGAATTATGGTTGCATCTCTTATTTCTTTTGTCCATTCTATCTTGATTTTGTCCAATAGGAGAGGTTATAGCTCAGGTTCTGGTACTAAATCATAAAAAATAAAATCCATACTAATTGAAAATTACAAATAAAAGTTGAATTATTGACCTAAAAATATCAATAAGTGAAATTAAAAAAAGGAAAAATTATAGTTTTACCCCTCAAGTTTGGGTGATTCCCACACTCCCCCATATTTAAAAATTTTCAATTGACTCTTGAAGTTTCCAAAAATGGTCCTGCAGTTCATCTCCATTAACAGATTGGTGGCATACGATCATCATATGATCATATAAAGCTGGAGGAGGATGAACATGCCATTGGTATCAATAGTTTAGGATGGAGTCCTGGCACCAAGGATGCCATGAATCATACAAGGACATGTCATTTCTAAATAATAGGGGCTTCTCTACATCCAGAGAAACTTCAAGGAAGAGGAGGGAGAGCGAGAGAGGGGATCTTGAGAGGGCATCTTGGTGGCTTCACATGTGATAACATGATGGCATATTGCAGGTTATAGAATTAGTGTGTTATACAACGGGTGCTAGTAAAATTGCAGATGCAATTGTAGAGTTAGCTAACATAGCCAAGGGCATCTTGAGAGCACATAAATATGAACTTCTAACGTATAAAAGAGTAGCCAATGGTAGAAAACCCTTGAGTTGTCTTTTATGACTTCTCCAATTTTATGTTCTAATGCTCATTATTTGCCATTGGTGGAGTTTAAGCCCATGATGTAGTCAAATGTATGACGCAAATAATACATACATACATACATATATATATACATATATAATGATGTTCGTATATTTGTTGTTGATTTCACTTGCTTTTTGCTACTAATACTTGGAACATTTATATATCATGAAACTATATCTACAAAATAAAAAGCCTTCTGATCATATCTTTTGATGTGTTGCATATTTTTACTTTGACCGCATCTTGCATATAGGTTTGGTCTTCCCTTTAAAATATATACTGATTTTCTTATGTCTGTGAGTCTAAAGAGTCTGATGATGAAG
This sequence comes from Areca catechu, assembly GCA_021397845.1. Taxonomy (NCBI): domain Eukaryota; kingdom Viridiplantae; phylum Streptophyta; class Magnoliopsida; order Arecales; family Arecaceae; genus Areca; species Areca catechu. Next base: position 105,395,242 of record CM038044.1, on the reverse strand, counting down.
GCACATTGTTTGAACTTGAACGTGAGCACCGGCTAAAAGTAAAAGTGTATATCAAGAGTTAATTTTATTATATTGTGATACATTCTATAGAAAGACAAGTCTTGATTGCTGTAGTCTATCTCGGCCTACTAGACCAAGCCACTTGCACCGAACCGTGCCCACCCCCAAGGTAGGCACAATTCCGAGGGAAGAAGACTCCTTCTTCCTCTCCGGCTTCTTCAAATGAAACCGAGGATCAAGGATAATTCAAACCCTAGATCCCCATTATAAAAAAGCTTCCTCCACCCCGTACAGCCCTCCATGCCTAGTAGCAAGTTTTCTTCTTCCTAATTCCTCCTGATATTTTCAAATCATAGCCGACCTCCCTTTCATCGCATCCGCTTGAAATTGGAGTCGGCAACCCCTTGAAACCAAGGTACAAGGCCTGATTCCTCTTTCCCTCTTTCTTCCCCACCTTTCCATGGCTAGTTGCACCACTGCCAACCATTAGTTTTGCCGGAAAAGCCCATGAAAGACCCTATTTTTTCTTTATTTTTTGCTAAGTTTTTTTTTCATTTTCTGGCCACCAGTGCCACCGTCCCTTGAACCCATGCCTCGAGACGTGATGATCCACCTCTCTGCTAGCCTCCATGGATATCTTAGCCATCGATGATCGGTCAGTGGCACAAAAAAATCCAAGGAAAGAGGGTGGATCTCCTATTTTTTCATAATTTTTTATATTTTTCTTGCTGGCCAGTCACTATCACTAGTCGTCCGCCACTGCCCACTGCCAGCTACCACTTGGCCGCTACTAAACCACCTCCCTTCCACCCTATTCAACTAAGAAAGAAAGAAAAAAAGAAGAAGAAAAGAGAAAGAAAGGGAAAAAAGAAAAGAAAAGTGAGAGTTTCCCTCTCTTCCCCTTCTCTCTTCTTTCTCTCTCTCCACTCTCTCTTGGTTTCCCTATTTTCTCTCTCTAAAGTTCTACTTTCTCCCTCTAAAATTGTCCCACTCTACTCTCTCCTCTTTAGGATTTCTCTCTAGATTGAACAAAGATCCAATTTTAAATCTTGATTTCTTGTCCATGAATCCAAGAAATCCTTTACAAAAGAGACCAGAAATTGCCTCAATATTAGTACAATTTGTTGGCTTCTTTCTTTTCCAAGTTTTTTTACATTCTTCACTGGCCAATCATCACTGTCTGCTATCCACAATCCTCGAACCTTGACTAGACTCTCTGGCATAATTCTTAAGGAACCCGATCTGGATTTCTTCCTTTAGGAAAGATGAGGTTCTCTCTTTTCTTTCTTATTTTCTCTTTCCTCATCTACTTTCTCTCTCTAAGAAGAACCATGATCCTACTATAGAGCCATATTTTTCTATTCTAGGAATTTGTGTTGATCCCAGCAAGAAGACCCTAAGTCACTTTAGTACCTAATCAATCTATCAGACTGATCACCGGCTAACAATCCCCTTTTATTATTATTGAAATATTATTGAGCTCACTAAATAAAGATTGATTATGATTTAATATTTTAACTAGGATTAGCTAAATTTTTCAGTAAAGTTTAAAGGCCTAGAACAAATGAGGTAAGTAAATATTACACTTTTTATTTATTTAAATTACTATGTTTTAATGCATATAATATATTGTTATTGACGAATTCATATCTTATATAAAATAAAGGATCAACATATGTGCATAAAGATTCATGCTTTGTTATGAAAATTGATTTCATAAATATTTTTAATAAAAAAGATATATTTATGAAGCATGAATTAGATTATAGAATTTAGTATTTTTCTACCTATGTACATGATGTTTCAAAAAAAAGATATAAGGATTTCAAAGGCTCTCAGATAGCTACGAAAGAGTTATTGTAATTAAAAAGGCTGACACCCAGAACTAGCATCCATACGAAATATGGCTCTGCAAATAAGTATAAAGTTGGGACAAGAAACAAGAACTCTATCGATTAAGAAATATGACCCTATCATGGATACAAAATGGGCATACAACGAGTATCTAAAAGCACTATTTTTAAAACATGATACAAATACATGATATGAAAGATTATAAATTTAATGGAAATCATATTTATGAAATATTCATGATTTATAAATGCATAAATGGTTTTATGAATTACTTTATTATATTATGTTATGAAAAGATCTAATTGTGATATTTGTTACTTTTATAATGATGCATTGTTTATATAAAAAATTAAACCTGATTCGATAAGAAAGTATAGATTTTATTTACTGAGCTAGTGTAGGGATAGAATCTCGGTGTTATTATTAAGACACCGTGATTATCAATTTAAAATATAACTTTTAATTAATTAAACTTACATAGAAAGCAACAAGTTAGGTAATCCATGGAAAAGGTAGCACTTAGAATAATTTGAAATCTTTGATTTTAAAAAAATTATTTTGAAGTCAGAAAATAGAAATTAAAAGTGTAAAAAAAATTAAAACTCAGTATGTTTGATCTGCTAGTCAGATCTTAGTATCTACTTGCAAGAAAAGTAAAAGACGATAATTTAAATTACATAAAAATAAGTTTTACATTAATTAAAATCTAATTATAAGAAAATAATAACTAAATAAATAAATAAAAGTGGTAACAAAATATCTTAAGTTGATTCGTCGTAGTCTCATCGGAAAGTTGGTTGATGTCACTTCACCTTTTTCCATCGTACTCCATGGAGCGGACTAGGCTTCCTCTTCTTCTTCCTCTTTTGATCTTGATCTTGAAGGTGGAATAGGCTTGAAAATGGTGTTGGGGCAGAATTCTTCTATAAGAAATCTCACTCTTAGAGGCTAACCTACAATCCAAGCTATGTCCTTTATCTTGTACCACACCCTCTCTCTAGAATATCTTCTTCTATAAACTAGGGGTCCTTTAAATAGACTTGGAGAAGGCTGAATTAGTATAGAACTCGAACTTAGACTTCTAGTAGAACTCTTAAAATTATTCTGGGCCATCAGATTTTATCAAATCCATTGATCATCACTTAAATTGATTGAGCTTAGTGAGGGCTATCAGATTGGCTTGAATCATGCTTGGATCAAGTTGGATGAGTATTGACCATTGGATTAAATCTCCAAGATATCATTGTAGGCTCAGGTAGGCAACCCAAGAGGTGGGGTGAATTGGGTTTTACAAAACTTTTGAACTACTTTTAAAAACTATGAACTAAAGTAAGTATGTACTAATACAATTCAAGTGCTTGTGTATTTCAAATAAATACAGCGGAAATAAAGAAATAAAAGCACAAGGAGAACAATCACACAAACACAAAGATTTATAGTGGTTCGGTGCCAACCAAGCACCTACATCCACTCTCCAAGCCGTCCTTGAGAATTTCACTAAGTTTGGTTTTATAACTTAGGCTCACCAACAACCTTTACAACTTGTTTTGGCTTCGGGCTCACAAGTCAAACCCTAGTTGGTTTCAAGGCTCACCAACAACCACCCTTGGTTTTACGGGTTAACCAAGAACCTAACTAACTTGTTTTGGCTTCGGGCTCACAAGTAAAACCCTAGTTGGTTTTAAGGCTCATCAACAACCACTTTGGTTTTCAAGGCTTACCAAAAATCTCTTTGGTTTTCCAAGGATCACCAAAAATCTCAAGTAAAACAATGTAAGAGCAAGTATAAATGAATACAATAAAAGCTTTCTAAAATAAAGTAAATATCTCTTTGAAGTCCTTGAATGTTGATAAAGATCTTGTCTTCAAGTTGATGAAATCTTTGATTGATGCTTGTGGATGTAGACTTTGAATGCTCTCTTTGAAACTTGGAAGCTTGAAGGCTTGAATCACTTAACTCTTGAATCCTTTAAGAATATTCAAGAAACTCACCAAAGGATTACTTTTCCATTTGATTCTTGATGTTTATATAGTCTCCCAACACTTAAATGACCATTTATAGTCATTAGGGAGGAAAATATGGCCGTTAGAAGCAAGTTGGAGAAGTCTACAGCTTTTGAAAACTAGCCGTTACTGTTCAAGTGTCGACACTTGAACAGTGCAAGTGTCGACACTTGCTATAGTAGGTCAACACTAGAACACTATTCACTGCCAATTTGATTTTTCATATTTTCTGTATTTTTCTTATTCTCAGGCCTTGAGTCGACACTTCACTCTTCAAGTGTCGACACTTGATCCTCAGGTGTCGACACTTCATTTCCAGATGTCGACACTTGCCTGTGTCATGCTGAAACTTTGCTGATACTTCTTCAAATTAAAACTTTAACCTCTTCAAGTTCTTCCATATCAATTCCAAAGTCCATATACTTAATTTTTCATTAATTTAAGGATTTTTCAACTGAAATACAAGCATTTCTTCATTCAACATGGTTGAGTATTAAGATCTAAAAAATATACTTAAAATATAATTAGTACTCATATATACTTAAACATTTTGTCAATCATCAAAATCAAGACCAGAATCAACAATCTCCACTTTTTTGATGATAACAAAACTTTTAAATATAAGAATATGGTAAGCTTAAAAAAATTAACAATAGTATAAACATGAAAGCTCAAAATCAATAAGCACCAAGCTCCCCCTCAATATATGATCCACAAAATTTTCAAAAAATATTTTTCAAAATATGCAAAATTTTTAAGACAATCTCCCCCTAACTAATTCTTTCCTTAAGAAAAAAATATTTTGCATTCTTCTCCCCCTTTTGCACTTTCTTTCATTTCTCATATGATTTTTCATATTTATCCTATCTTCCTCTTTTTATACTTAACATTTTTCTCCCCCTTTTTGACATCATGAAAAAGGATGAAAGGCAACACAAAGTGGGAATGAAGCCGGAAAGGATAGCAAGAAGATCATCAAAATCAATAAACTTTGATATACACATGCCAAAAATAATGATACCACTTGAAACTAATTTATCATGATACTACTTGAAATTGTTATAAATTGAACATGATACCCCAAAAAAAATGATATGCACATGCCAAAAATAATTCAATATATATATATAAACTTTGATATGCAAATTTTTCATTCATCTCACTCGTTCATGGGATAAGGTCATAGCGGCATCCCAACACATCATAAGAGATCCCAGTGAATAGGAAGAGAGGGTCTTTAAACCCTACTTAGCTCCTATGACTAGACGGCCATGGTGACTAACCCAATCCAAAGCAGTTACTAGAAATTCTTTTAAAAATAAATTTTGATACCAATCGAATATGATACCACATGAATGTAACTCTCCTCAAAGAATTAGATTGAAAACAAGAAGAAGAGTATCAGAGCAATATAAGTACAGCATGATATCAAGCAAGATATTCAAAGAATCAAATATGATAACAAATTTTTGGATGCTCCCCCTAAATGTTATTCCTCTTTTAAAAATATGCATTTATTTGAGGAATAAAACATGAAAGCTCATGCATCAAGATTTGAAAATTTTCAAGATATTCATGATTTTCAAAATACAAAGCATTTATATCACTTAAAAACTTTTAGCATGATTTCAAATTCATTTTAAGATTATTTGATATCCATACAAATGCTAGAAGTAATATGATATCAAGTCTAGCTACTAGAGCAAGGGTTTGTCAATATGTATACCTTCTTCTTAAATGTAACCCTTAACTACCAGTTCTATACTTGATTCAAATCAATTCTAACTTAAGCATAGATGCTAGAAATGAAGGCACATAAATCGTAACATTTCACTTGAAGTAATTAAAAAACTATATTAATCAAAATCAAGTGAAAGTCTAATAATCATAAGTTAAAATCATGAGAGCATGAAATCCATCAGCATCAAAATAGTCATGATCATAATAAATGACTATTAGTCTAAGCTTGATTCTAATTAATCAATTAAAATATTTTTCAAATCAATATGCATCTTTAAAAGTATTTTTCATGAAATAATTTAAGATACATTAATCAAAATCAAGTGAAGGTCTTACAATCATAAGTTTAATCATGATAGCATGAAATTCATTAACATCAAGAAGTTCATGATCATAACCAATGATTATAAGTCCAAACTTGATTATAATTAACCATTTAAAATAATTTTTCAAAGTAATTGATGCAATAAAAATTCAACTACATTTTCAATTATGGAAGGAAATGTTTAGAATTTACCAATATATATAGTCCTTCCTTTTACCATTTAGTCCAAAATGTAGCTTATCTCCTTCTTCAAATTATCTTATACAACCATTTTTTAAGAACTTCCTTTCTTCATGTTGGGCTGCAAGATATTCCTGCAAAACAAATTAAGTAAAAATTTTTGGTACCCAAACTTTCTTGGGTCCTTTATGATTAGTAATTATGGTTCCTTTTGGAATCCAAACTTTTCTTAATCTAGAAGGATAAGCATTAAAACCACATTTATAAGACAAATTGAAAGAAGCAAGAATAGAGAAATTCTTCAAAAGTTTTTGTTTCCTCAATCAAAATATCTCATTAAAAACTTTAATCAAAATATTTTTCTCATTAAAAACTTTATCACATAAATCTTTCAAAATAACATTTTCTTTTTCTAAAAATTTTTTTTCTTTAAAAAAATTATTCTTTTCATTTTTCAAATATCAATCTTGGCATATTAATCATCATTTTTTTTTGCAAGATTGGTGTTGTCAAGAGAAAATGAATCTACATGCCTATTTAATTTCTTGTGCTCAATTGTTAGCAATCTATATTCATGCACAAGATCATTAGATGCATCATGTAGTTCATCAAAGATAAAATTATAATCATTTTCAGCACATACCTTTTCCTCATTTGCCATGAAGCAAAGATGGACAACTTCATCATCCGTACTTGAATCTTCGCTATTGCTCCAAGTTGCCATCATTGTCTTAAATTTTGTTTTAGCTTTGAAAGCCATTATTTTCTTTTCTGTATCAGCTTCCACTATCCTTTGTCATAAGTTCAACTCATAGGTTATGAGTGAACTGATAAGTTCCTCCAAAGGTAAGGTTTCTACATCTTTAGCTTCTTGGATCGCTGTCACCTTTGGATCCCATGATATTGGCAAATATCTAAGAATTTTGTTCATCAAATCAGCATTAGTATAGATTTTGCCAAGACTTTTTAATTCATTAATAATAGTCATAAATCTAGTAAACATGTCAGATATGGATTCATAATGCACCATTTCAAAAATTTCAAAAGAATGTACAAGCAAATTAATTTTAGTATTCTTCACTTGAAGAGTACCCTCATGAGTAACTTCAAGTGTGTCCCATATTTCCTTCGCCAATGTGCATGATGAGATTCTATTAAATTCATTTAAGTCCAATGCACAATAAAGCAAGTTCATTGCTTTAGCATTGAGTTCAGTTTGCTTAATGTCAAATTCGTTCCAATCCTCTTCGAGCTTTAGAATGGAAATGCCATTAACCAACATGGAAGGAATATGAGGACTACTAACAATAACTTTCCAAAGAAAATAATTAATAGATTGAATATGAATGCGCATGCTAGTTTTCCAAAAAGTATAATTTGTGCCATCGAAAAATGGTGGTCTAACACTAGTACCTACTAGGGTTGCCATAATCTTTAACTCAAAATTGTTAGATTTTCAAAACAGAGCACCAAGCTCTGATACTAATTGTAGGTTCAGGTAGGCAACCCAAGAGGGGGGGTGAATTGGGTTTTATAAAACTTTTGAACTACTTTTAAAAACTATGAACTAAAGCAAGTATATGCTAATGCAACTCAAGTGCTTGTGTATTTCAAATAAATGTAGAAGAAATAAAGAAATAAAAGCATAAGGAGAACAATCATACAAACACAAAGGTTTATAGTGGTTCGATGCCAACCAAGCACCTACATCCACTCCACAAGCCATCCTTAAGAATTTCACTAAGTTTGGTTTTATAAATTAGGCTCACCAACAACCTTTACAACTTATTTTGGCTTCGGGCTTACAAGTCAAATCTTAGTTGGTTTCAAGGCTCACCAACAACCACCCTTGGTTTTACAGGTTAACCAAGAACCTAACTAACTTGTTTTGGCTTCGGGCTCACAAGTAAAATCCTAGTTGGTTTCAAGGCTCACCAACAACCACTTTGGTTTACAAGTCTTACCAAAAATCTCTTTGGTTTTCCAAGGCTCACCAAAAACCTCGAGTAAAATAATGAAAGAGCAAGTATAAATGAATACAATAAAAGCTTTCTAAAATAAAGCAAATATCTCTTTGAAGTCCTTGAATGTTGATGAAGATCTTGTCTTCAAGTTGATGAAGCCTTTGATTGATGCTTGTGGATGTAGACTTTGAATGCTCGCTTTGAAACTTAAAAGCTTGAAGGCTTGAATCACTCAACTCTTGAATCTTTAAGAATATTCAAGAAACTCATCAAAGAATTACTTTTTCATTTAATTCTTAATATTTATATAGCCTCACAACACTTAAATGATCGTTTATAGCCGTTAGGGAGGAAAATATGGCCGTTTGAAGCAAGTTGGAGAAGTCTGCAGCTTTTAAAAACTAGCCGTTACTGTTCAAGTGTCGACACTTGAACAGTAAGTGTCAACACTTGAACAGTGAAGTATCGACACTTGCTACAGTAGGTTGACACTAGAACACTATTCACTGCCAATTTGATTTTTCATATTTTCTGTATTTTTCTTGTTCTCAGGCCTTGAGTCGACACTTCACTCTTCAAGTGTCAACACTTGATCCTCAGGTGTCGACACTTCATATCCAGGTGTCGACACTTGCCTGTGCCATGCTGAGACTTTGCTGATACTTCTTCAAATAAAAACTTTAACCTCTTCAAGTTCTTCCATATCAATTCCAAAGTCCATATACTTAATTTTTTATTAATTTAAGGACTTTTTCAACTGAAATACAAGCATTTCTTCTTTCAACATGGTTGAGTACTAAGATTTGAAAAACATACTTAAAATATAATTAGTACTCATATATATTTAAACATTTTGTCAATCATCAAAATCAAGACCAGAGTCAACAATCATGCAGCCCTTGATCTACCATAGCTTCATTCTCTCGATTGGGGTTGATAGCAGCCATTGGATCAAGCCTTGGATGGCTGAGATCTATCGAGTAGCCATGGTTCATAGAGGATGAAGAGATGGGGAAGACAACCACCGGCGATGATGGTCATCTCAAAACCAGGAAGAGGCAACAATTATGATGGATAGGATGGCTGGTGGTGGATTAGATCTCGGGAGGAAGTGGCGAAGTAATCTACGATGGAGATGAATGGCAGTGGCATCGCAAAATGAGGAGGGAGGTGGCAGTAATGGTGAACGACATGCAATGGTGTCATGAAGATGAACAGAGGATGGCATGGGGAGATGACTCGGGGGTATGAGCATGAACTACAGCAAGGGCACAATGATGGCTATGACTGCAATAGAGAGGGGAATGGTTGGGGTCAAAGATGGGGAGAATGATCGGTAGACCGAGCAACCATGAGAAGGAGGCGAGGATAGGATGAGTACTATTAACAATGGGCAGTGGAGAAGCATCTCAAGCTAGTGATGATGAAGATGGGAAGGAGATGATGGGTAGAGGGTGATGATCAGACGATGGCATCGAGCTAGATAGCAGTGGTGGCAGCTGCTTGAGCGATGGCTCGGGCGATGATAGGGAGGATGGGAAGAATGGTGATGGTAGATTAGGTAGCAGGCAGGAGGAAGATGGTGGCGGTCTGGAATGGGCATTGGGCAGTGTGGTGGTAGATCAATGACATGCAGTGGTGGTGATGGCAGAGGGTTGGTTAGAGGAGAGAAGGGGTGGTGAACAGTTGGGAAAGACTACTGGTGGCTATGGGCGATGGCTCGAATGGTGGCAGGGAGCTTCTTTGGTCGACGAGGAAGGAGGAGGTGGTGTCTACGATAGAGAGATGGAATCATAGAATAGGGAGGAGCGACAACCAGATGGTAGCGTGGTGGCTCCAAGTGATGGCATCGGGTAAAGGGGTGATGGCCAAATCAGAACAGAGAAGATGGTGGCGTGTCAATGGCTTGGACGGTGGCGTGGAGCTTCTGTGATGGAGACCATGGTGACCATGAGCTTAGGAGATGGTGACTAAGATGGATCGAGCAAAGGAGAGGGTGGCTCAAGCGGCTTCTCCGACTAGCAGGATGGGGGTGATGACTAGAGGCACGAGATGGTGGGTCGTGAAGAGTGGCGACTGAAATCTTTTCATGGTCCATGGCTTTAAGCCATGGATCGAAAACATGGCTGCCCATGGACCTTAAGGGCTTTTATAGACCAAGCGACAGGTCCATGGTGGACGGCTACTTTAAAATTCATGTAAAACATGATTATTTTAATTTTTTTCTCGATTCTAGGCCTATTTGAATTTTGATTTACTTATTATTTAATCAATTCGATTCAAAAAACTGAGCTCTTCATGTCGATGAGCTTTTTAGCCAGTAATCTAGCCAATTTTTTTAGGTTCTAGAGTTTTAAAAATTTTCATCAATCTTAATGTACTTGCCAAAGAGGAAGAAACATGAATAAAACATTTCATTAAATATTTTAATGGATGTATGGTGCTTCGGCTTGACATCTACTTTACATAATTATACTTTAATTCCATCTTTTTCAAAGATATTTTAAAAATAGTTAATTTTTTAAGAAGGTCTAGTTTAATTTTAAAATTAAAATTTTTAGAAGATATTAGAACCAATAATTATTTAAAATACATAAAAAATATATATATTTATGATTTATCACATCCCCCAACTTATTCATTGCTAGTCCCTTAGCAATGCAATAAAAATATAAGTATTAAATTATAACTATATGTCACTAAAAGCTTCCTTTATAAAAATAGATCTAGGATTGCAAGTAAAAAGATCTAGCAAGTACCACTAACTATGTATTGAGTTTTTGAAGCAAATTTCATAGTCAGTGTAATTAGAAACTTTCTTAGAATTATCCAAAGATCTATCGTACTTGTATTTGTGATAGCTAACTTAGTATTTCAGTAACAGCTTGCAAAGGATAAATGTTTCTTCACTTATTATCTATTTTGGTTAATTTTCTATATACCCCAAATCAAGCTCATGAATTGTTAACTCTGGTCTTGATTTTGATGATTGACAAAATGTTTAAGTATATATGAGTACTAATTATATTTTAAGTGTATTTCTCAGATCTTAGTACTCAACCATGTTGAATGAAGAAATGCTTATATTTCAGTTGAAAAAATCCTTAAATTAATGGAAAATCAAGTATATAGACTTTGGAATTAATATGGAATAACTTGAAGAGGTTAAAGTTTCAATTTGAAGATGTTTCAGCAATGGCACAGGCAAGTGTCGACACTTGGAAATGAAGTGTCGATACCTGAGAATCAAGTGTCGACACTTGAAGAGTGAAGTGTCGACTCAAGGCCTAAGACAAATAGAAAACTTCAGAAAGCACTTTCAATCAAGTGTCGACACCTGGAGCTGAAGTGTCGATACTTGGAAGTGAAGTGTCAACACCTGGAAATTGAAGTGTCGATGCTTGAAACTAAAGTGTCGACACCTGGAGGTGAAGTGTCGATACTTGAACAGTAACGACTAGTTTTCTGGGCTGCAGAACTTCTCCAACTTGGCTCCAACGGCCATATTTTTCTCTCTAACAACTATAAACGGCCATTTAAGTGTTGGGAGGCTATATAAACATCAAGAATCAAATGGGAAAGTAATCCTTTGGTGAGTTTCTTGAATATTCTTAAAGGATTCAATAGTTGAGTGATTAAAAGCCTTTAAGCTTCCAAGTTTCAAAGAGAGCATTCAAAGTCTACATCTACAAGCATCAATCAAAGATTTCATCAACTTGAAGACAAGATCTTCATCAACAATCAAAGACTTCAAAGAGATATTTGCTTTATTTTAGAAAGCTTTTATTATATTCATTTATACTTGCTCTTATATTGTTTTACTTAAGATTTTTGGTGAGCCTTGAAAAACCAAAGAGGTTTTTGGTAAGCCTTTAAAAACCAAAGTGGTTGTTGATGAGCCTTGAAACCAACTAGGGTTTTACTTATGAGCCCGAAGCTAAAACAAGTTATTTAGGTTCTTGGTTATCCCGTAAAACCAAGGATGATTGTTGGTGAGCCTTGAAACTAACTAGGGTTTGACTTGTGAGCCCGAAGATAAAACAAGTTGTAAAGGTTGTTAGTGAGCCTAAGTTATAAAACCAAACTTAGTGAAATTCCTAAGGGTAGTTTGGGGAGTGGATGTAGGTGCTTGGTTGGCACCGAACCACTATAAATCTTTGTGTTTGTGTGATTGTTCTCCTTGTGCTTTTATTTCTTTATTTTTGCTGCATTTATTTGAAATACACAAGCACTTGAATTGCATTAGCACAAACTTGCTTTAGTTCACACTTTGCAAATAGTACAAAAGTTTTATAAAAGACCCAATTCACCCCCCCTCTTGGGTTGCCTACCTGAGCCTACAATTGGTATCAAAGCGGGTGCTCTGTTTGAAAATCTAATGATTTTGAGCTAAAGTTCATGGCAACCCTTTTAGGTATTAGTCTTAGACCACCATTTTTCAATGGCATAAATTACATATTTTGGAAAACTCGCATGCGCATCCATATTCAATCTATTAGTTATCATCTTTGGAAAATCATTGTTAGTGGTCCTCATATTCCTTCCATGTTGGTTAATGGCATTTCCATTCCAAAGCTCGAAGAGGATTAGAATGAATATGATATTAAACAAACTGAAATCAATGCTAAAGCAATGAACTTGCTTTATTGTACATTGGACTTGAATGAATTTAATAGAATCTTTACATGCACATCGACGAAGGAAATATGGGATACACTTGAAGTTACTCATGAGGGTACTCTTCAAGTGAAGAATACTAAAGTTAATTTGCTTGTACATTCTTTTAAAATTTTTGAAATGATGCATTATAAATCTATTTCTGATATGTATACTAGATTTATGACTATTATTAATGAATTGAATAGTCTTGGCAAAATCTATACTAATGCTGATTTGGTGAACAAAATTCTTAGATCCTTGCCAAAATCATGGGATCCAAAGGTGACGGCGATCCAAGAAGCTAAAGATGTAGAAACCTTACCTTTGGAGGAGCTTATCGGTTTACTCATGACCTATGAGTTGAACTTATGGCAAAGGATAGTGGAAGCTGATACAAAAAAGAATATAATGGCTTTCAAAGCCAAAAAGAAATTCAAGGCAATGATGGCAATGATGGCAACTTGGAGCGATAGCGAAAATTCAAGTACGGATGATGAAGTTGTCCATCTTTGCTTCATGGCAAATGAGGAAAAGGTATATACTAAAAATAATTATGATTTTATCTTTAAATAATCACATGATGCATCTAATGATCTTGTGCATGAATATAGATTGCTAAAAATTGAGCACAAGAAATTAAATAGGCATGTAGATTTATTTTCTCTTGACAATACCAATCTTGCAAATAAAAATGATGATTTAAATACCAAGATTAATATTTTGAAAAATGGAAAGAATAATTTTTCTAAAGAAAAAGAATTTTTAGAAAAAGAAAATGTTATTTTGAAAGATTTATGTGATAAAAATATTTTGGTTGAGGAAAAGAAGCAAAAACTTTTGAAAATTTTTCTATTCCTACTTCTTTCAATTTATCTTATAAATGTGGTTTTAATGCTTATCCTTCTAGATTAAGAAAAGTTTGAGTTCCAAAAGGAACCATAATTACTAATCATAAAGGATCCAAGAAAGTTTGGATACCAAAAATGTCCACTTAATTTGTTTTGCAGGAATGTCTTGCAACCCAACATGAAGAAAGGAAGTTCTTAAAAAGAGGTTGTACAAGACAATTTAAAGAAGTGGACAAGCTACATTTTGAACTAAATGATAAAAGGAATGACTTTGTATATTGATAAATTCTAAACATCTCCTTCCATAATTAAAAATGTAGATTAATTTTTATTGTATCAATTACTTTGAAAATTTATTTTAAATAGTTAATTAGAATCAAGTTTGGACTTATCATCATTGGCTATGATCATGAACTTTTTGGTGTTGATGAATTTCATACTATCATGATTAAACTTATGATTGTAAGACCTTCACTTGATTTTGATTAATGTATTTCATAAAAAATACTTTTAAAAATGCATATTGATTTGAAAAATATTTTAATTGATTAATTAGAATCAAGCTTAGACTAATAATCATTAGTTGTGATCGTGACTATTTTGATGTAAATGGATTTCATGCTCTCATGATTTCAACTTATGATTATTAGACTTTCACTTGATTTTGATTAATACAGTTTTTGAATTATTTCAAGTGAAATGTTATGATTTATATGCTTTCATTGTTGGCATCTATGCTTAAGTTAGAATTGATTTGAATCAAGTATAGAACTGGTAGTTAAGGGTTACATTTAAGAAGAAGGTATGCATATTGACAAACCCTTTCTCTAGTAGCTAGACTTGATATCATATTACTTCTAGTATTTGTATGGATATCAAATCATCTTAAAATGAATTTGAAATCATGCTAAAAGTTTTTAAGTGATATAAATGCTTTGTATTTTAAAAATCATGAATATCTTGAAAAATTTCAAATCTTGATGCATGAGCTTTCATGTTTTATTCCTCAAATAAATGCATATTTTCAAAGAAGGAATAACATTTAGGAAGAGCATCCAAAGATTTGTTATCATATTTGATGCTTTGAATATTTTGCTTGATATCATGCTGTACTTATATTGCTCTGATACTCTTTCTCCTTGTTTTCAAATCTAATTTTTTAAGGGGAGTTACATTCAAATTGTATCATATTTCAATTGGTATCATGTTTAATTTGTATCATATTCAATTGATATCATAATTATTTGATTTCATGCATTAATTTTGATGACCTACTTGCTATTCTTTCCGACTTCATTCCCACTTTGTATTGCCTTTCACCCTTTTTCATGATGTCAAAAAGGGGGAGAAGATTGTTAAGTATGAAAAGGGGAAGATTGGATAAATATGAAAAATCATTTGAGAAATGAAAAAAAGTGCAAGAGGGGGAGAAGAATGTAAAATATTTTTATCTAAAGGGAAGAATTAGTAAGAAGAAATTTTAAAAATTTGAAAATTTTGCATATTTTGAAAAATATTTTTGAAAATTTTTTGGATCATATTTTGAGGGGGAGCTTGGTGCTTATTGTTTTGAGCTTACTTGTTTATCTTATTGTTAATCTTTTTAAGCTTACCCTATTCATATACTTAAAGGTTTGTCATCATCAAAAAGGGGGAGATTGTTGACTCTGGTCTTGATTTTGATGATTGATAAAATGTTTAAGTATATATGAGTACTAATTATATTTTAAGTGTATTTTCTCAGATCTTAGTACTCAACCATGTTGAATGAAGAAATGCTTGTATTTCAGTTGAAAAAGTCCTTAAATTAATGGAAAATCAAGTATATGGACTTTGAAATTAATATGGAAGAACTTGAAGAGGTTAAAGTTTCAATTTAAAGATGTTTCAGCAATGGCACAAGCAAGTGTCGATACCTGAAAATGAAGTGTCGACACCTGAGGATCAAGTGTTGACACTTGAAGAGTAAAGTGTCGACTCAAGGCCTAAGACAAACAGAAAATTTCAAAAAGCACTTTTAGTCAAGTATCGACACCTGGAGCTAAAGTGTCGATATTTGGAAGTGAAGTGTCGACACCTGGAAATTGAAGTGTCGATACTTGAAACTGAAGTATCGACACTTGGAGGTGAAGTGTCGACACTTGAACAGTAACGGCTAGTTTTCTGGGCTGCAGAACTTCTCCAACTTGGCTCCAACAGCCATATTTTCCTCCCTAACGGCTATAAACGGTCACTTAAGTTTTGGAAGGCTATATAAACATCAAGAATCAAATGGAAAAGTAATCCTTTGGTGAGTTTCTTCAATATTCTTAAAGGATTTAATAGTTGAGTGATTAAAAGCCTTCAAGCTTCCAAGTTTCAAAGAGAGCATTCAAAGTCTACATCTACAAACATCAATCAAAGGCTTCATCAACTTGAAGACAAGATCTTCATCAACAATTAAGGGCTTCAAAGATATCTTTGCTTTATTTTAGAAAGCTTTTATTGCATTCATTTATACTTGCTCTTACATTATTTTACTTAAGATTTTTGGTGAGCCTTAGAAAACCAAAGAGATTTTTGGTAAGCCTTTGAAAACCAAAGTGGTTGTTGGTGAGCCTTGAAACCAACTAGGATTTTACTTGTGAGCCCGAAGCCAAAACAAGTTGTTTAGGTTCTTGGTTATCCCATAAAACAAAGGGTGGTTGTTGGTGAGCCTTGAAACCAACTAGGGTTTGACTTGTGAGCCCGAAGATAAAACAAGTTGTAAAGGTTGTTGGTGAGCCTAAGTTATAAAACCAAACTTAGTGAAATTCCCAAGGATGGCTTGGGGAGTGGATGTAGGTGCTTGGTTGGCACCGAACCACTATAAATCTTTGTGTTTGTGTGATTATTCTCCTTGTGCTTTTATTTCTTTATTTCCGCTGCATTTATTTGAAATACACAAGCACTTGAATTGCATTAGTACAAACTTTCTTTAGTTCATACTTTGCAAATAGTACAAAAGTTTTATAAAAGACCCAATTCACCCCCCCTCTTGGGTTACCTACCTGAGCCTACATGAATGTAAGGTAGCTTTTACACTACCTAATTTTTTTTTGAGTGCTGAGCATTATGACTTTCCCTTCACCGTTTGATGTGAACATCTATACTTGATTTAGGTGTAGAGATCTGGTTACTAAGCTTAGGGCAATCTATATATATTCTGTATTTTATTCTTGTATTTTGGATAGGTAGCTCTTTCCTTAAATTTAAGGTAGCTTTTACACTACCTAATTTTTTTTAGATAGGTAGCTCTTTCCTTAAATTCAAATTTCTTTAATTGAGGTATATATTAATTACTATTTTTTGATGATAATTGAGTCCTTAATTGGCCTTACAACTAATACCTACTTTGCCTCGTCAGTGTGTATGTGCAATTAAAAGTGCTAATAGCCTTTAGGTCACCTAAGTATGCTGCTAAAAGACCAACCACTAGTTTACTCCTTGACTTTTTATAGTTATTAGCAAATACTTTCAAATCTATTACTTTTTCCTAGCCTATTTTGCTCTAGATTTTCTTTCTTGATACATTATTAAAATAAATGTTTCTCTTTAAAAAATATTTCAAAATATTTTTCAAAAATTTTCAATAATTTTCAAACATTTTCAATTTTTAAAAAATTTTAAATTTTAAAAGTTTGTCCTCTTCCCAACTTAAATACCATTGTGCCTAATGGTATAAACAAGTTCAAGAAATAAATTCAAACGATAAGGATAAAAAAAAAAATAGAAATAGAGGTTACTTAAGAAGAAAAGCTTATTAACACAATAAAGGTTGTAAAAATTAATTTAGATTAGATTATTTTATTATTTTATTATTTTACTTTTAAGAGTATAAAAATAAATATTGGGTTGCCTTCTAATAAGTACTAAGTTTAACATATTTAGCAAGACATTATCAGGGAGTCTGGTAGATAATCAACTTTAATATGTCGCTCATAATATTAAAAGGATAGGGTCAATTAAGAGGCCTCATCATCATGATAGAAAAATATTCATAGAGTATTTTATGATGATTAGCCCAATCAATAAAATAAACTAGACAAGCATGTAATTCCAGGATTTAAAATTATTGTTATAGTTTATATAATACTTAGAAAGGGATTGTATTTGTTGGGCCGAGATTGGAAGTAGTAGTTTAGGAATTATGGGTTGATCTATCCCATTCCCCTTTTCGAGCATAATGTATTTAGTCAATATCCCTTCCTATTTCAAAGCTAGGCACCTTTTCCAGATTTATATTAAACCTATCTTCATATATCATTTTAATATCATGAAAAGATTTTGGAGGTAGTTCTCAAAATTAATACTGAATATGAGAAATTAATTATAAAATTATCAAGATCATGATCCCTCATTTCAGTAATATCCTACCTGATAGCTTTTTTATGTGCTTTTAGAATACCACTAATTGGGCTTCCTAGGTAAGGTTCACTGGAAAAGTTTCAATAAGTGCATCAGGAAGTGGTTCCAGTTCTTAATCAGGTGGTGATTCTAACAAAGATTCTATTGGTAGGCTAGGTGATGGCTCTTATTATTCATCAATCTAAAGTGGAGTGGTTTCAAAGTAGGGTGTTCATATTAAGTTATAAATTTTCATGGTATACCCATATGCATTAGAATTGTCTACCCTGAACTGAGCCGGATAGGGATCTACTAAAGCCTGGGAGAGAACCTTGATTGTAGCTTCCTCCATTATGTTATGCATTTATAGTTCTTAGAAATGATCAACTAATTTCATCATTGCATCTATCTGCTCTCCCATCCAATTAAAAGTTATGGACAATTCTAGGGCACTAGAGACTGGGGCCATAGGTAAGTGGGATAATGATGGAATTGGTTCATCCCACAAGTCTAATTTTTTCATATATTTTTTATCTTAGTCAAATTATATATATTGGTCTTTATAGTTATATAGAGTTGCTCTAAGACTAGTTCATTCCTAGGAGTTAGAGTTGATTGTTCTGAAAAAATAGAAGGTCATTAAAATTTTGAGCTAAGTTTGATCCTTCTATGTTACTCTCGAGTTGACTAGGTAGTTCACCTCCCTCCTCTCTATTAAGTTCAATTAGTCGTTGTTCAATTTGATCTATTAGCTTATCGATAGATTGCTGTTGGACTATAATTATTTATTAAAATTGAGCAAACCTATCGACATCTAGGTTGATCTATAGAGGAGGTGTGTATGATGCTTGCTGATCATTCTCTTCAAATAATAGGCTATTGGTAGTTAGAGAAGGTTGACATTATAGATAGGGCTGATTATAATATGGTGCATCTATGAACATGAATCCTTGAGTTGCCAGGATAACCACTGGGTATAGTTGTTACGAAAAATATAGTTGAGTCCTCCAACCTAAATTATAGATATTAAAGTATAGATTATTACCTAAACTATAAGTCATTTGGGTTTGATCTTGATAAACTTGGTCATACAAGACTCAAGAGGTTGATACACGGTTGGGTATTCACTCTCAAAGTGAGTGGGACTTGAATAAAGTTGGTGTGCTAGAAAAAAGAATATTCTACTATAATGATTCATGCTCCCGGTACTGATTTAGTTTATCGAATATTTTGATTATTTGGATATGTAATCAAGATTTTAGATCAGAGCAATCCTTATTTATTTATATATTTATTTATTTATTATTTTTTAAGAGGAGAGATCAGATGAAGAAGGAAGAAAGATAGAAAAGTATTCTAAAGATGAGGGCCTAAGGAGTCCTAGAGATAAAAGAGAGAGAAAATAATTAGTTAGGGTTTGATATTATTTATAAACAAGTTAGTATAACATCGACTCTCTATACTATGGTTATCCTAAATCTAGATAGCTCCTAACTGCCAAGGCCATCTTGGAGCTCTCCAAGTCAGAAATTAACCAATCAACTAGCCAAGTACAGGTAAGATTAGTGGGGGTTCTCCATTGCTTTCCGTAGATACTAATTAGATTAGCTAGGTCAGTTAACAGAACCAATTAAAAACTATCTTTTTTCAGGGCTACACATCTTTGAACCCCCTTTCTGGATACCAGTCAATCAGCTAATCCTAACCTGGTCTAACTCTTCCAAGTGCCTTATTCTATTAAGCTCGAGTTCTTTAGGGACTGACGTCTAATTGATTTTAATTAAAAGGCTTGTATTAATATAATATGTAAGATGGTGGTTAGTGGGCCAAGGAAGGGTTATCAAATCTCCACCTTATGTTGTTTATAGGTTAATGCTCTTAAGATATTTTATGAAAATATGAGATATAAAAAGAAAAGATGTTCAAAACAAGTAGTAAGTTTTTAAATATTAATTAGTTTTTCTATTTTAGTTAAGTGTTATATAATGTTTTTGTTTTCTTTTTATATTATGTTAATTTAAGCAAGATAAATAAAAGGTAGGTTTTAATCTTGGTTAATTAGATGTGAGAGAAAAAAGACTAAAATTGGTTAGGCATATAAAGTAACTATAGATCCTATAATTAAAGCAATAAATCAAATCAATATTTAAGGTAATTAATTAAAAAGTTAAATATTTTTTTTCTCTTTTTAGGTTAATTTAAAAAAGAAGAAACTAAAAAAAGATTTCCTTTTTAGGTTAGTTTAAAGAGAGAAACTAATTAAAAGAAGTTAAAAACATTTTTTATTTTTAGGTTAATTTAAGAAGGAAAGGAGCAATAATAAAATAAATAAATAAATCTAATCAAAAAAGTTTTATGTAGATTTAAACAAAGAGAATAACCAAAAGAAACAACAAAAGAAACTTTGTTTGGTTAATTTGAAGAGGAAGAAATTGAATAAAAAGGAAATTAATTAGGATTGATCTTACCAAAATTGTAGATGACTTTCCTTCTCCCATTTTTTTTGATTTTTTTCTGTAAAAAAAATTAAGAAAAGTTAGTAAACTGAATTTACTAGAAATCAAAGAGATAAAAAATATCAGTGTTCATGTCTTCCTCGACAACAATGCCAAAAATTTCATAGAATCTTAATGTTGTCATTAAGACACCATGATTATCAGTTTAAAATTTGACTTCTAATTAATTAAACTTGCATAGAAAGCAGTGAGTCAAATAAAATTCACGGAGAAGGCAGTACTTAGAATAATTTAAAATTTTTGATTTTAAAAAGAAAAGAAAAATATTTTAAAGTCAAAAAATAAAAACTAAAAGTATAAAAAAAATAAAAATCGGTACATTCAATCTACTAGTCAGATCTTAGCATCTACTTGTAAGAAAAATAAAAGACATGATTTAAATTATATAAAAATAAATTTTGTATTAATTAAAATCTAATTACAAGAAAATATAACTAAATAAATAAAGAAAATGATAACAAAGCATCTAAAGTTGATTTGCTACAGTCTCATCGGGAAGTTGATTGATGTCACTTCACCTTCTTCTGTCGTACTCCATAGAGCGAACTGGGCTTTCTCTTCTTCTTCCTCTTTGGATCTTGATTTTGGAGATGGAATAGGCTTAAAGATGGTATAAGGGCAGAACTCTTCTCTAAAAAATCTCACTCTTAGAGGCTAACTCATAACCCAAGCTATGCCCTCTACCTTATAGCATACTCTCTCTCCAGGATACCTTCTTTTATAGCCCAAGGGTCCTTTAAATAGAGCTTGGAGAAGGCCGAATTAGTGTAGGACTGGGAGTTAGACTTCTAGTAGAACTCTTGAAATTATTCTAGGCCATTAGATTATATCAAATCCATTGATCATCACTTAAATTGATTGAGCTTAGTGAGGGCTGTCAGATTGGCTTGAATCATGCTTGGATCAAGTTGGATGAGTATTATCCATTGGATCAAATCTCTAAGATAGCATGCAACCCTTGATCTACCATAGCTTCATTCTCTTGGTTGATAGCAGCCATTGGATCGAGCCTTGGATGGCTGAAATCCATCGAGTAGCCATGGATCATGGAGGATGAAGAGATAGGGAAGACGACCACCAGTGACAATGATCATCTCGGAACTGGAAAGAGGCAACGGCTGTGATGGGGAGGATGGATGGCAGTGGATTAGATCTTAGGAGGAGGGGGTGAAGCAGACTGCAATGGAGATGAATGGTAGTGGCATGGCAAAATGAGGAGGGAGGCGACAGCAATGGTGAACGGCATGCAATGGTGTCATGAAGATGAACAGAGGATGGCATGGAGAAGATGATGACTTAGGGGCAAGAGCATGAGCTGCGGCAAGGGCACGACGATGGCTACGAGTACAATGGAGAGGGAATGGCTGAGGTCAGAGATGGGGAGGATGACCAGTAGATCGAGCGATCATGGGAAGGAGGCGAGGATGGGATGACTACTGGCAACAATGGACAGTGGAGAAGCATCTCGAGCTAGCGATGATGAAGATGGGAAGGAGATGATGGGCAGAGTGCGATGACTAGATGATGGCATCGAGCTAGATAGTAGTGGTGGCAGCTGGTCGAGTGGTGGCTCAGGTGGTGGCAGGGAGGATGGGAAGAATGGTGATGGCAGATTTGGTGGCAGGTGGCGAGGAAGATGGTAGTGATCTAGAATGGGCATTGGGTAGCATGGTAATGGATCAATGATAGGCGGTGGCAGTGATGGCAGAGGGTGGCTCGATGGAAAGAAGGGGTGACAAGTAGTTGGGAAAGATGGCTAGTGGCTATGGGTGGTGGCTCAGATGATGGCAGGGAGATTCTCCAGCCAACGAGGAAGGAGGAGGTGGAGTCTATGATGGAGAGATGGAATGAGAGTGACTACAAAGGAAGATGTCAACTAGCCAATTGAGCAAGCTCCTAATATGCCAGCCACTCAAGCAGACATTATAGGAGTGTGCCAAGTGGTGGCTTAACTTTTTCAGCAATAACAGCAAGTATAAGCCACTCCTCGACTTGCACCATCGCTAGAGTCTTATTATGAGAGGTTCAAAAGGCTTAACCAATCATTGTTTAAGGATGGAGCTAACCCTCTAGTCATGGACACATGGATTTGGGAAATAGAAAAAATGTTTGATGCCCTACAGTATCCTAAGGATGTGAAGGTAAGGCTAGCCATACCTATATTGAAAGGGAATGCTGAGTTTCGATATACTACAATAAAAGATATATATGAAAACACGAATAATCAGCTGCCCTAGGAGAAGTTTAAGCAAATATTCTATAAACAATATTTTCTAGAATTAGTGAGATTGGCAAAAAAGAATGAGTTCTTGTCTTTGAGGCAAAAAGATGACATGACAGTCCCAAAATATATAAACAAATTCAACGAGTTAGGTCATTTCCGCCCCCACCTATGAAGTTTAAAAAAAGTAAAGCTAACAAATCCAAACAAGGTTTAAGATAAGGGATTTAGTTTAATTTGTCTTTCTATCTTTTCATTGATTACAAAAATGTGTTGGAACAAGTATTGAAGGTCGAATCAGAGATAAAAAGATCAGAGTGAAAGAGTGGAGACAGAAAGAGGCTAAAACTATCAAGGACTTTAAATGAGTAACAAAAAAAATCTAAAAACTAGTAACTTGAGCAAGAAGAAGGAATTTGCAACCTGTAGTTAATGTGGCAAAAATTATAATGGGTCTTATCTCAAAAAGATAGAAGCATGCTTTTTGTGTGGCTAGGTGGGACATATAGCACATGACTGCCCAAATAAGAAAAAGGATATCTCAAATACTACCAAGCTAGTCCATCAAAAATAGAAGGGGAATGCCTGAGTGTTCGCTTTGACCCAATAGGAAGCCAATATAAGTGATCAAGTAGTAATAGGTACCATTCTAGTCAATTTCAGAGATGCTCATATGCTATTCAATTCTGGTTCTACTCACTCCTTTATATCTCTTAAATTAGCTACTTCTTTGAATTACATGCCTAAAAAGTTGAATAAGCCCTTATATGTTGTTATTCCTCTTAAGAATATTACTATTGCTAGCACTATAGTTAAGAACTATAAAATTCAGATAAGAGACAAAGAGTTAGTAGCAGATTTTGTATAATTAAACATGCATGATTATGACATTATTTTTTAGATGAACTAGTTATCGTCATACCATGCCCACATTGATTGTTTTAGAAAAAGAGTGGTGTTCCAAATTCTAAATAAGTTAGAGTTCTTTTTTCAGGGCAATGCTCCTATTGCAGAGCTCAAATAATCCAAGCCATCTTCATGTATCATCTTGGCTATGAGTGCAAGGAAAACATTAAGAAAAGGATGCAAGGAATATTTAGCCTATTTAGTGTATACAAGAAGGAAGTGGTGGAAGTGGATGATATACCTATTGTCAAAGAATTTCTAGATATTTTTCTAGATGAGTTACCTAGGCTGCCTCCTAATTAGGAGATCAAATTTGAAGTTAATATTGCACCAAGGACTTGACCAATATCAAAATCTCTTTATCGAATGGCCCCTGCAAAAATATGGAAATTGAAGGTACAATTACTATAATTCTTGGATAAGAAGTTCATCCATCCAAGGGCATCATCTTGAGGAGCTCCTGTTCTATTTGTGAAGAAAAAGGATGGGAGTATGTGATTGTGTATCGCTATCAGGAGCTAAACAAAGCGACCATGAAGAATAAATTAATATTTTCAAACCGTACTTGAAACAATTTGTTGTTGTTTTTATTGATGACATCCTTATATGTTCTAAGAGCAAAGAGGAACATGAGTATTTGAGGATTGTGCTACAAATATTGAGGGAGGAGAAGCTCTTTGCCAAGCTAAGCAAGTGTGAGTTCTAGCTAGATAGGGTTATCTTTCTTGGCCATGTTATCTCTAAGGAAAGAATCTTAATGGACTCCTAGAAGATAGAAGCAGTGGTGAATTAGCCTCACCCTTCCAATGTGACTGAAGTCAAAAGCTTTCTAGGCATGGCTAGTTATTACAAGAGATTTGTGGAAGGATTTTTTAAGATTGTAACTCCTCTAACCCTCTTGACCCAGAAATGGGTAAATTTTGAGTGGAACAGTGAATGCAAGTAGAGCTTTCATGAATCGAAATAGTGTTTGGTGACTACCCCAATCCTTACCTTGCCATATGGTACTAGAGCTTTTACTATGTATAATGATGCTTAATTCCACAAAGGGTTTGGGCTATGTGTTGATGCAGAATGATAAGGTGGTGGCCTATGCTTCTAGAAACAATAATTTTATGAGAATAACTATCCAACACATGACTAAGAATAAGATGCTATAATGCTTGCATTAAAAATTTGGCAACATTACTTATATGGGAAGCCATGTCAAATTTATATCGATCATAGGAGTTTGAAGTACTCATTTACTCAAAAAGAGCTAAATATGAGGTAAAGAAAGTGGCTTGAATTGCTGAAGGATTATGACATAGATATTAAATATCATCCCAGGAAAGCCAATATATGCCAAATGCTCTTAGTAGAAATCACTAGCAGATATGGCATCTTTGCATTTTACTCAACGACAAATTCTAAAGGACCTTAAAGACTTGCAAATCGAAGTAATTAGTATTGGTATTAGGAATGTGTTAGCTAATTTAATGGTATAGTCAACATTGATTAAATGGATAAAAGCTGCCTAACAAGATGATGCTTGCTTAGGTCAATTTAAAGAAGACATGGAGAGAGGGTTACAACCTGAGCTTAGAATTCATTTAGATGGTACTCTATATTTTGCAAATAGGTTAGTATACCTAGAGACCTAGAACTGAAGAGAAGAATTTTGGAAAAAGCACATCGATCTCATTTCTCCATTCATCTATGTAGTACAAAAATGTATAGAGACTTTAAAAAGAACATTTTTGGTGGAATGGTATGAAGAAAGAAATAGCTAAATTATATCTCAGTGCTTGGTATGTTAGCAAGTAAAGGTTGAACATTAAAGACCAGCTAGATTGTTAAAACCATTAGAGATACCAAAATGAAAATGGGAGCATATCGCTATAGATTTTGTGACTAAGCTTCCAAGAATAATGAAGAATGATGTGGTATAGATAATTATTGATTGACTTACAAAATCAGCCCACTTTTTATCCTTTTGAGTTGGTACTTTACTTGATAAGTTAGCATGGATGCATGTTGAAGGAATAGTACACTTGCATGGTATACCAGTAAGTATTGTGTCTAATCAGGATTCAGAGTTTGCATCCAGATTTTAGAAAAGTTTTCAAAATGCCATAGGCACCAAATTAAAGCTTAGCACCAATTTTTATCCATAGATCGTTGGCCAATTAGAGAGGACAATCTAGACTATAGAAGATATGTTGAGAGCTTGTGCTTTTGATTTTAGAGAATACTAAGATGATCATGTGGCTTTAATAGAATTTGCCTATAACAACAACTATCATTCTAGCATTAAGATGGATCCTTATGAAACCTTATATGTAAGGAAATATAGATCTCCTTTGCATTAGGATGATGTTGGGGAGAAGAGATTGTTCGGTCCTGAGTTAGTTTAGAATTCTAGAGAAAAAATCCATCTAATCAAGGGAAGACTCAAGGCAACACAAGATAGACAAAAGAGCCAGGCAAAAAAGAAGAGAAATGAGTTGAAATTTCAGGTGGGCAATTTTGTTTTCTTGAAGGTGTCACCCATGAAAGGTGTTATGAGATTTGGGAGGCATGGCAAGCTAAGCCCACACTATGTCGGACTTTTTGAAATCTTGGACAGAGTAGGAGATTTGCTTATAGACTAGCCTTGCCACTAACATTGTCTAAATACACAATGTCTTTCAAGTTTTCTTACTAAAGAATTTGTTCATGATCCAAATAATACAATATAATATGAGCTATTGTAAGTTCATGAAGACTTGACTTATGAAGAGGTCCCCATTCAAATTACTAACTAGAAAGAGCAAGTTCTGAGGCAGTGCATAATTCCATATATAAAGATCTAGTGGAGCAATCATGGAGAATGAGAGGTTACTTGAGAGCTTGAAGATAATACGAAAACTAAATATCATCATATGTTCTAAAAAAAGGTACATTAACTTTCAAGGATGAAACTCTTTTATGAGAGGAGAATGTTGTGGCTAGGCTGGCCCATTGCACTGAACTGCACCAGCCCCAGGCCAAGCGTGATCCTAGTAGGGAGGGAAGCTTTTCTTCTTCGAGTCTTCTTCCTCTTTGCTTCTTCAAGCAAAATCGAGGCTCTAGGTTATTTCAACCCCTAGATCTCTACTATAAAAGAGCTTCCTACATCCCCTAAAGCCCTCCATCCCAAGTGGCAAGCTTTCTTCTTCTTCCTTTTTTTAGATTTCTTCAAATAATAGGTGACCTCCCTTTCACTGCATTTGCCAAGAATTGGAGCCAGCAACCCCTTAGAACCAAGGTACAAGGCTCGATCCCTCTTCCTCTCTTTCTATCCTACATTTTTATGACCAGTTGTACCACTATCGACCACCGATTTTGCCAGAAAAGCCCGTGAAAGATACCCCTTTTTTTGGATAAGCTTTTTTTCATTTTTATGGCCACCGGCACTGTTGTCCCTTGGCCCTATGTCTCAGGTCATGATGACCCACCTTCCTTGCTACCCTCCTTGAACATGTTGACCACCAATGATCAGCCAATGGATAGAAAAATCCAAGAAAAATGGGCATATCCCCTATTTTTCATGAAGTTCCATGTTTTCTTGCCAGCCGTTCGCCATTGCCCACCATCGGCTACCACCCAACCATTGCAAACTACCTCCTTTCCACCCCTATGTAGTCAAAAGAAAAAAAGAAGAAGAAAAGAGAAAGAAAGGAAAAAAGAAAAGAAAAGAAAAGTGAGAGAGAGTTTCTCTCTCTCTCCCTTCTCTCTCTTCCTCTCTCTTGGTTTTTCTAATTTCTCTCTAGAAAGTTTCACTTTCTCTTCCTAAAATTATCCTTCTCTATTCTCACTTCTCTAGGATTTCTCTCTCTATATTGAATAAAGATCTAGTTCAAAATCTTAATTCCTTGCCCATGAACCCAAGAATTTTTTTAAAAAGAAGATATAAAAGAATGAACTATACTAACTAGGTAAGCAACATAACATACCAAAGTGAGATTTAAATATATTGAGCAAATAAATTATATAATATTTACTTGGAGGAACAAATCTTAAATAACATATACTTATTTGAAAATAATAATTTTTCATAACTGAACTTAACATCACACTACGGTCATATATACAATGGCATGTGTCTAATAACAAGCACATGCTCCATAAAGTATTAGATACCACTATTTTAGTTACCAATGGCTCAATGTTTGTTGCCCAGTAGGCCAACCCAAGAGGGGAGATGAATTGGGTTTGAAAAAATTTTACCAAGTTTGTGCCAATTAAAACTTGTGTGGTGAGGAAGTTATTAGAGTAATGCGTGTGAAAGCAAATAAGAAAACAAGACTAATCACAAACACAGCAAGATTTAGAGTGGTTCGAAGCAACCCAGCTCCTACGTCCACTATCCAAGGTGCACACTTGGGATTTCACTATATTCACCCGAATACAGCTAGATTATTTTGCAACAGGATCATAATCCAAAATCCAATACAATATTAGTTTTCTTGGGCTCACTAACAACCCAACTGATTTTCAAGGCTCACCAATAACCTTTAAAACAACTTATAAGTCACAGCTCCCTGCTGCACTTGTAACAACTCAAAATAGAGTATAAAAAGAAGCAACACTTAAAGAAACTCAAATATTTGAATGGTTGCAGTTGAAGCTCTTAATGAGGCTTTCTTGAAACCTTCTTCAATGCTCTTCAATGCCTCCCTTAATACTTCAAAGGTTGACTCAAGATAGTAGTTGAAAGTTGGTGAAGAACTTGAACTTTACTTGAAAGCTCTTGAAATATTCAATACCCTCATAAAGATTTTTCAAAACTTGTTTAGATCCATCATGTATAGCCTCTTAAGTGTTTCTAAATGGATATGGCCATTGGAGTGCCTTGGGAGTTGAGATCTGTCCGTTAGAAGCTTTGAATTCCAAGAAATTTGAATTATGGAACTAGCTGTTACTATAGCAGAACCAGAAAATCAAGTCAGCTCGGATGATTGTGTCGGCTTGGATGCTCAATCCAATAGTTTAGTAGTTCTAGAAGAGTCAGCTTGGATTCCATTGAGTCGACTCGGATGCCAAAATCTCATAAACCCATTTTTCATAGTTCTGGAAGAGTCGGCTCGAATTTTGCTTGAGTCGGCGGATGGCTGAAACCTGAAACTTTTTATGCCATGCCGTGCCGTGCCATGAAAAATGTATCAGCTCTAATAATTGAGTCGACTCGAGTAAACTTGCTTCCAAAAGCTTCCAAATGGCTTCAAACTCCTTCCAAACAACTTATAAACCTAATCTAAGATGTTTAATATTAAAATTACATTTGATGCACCCATTCGGCTAGTCCCCGGTCAGACCGGCCCCTGACATCCGGTCGGCTGGTCCTCACGTGGAATCTGACTCCACGGTTAGCTTTCTCAAAGAGCTGACCCGGGGGTTTTGAGGGCTGATAGGCACCTCACCGCCCATGCGACGGCCCCTTTAATTGCCACAGACGGCTCCTGGAGATCCTGCTGAGCACCCCGGTCAGCTTTACGGGAGCCAGCCGACCCACTGCTGAAGGGATCGCCGAAGTTTCCAGGAACCTCTCCTTTCTGACAGTTTTGACATTCTGCTGTAACGAACTCCAGCGCATGGCCACTACTCTGACACACATGGCATGCCGCCACCCACGATCTCGCCACCACGCCTATTCTACTGGGGGCATATCCGGGCTTTCCCAGCCTACTCCCCAATAGAATTTGGCAGTGCTCCGTGCCTATAAAAGGCACCCGAGGGACCTCCGAGAAAAAAAAAAAGGTTCTTCTTCTCCACTCCGATTTTCTCTTCCCGAGTTCTTCCCATTCTATTGCTCCAACCCTCCTCTAACATAAGCATCGGAGTGTCCCACGCTGGAGCCCCCTCTGGCATCTAGGGACTTCTTGCAGGTTGTCTGGTCGAAGAGCCCTCCAGCGCGTCTACCGAGCCCGGTTCAGGAGGAAGAGCAACAACAACATTTATTTGGCCCTTTTACATGATTATACAAATAAATTTAGCTAAGGCTCTCAAATGGATGAAACATATATGAAACTTTTCTTAAATACATGGATTGATCCTAATTATCTTGAAAAATGTAGGGTTGATGATTGTTCAACAGAAATAACCTACAAAAACTTTTCAAATACTTAAAGATCATTAGTATCAAATACATGATCCAATATTTTGTAATCATCAAAATCATTCCAAGGGTCAACAATCTCCCTCTTTTTGATGATGACAAAATACTGGGCATGGAAAGAATAAGTAGTTTACATTTGTAATTGTATCAGAGTGAAATGTATTAAAGTAAATGATTCTAGAATGTTTTATACAGTGTGACATACCAAACAATTCAAAGCATAGAGTTTCACTTTACAAATCAACTGAAGTATCAGAGTTGTTTTACAAGTTAACTGAAGTATCAAAGTTATTAGTGAAGTATCAAGGCTCATTGTAACTTTTATCAACCTTTTAATGAGATGAACTTCCTTTTTCAATCATTTTTCATAAGAGAGTCACAATTTTAAAGAGTTTGCAAGATTGTAAAGTTTTAAGATTAGTTCTTCCCCTTTTTCATTTTCTTGCACATTTTCATGTATCTCATTACATTTTCCATAATACTACTTCCCATACATTGTCCATTTTTCATGCTTACATCACATAAAATACTTTCATGATGTTTCTATTTTCCATGCATCATTATTACTACTCCCCCTTTTTGTCATCAACAAAAAAAGATAAAACAAAACACTACTCCCCCTTACTAAAAAATGTTATATAGCAAGAGAATAAAAGGAGTCTAAGTATCATTCAACAAAGTATTCAATGCTTAACAAGATGTATAACAAAGCAAACACATATATATATCATGTTTTGATACAAAAAGGTGGATGATACAGCCAACATACAAAAATAAGATCTAATAAGACCTAGTCTTCTTCTTCCTCACTAGAAGAAGAGCCTATCTCTAATACAGAAGATGAAACTACAATCTTCATAGGCTTTGATCTAAGAACTCTAAACCTAGTCCGGGTAGGAGCTCTAGGTACTCTAAATCTAGCTCTAGGTCTAGGTCTAGGTGTTGTAAGAATAGAATCTGTAATGGGTACTATAGAAGGATCAGACTTAGGAATAGTATCTAAGAGTAGTGGAGTCTGCTAGTCAGTGAAAGCATCAGATAGGACTAAGGTGCTAGCCTCTGACAGGATCTGAGTGGCAGGAGTGTCGGAAGTGCACTGCTCTAGCTGCTCTCTCTACTATTGGTATATCCATGACATGAGTATTTGCTGAATGATCACCAGCCTACTAAAAGTCCTGTCCATCATCTGGTGGAGGTGAGTCTGGCGGTACGGAGGGTCTAGCTGAAGTGTGCAATTAAGCTAAGATCTAGCTGAAGCTGTCTCTAACCTCAACCTATAGCTGGTCAATTCGGGAGTGTACTAGTGTGGACACCATGGCTAGAAAATATCGATAGGTTGAACCCACATCTCTGTGGATTACCTGTGAATAAAGCCCTGGACCCAACCCCTTTTTCCATATAAATATTTTATTTTAAATTCTGTTATTTTGGTTTAGTTAGGATTAGTCCTTTTTACCAACTGTAATTAGGATTTTGTTATTTAGTCTTTTGGGCTAAACCCTTTTTACCACATTGATCAAAACTTAATTTATAAGTTGTATCAAGCCCTGTTGGGCCAAACTCTGGTTACCAATCTATTCTTTTTGTTACATAAGGTTAAGCCTTTTGATCAATTGATCAATTGGGCTTTAGTTATTTGGTTTGAGTCCTGTAAAAATTAGTTATTGAGTCCTGTATTACAAAGGGGACCCATTGATGACCCATGTGCATCCAATAGAAGACCCATGTGCATCCCATTGAAAGACCCATGTGCTAGCCCAAGACAAGCTAGTCCAAGACAAGCCATGTGCTAGGCCAAGTCAATTTATTTTTGGCACCATCTTTGCTAGTTTTTTGGACATCACTGCCCATCACCAGGGGACATCAACACATGTCATGTTTGGACATGGCATGCCACTTCATTTTGGGACAAGAACACACTTCATATCACACTTCTTTGGCGGGCCCATGTAAGAAGGATTTAGCACCAACATGAGAAACATTTGGCACCTCCTTTTTAAGATGAGTAAGTGTGAAGGACTCCTCTTAATTGGCACCTTTCATCTCAAATATTTCATGCCAAAAGCATAGAAGTCGACCAAACAATTTCAAAGGAGTTTCAAAATATGTGCTCATCCAAGTGGAGAAGGTTGGAAGGTTTTCTTACTTCAAGAGTTTTGATAAAACAGGTTGGAAGCTGCTTAAGTTCCTAGGACTCAAGAGTCTAACCAAAACTCTTGAGTCTTCTTCAATCCAAATTGAAAAGTCCACTCACATATAGAAGTCCAGATTAGCCCAACAAGCAAGAGTCCAAGATACCCAGAAGTAGGACTCTAGGAGTTGTATTCTAAGGGAGCACAAGTCTAGTCTTTGTGTCCCTTACAATACTAGTTATGGGTCTATAAATACCCCATCAACCCCCCCTTTGTAATTAATTATTTATTCATCAATAAAGAAATTCTGTCGAATTTTTCTTCCTTTGCTATGTGCATCGCGGGGTGTGAGGCCCTTTTTTCTTTGTTCTTCGGAACATCGCGGGGTGCGAGGCCCTACTTATCCAGCTGACAAGAAGATCCATCCACTACCTCTAACCCTTATCTTTTTTTCCTTTCCCTTTCTTACTGCTTCTAACCCAAGATTCCTTTGCTGAGTATTTTGCAGGCGACCAAGAATCTAGATCTAGTGTTCTTGCCTCGAAACTAGCATCGCATGAAAGATCGAAGCCCGAAAACGAAATCTTGAAACCCTGCCGCTATGATCTTGAGAGTCCTATTAGATCTACATCGATAGAGCAATCTTCGTTGGTAAAACTGAACTTATTCCCTTCTCTTTTTTTTCTGATTCATTGAAAACAAATCCTAGTTTTGGTGGTTTCTCAACCACCGGGTCCTTTTTTTTTTATTGCTTTATAGGTTTGCTTGTACAGGTAATTGACTTGATTAGTTTCCTTTATTATCTCCTTTGAGTCTTCCTTTAAAATATGAAAATATAAAAAATATTAAATGCCATTTTTTTTATTTATTTGTCTCGCATTAGTTTTGGTATAAGAGCAGGTTAAACTAGGGTTTAATCTCTCTTGTGCCGACTTAGTTCTCTTTAAGTACTCAGATCGGGTGCTTCACCATGGCCGTTCGGTCATAGAAAAAAGTAGGGCTGCAAGACCCTCACAACCCATTCAAATGGATTTCCTATGGCATATAGGGGTGCCACTGTGAATTGACCCTTGAAGAAGAAAACAAAGAGATAGGCATCTTTAGATTTTAATTTCTGAATCTCGGCCATCTTAGTACATAGTCTGTTGTTTTAATTATTTATGTCTGTAGATAACTTATAAAAGTCTTATTTTTATTTTGTTGGATTTCTTATAATTGAAAGTATTTTTAAAAATTTTCTCATGAATTATTTCGATCTGTAGATTTTCTGCCTACCGAAATACTACCTAAGAACAATTCTGTCCTATTCTTCAGCAAAGCTAATTTCAGCAAGTTTAGGATTCTTTTGATAAAAGATTATGTACATTTTAATATTTCTTGCATATTAGGTACTTATATGTAGAATATATCCTTGTTTAAAAAAAATAAATTAATTAATTTTTATTTTTTTCTATTTTTGCTTATTTGCATATTAGGGTTTCATCTTGTATGTGCATCATCAAGTAACCTAATCTTAAGGGCACTTGAACATTTAGATCGGGGCAGGATTTCATCACCTATCCTGAGTCCACAATAACTACCTATTGCATCCAGACCTAACCTTAATTAAAATTGATTAGACTTAATTTGCTCTGGTGAGCTGGGACACCAACAGGTCAAGTTTAACCTTTTTGGGAAAACTAGTTACACTCAATTCGGCATTTGTGTCTTGAAGTTGGTGTCTAGGCTAAAGGTCTAGAGGCAAATGCCCTAAGTGGTTTCATGGTTTTTAATTAGGTTCCTGCGAGAGTAGGGGGAGCCTCCCATGATCCCACCTCTTACCTGGCCAGTGGACAGCATAATTATCGTCTTGGCTATGATTCAGTCGACTCATTTTATTTGAGCTCTAGGTCTACGAAAACCTAATCCGAGTCTTGTGTATGTGCATGACCACTAGATCAAGTACACCCTATCAGCCTACTCATACCCAACCTAGTACATCCATGGACCCTAACATGGAGGCTTGGTTCATTGAGCAATTTAGCCGACTTACTACTAAGCTTGACCAGATGGATAGAGAATAGGTAACATTGAGGAGTCTAATGTGACTCAACCAAACCCTGAAATGCCTAGACCCACTCCTTTAGGTCAAAGCTCTGAGATGCCAAGACCCATTCCACAAATTTCTCGAGCCCAACTCACTCCCCCAGATCTAAGAGGTCAATACAAAGAACTTGCTTACCCAGGTCCAAGAGCCCAACATAGGGAAATTACCCCTGACCCAATCCCTAGGCGCCATACCCTTGATGGTAATGACTAGGAAGAAAGGATTCTTAGGAGCATTCGATTAGACGCACCCACATTTGAGGATAGTTTAGATCATAAGGTCTATACCGATTGAGAGAGTGATATGGACCAGTACTTTGAATGGTACGAAATGTCGGAGGAGAGAAAGTTCAAATTTGCCAAGATTAGGCTAGTCCAACAAGCTATGTTGTATTGGGAAAATGTGGAGCGACTGAACCGACAGAGAGGTGATATACCTATAGATACATGGCGAGCAATGAAGGTAAAGCTTAGGAAGAAATACCTACCATTCTCATATGAACAAAAATTATTATATCAATGGCAAAAATTGACTCAAGGAAATAAATCAGTAGCTGATTATATTGCCAAATTTGATGAGTTCGTTATGAGGTGTAGTGTAGTCGAGTCCGAAGCTATCACCTTGTCAAGGTTTAGAGCTAGTTTGCATGAAGATATCCAGAGGGAGCTATTTTTAAGGAAAGTTAATGATTTGAAATAGGGTTATCAAATTACTAGGGATTGTGAGCGATTACAGAGGAGACCTGTCACCTATAGACCTGAGTCCAATAGGTTTAATACCCCTGGAACTAGACCTAGCTCTAATCGATTTCCACCTAGCCGACCAAATCCTAGTTCTCAACCAGTTCATAGGGAGGATAAAGGAAAAGCACCCATGGTCCCTAGAGATCAAAATCAAAATGCAATATATTTTAGATGCGATAAAATGGGTCATTTTGCTACTGACTGTCCCGTGCGAACATTGCATATAGGTGAATGTGAGCAAGAAAATGTTGAGGATGTAGAAGAATTTAAGGAAGAAATTTATGAAGTAGAAGAAGACTTGGTAGAAGAGTATAAAGGAGATGAAGAGCCTATAGAATCATCTGACCTACTAGGTGCAGTTAGGTGTATTCTAGCTCAAACCAAGAAGAATGAGGACTTGCATAGGACAAATATCCTACAGACCTTTATTGAGTTAGGAGATAAAGTATGCAAAATTATTATAGATAGTGAGAGATGTGTGAATGCAATATCTACTAATGCTGTTAAGAGCTTAGGTTTACCCACTGTACCATATCCTAGCCCATATAAGGTGTCCTGGATTGATGCTACATCAATTCCTATTAGGTTACAATGCCAGGTCCCAGTCCAAGTTCAATCCTACCAAGAGAAGGTATGGTGTGACGTAATTCCAATGGGGGTTAGTAGTATCATTTTAGGAAGACCATGATTGTAAGACCATGATGCAACCCTCTTTGACCGATCTAATTTTTGTTCATTTAAACACCATGAAAAGAGAATAGTGATCAACTCGACCCCACCCAAAGATAGTACTAAGTGAGGTTCTAGTCACTTAAGAAAGAAGGAACCTGGATTGAACCTAATTAATGCCAAAGAATTAGAACACGAGATCACTGGAGGATCAACAATCTGGACTCTGACCACTAAGAAAATAGATAGAACAAACTCAGAGTTAGTCGGCCCTGATCGTATCCTGACTGAAACTGTACTAGAAGGACCCTTAGAAAAAGAGAACCATGCGGAACATAACCCTACTGCTGAGACTTTACCTGAGAAAAATTAGAAGAGAGCCAAATCATAAAGCCTGGTCCTAAAAATCATGAACCTAAAGTAATCAATGAGGGCTTGATTTTCCCAAACCAGCACCCTCAGGAAGAGTTCACCCCATTAACCCCAATTGAGTATCTCTTTCCTGAAATTCTTGACTCACCCTTTTTATAGGCTGACCCTTTATTACCTGTGGACATAATTCAGTATCCAAACCTTAAGGTCAACCCCATTAGTCAGGGATTGTTTTATAAGCCATTTTCTTATGTCCTACCCCACCAGGCTAGCTCCGAATCCACTTCTTATTTCCTACCCTGGCCTAAAGTTTCCACTCTTTCCAGAGCCACCCGATTACAGTTTGATGAAATCAGTAGGTTGCATAGTTCTTTGAGCATATTCAATTTGCATCCTATTTTTGGAAAACACTATGGCATTTATTAGGAATTCATGCCAAATTTTCATCAACATGTCATACATTAACCAAGGGTAATTTTAAAAGAAGACTCAAGGAGTACATAGAAGGAGACTTTGTTATGGTTCGATTACGACCTGAATAGTTTCCACCGGGAACCATGAAAAAAATTATATGCCCGTAGTAGTGGACCATACAAGGTAATTAAGAAAATTAGACCTAATGCCTACGTGATTGAATTGCCACCTGAACTAGGCATTAGCCCTACTTTCAATGTTTCAGACCTTATCGAGTATAGGGAGCCAACGTTGATTCCTAGTTAGCCATTTAGACCTAATCCAGTCCTTGAGAGTGAACCAACCCAAGTGTGTCCACCTGCCATACCACCAGCCCAGAGAGACAAGATTGAGTGGATCTTGGATGACAAGATCATTGCTACCTGGAGCAAAGATTACCAGCGATATCTGGTTCGATGGCAAGGGCGATTTGAAATTGATGATTCTTGGATCAATAGAGAACTTACTGAGAGTTCACCCGGACTTGCTAGAGCGCTATCATAGCGACGTTGATCCATACACGACAGGGCCGAGTTTCTCTCACCCGGGGAGAATTGGTGTGGACACCAGGACTAGAAAATATCGACAAGTTGAATCCACATATCTATGGATCACCTGTGAATAAAGCCCTGGACCCAACCCCTTTTTCTATATAAAAATTTTATTTTAAATTCTGTTATTTTGGTTTAGTTAGGGTTAGCCCTTTTTACCAACTGTAATTAGAGTTTTATTATTTAGCCTTTTGGGCTAAACCCTTTTTACCACATTATTCAAAACCCAATTTATAAGTTGTGTCAAACCCTGTTGGGCCAAATCCTGGTTATTAATCTATTCATTTTGTTACATAAGGTTAAGCCTTTTGATCAATTGATCAATTGGGCTTTAGTTATTTGGTTTGAGTCCTATAAAAAATAGTTATTGAGTCATGTATTACCAGGGAGACCAAATTGATGATCCATGTTCATCCAATTGAAGACCCATGTGCTAGTCCAAGACAAGCCATGTGCTAGCCCAAGACAACCCATGTGCTAGTCCAAGACAAGCCATGCGCTAGGCCAAGTCAATTTATTTTTGGCACCATCTTTGCTAGTTTTTTGGATATCACTGCCACATCACCAGGGGACATCAGCACATGTCATGTTTGGACATGGCATGCCACTTCATTTTGGGACAAGAACACACCCCATATCACACTTCTTTAGCCAGCCCATGTGAGAAGGATTTAGCACCAACATGAGAAATATTTGGTGCCTCCTTTTTAAAATGAGTAAGTGTGAAGGACTCCTCTTAATTGGTGCCTTCCATCTCAAATATTTCATGCCAAAAGTATAGAAGTCGACCAAGCAATTTCAAAGGAGTTTCAAAATATTTGCTCATCCAAGTGGAGAAGGTTGGAAGTTTTTCTTACTTCAAGAGTTTTGATAAAACAGGTTGGAAGCTGCTTAAGTTCCTAGGATCAAGAGTCTAACCAAAACTCTTGAGTCTTCTTTAATCCAAACTGAAGAGTCCACTCACATACAGAAGTCCAGTCAGCCCAACAAGCAAGAGTCCAAGATGCCCAGAAGTAGGACTCTAGGAGTTGTATTCCAAGGGAGCACAAGTCTAGTCTTTGTGTCCCTTACAATACTGGTTATGGGTCTATAAATATCCCATCAACCCCCCTTTGTAATTAATTATTCATTCATCAATAAAGAAATTCTGCCAAATTTTTCTTCCTTTGCTGTGTGCATCGCGGGGTGTGAGGCCCTTTTTCCTTTGTTCTTCAAAACATCGCGGGGTGCGAGGTCCTACTTATCCAGCCGACAAGAAGATCCATCCACTACCTCTAACCCTTATCTTTTTTTTTCCTTTCCCTTTCTTACTGCTTCTAACCCAAGATTTCTTTGCTGAGTGTTTTGCAGGTGACCAAGAATCAAGATCTAGTGTTCTTGCCTCGGAACCAGCATCGCATGAAAGATCGAAACCCGGGAATGAAATCTTGAAACCCTGCCGCTACGATCTTGAGAGTCCTACCATATTTACATCGAGAGATCAATCTTCATTGGTAAAACTGAACTTATTCCCTTCTCTTTTTTTTATGATTCATTGAAAACAAATCCTAGTTTCGGTGGTTTCTCAACCACCAGGTCCTGTTTTTTTTAATTACTTTATAGGTTTGCTTGTGCAGATAATTGACTTGATTAGTTTCCTTTACTATCTCCTTTGAGTCTTCCTTTAAAATCTGAAAATATAAAAAAAATTAATTGCTATTTTTTTTATTTATTTGTCCTGCATCATGTACCTCTGCCCTCACTATCTAAAGATCAAACCTAAGAGCTGTGTTGTCCTCTCTCAGAATCCTCAACTGCTCTAACTCAGACTATGGTCCATCAGTACTAGGCTTCGAGGGGGCTAACCGAGGAGGTGTGGTAGGACTTGGCTCTAAAGGTCCAGCTACATCGTCGTGCTCATCCTCATCAGCTCTAGCCTACGCAGCAAACTCTGTATCCTCATGCTCATCATCATAATCATTAGAGTGAACTACCCTCTGACCTGATACTCTACATATCCATACTCCTTCAACTTGATGATATCCGATCCTATGCAGTGATTTCTCAGAGTATCTATCTATATGAAGGAGGGGTATACTATCCTCACTAGTTAGGTCAATGCCAGAGTCCTGGAATAGAGGGTGAAAGCCATACCATTTGGAAGACAAGCTCTGGCCCTGCGAGCTGCATCCCAAATCTGAGTCATCATAATGAAAGGAAGATTGAGGGCCTTCTCCTCAATCATATACCTCATAAACATCATATCCTACTCGCTCACCCAATCGAATTGCCCTGTCCTGGGTAGGAAGACTCGGCTAATGATATTGTGAAGCAGTCGCATCTCGAGGGATAACTGATTAGCTTGCAAATTTGAGATGCCTTTTACTTTTTTTCTTTCTAAAATAGCTTGAAGTGCCCCTTGCTTATCTTTAATATTCAAGTAACACTTACCACTCCTGGGCATCTGCAAAACCCTGCTCAATCTGACCTCATCTACAGAAATGGTAATCCCTTTAATTGTAGACAAAATCTGGTTTGCTCCAAGAAAAAGGTGTTCAAAAAAAGATCTAACCAGTGTAGGGTATGTAGGGATATCCAAAGTACAGAAAAACTTCCAACTTTATTTTTCAATCCATTCACCAATTCTAAAATGCTCTTATTCAAGGAAATCAAAGTTGATTTTCCAACCTGAAGTGACTGCCCTGTTCCCCATTGGGATAATCTACCTTTGAGGAGGAGGAACAAGCTCTTCTTCTTCTTGGGGAATCAACTCTTCCTGTCTTCTTTTAGATCTCCTCTCCACATTTTCCAAATTAGGAGCCGGCCCTTGCCTCTTCTTCTTTGCCACAACTTTCCTAGGGGCCTTAGATAATGGATCAAGGGAACGAGGTGGATTTGGAGTGAATGGAATAGTAGGAAAGGTTTTTAGGGCTAAAAGGGAAAGTCTTACTTGGGCTCAAGTTCAACAGTGATGAATATAAGGGAAATGAAAACTAGGACATGATGGGTTTCTTAAGTAGATCCATCACTCGAGTCGGCTCAGCCCAAATAGGTCTTACGGCTCGAGTCGACTGGACCGAAAACTGCAAGAAAGGCTCTAAAAAATTTTAGAAAAGGTTTTTAAGCATAGAAAAATACTAAGAATGGTGTCTAAATGACTTAAAAAGTGTTAGAGGTCATCTAAATGAATTTTTCTTAATTTTTTGAAGAAGTTAGGTCAAAATTCTAAAAAGGATCACAAAATCCTAATTCTCCTCTAATCATTTAAAATCTATCATCACTTAGGGGTTTAGTAAAGATGTCAGCTAATTGATGTTCAGAACTAATGAATTCAAATGCAATGTCACCATTTTATACATGATCCCTAATGAAATGATGTCTAATTTCAATATGTTTAGTTCTTGAATGCTGAATAGGGTTTTTTGTTAAATTAATAGTACTTGTGTTATCACATTTGATTGGAATTTTAGATTGAATAACACCATAATCTTCTAGTTGTTGCTTCATCCATAACACCTGAGCACAACAACTCCCTGCAGCCACATACTCTGTCTCAGTAGTGGATAGTGACATGAAGTTTTGTTTCTTATTGTGCCATAAGATTAAGTTCAACCTTAGAAATTGACATGTGCCACTAGTACTTTTTCTATCAATTCTACATCCAACATAATCAGCATCAAAATAACCAATTAAATTTTAAAAAGAAGGTTTAGAATATCATAATCCTAAGTTAGATGTACCTTTAAGATATCTTAATAGCAAGTATATGTGATTCTTTGAAATTAGCTTGAAATATTGTACATATACAAATACTAAATAGTATATCAGGTTTGCTTGCAGTTAAGTAAAGTAAAGATCTAGTCATACCTCAATATAGTTTTTGATCAACTTTGTTACCTTCCTCATCTTTGTCTAGTCTGCAAGATGGGCTCATGGGTGTGCCAATTTCCTTTGTGGATTCCATCCCAAACTTCTTTAAGAGTTCTTTGACATACTTTGTTTGGTTGCTAAAAATCCCTTCCTTTGTTTGTTTAATTTGCAGTCCAAGGAAGAAAGTGAGTTCACCCATCATGCTCATTTCAAATTCTCCCTACATAAGCTTTGCATATTATTGACAAAGTTTCATTAGTTGTACCAAAGATTATATCATCAACATATATTTGCACAACTAATAATTCATCATCATTTCTTTTGATAAACAAAGTTGTATCTACTTTACTTCTTTTGAAATCATTGTCAATAAGAAACTTGCTCAACCTTTCATACCATGCTCTATGTGCTTGTTTTAAACCATATAAAGCTTTGTTTAATTTGAAAACATGATTTGGATAAGAGTGATTTTCAAATGTGGGAGGTTATTCTATAAAAACTTCTTCTTCAATGTAGCCATTCAAAAAAGTATTTTTTACATCCATTTGAAAAAGTCTAATTTTCATATGACATGCAAATGTAAGTAAAAGTCTTATGGCTTTTAATCTAGCTACTGGTGCATAAGTTTCATCAAAATCTATTATTTCTTCTTGATTATATCTTTTAGTAACTAATATGGCTTTGTTTCTAATTACATTACATTTGTCATCTAATTTATTTCTAAAGATCCATTTAGAACCTATGATAGGATGTTCCTTAGGTCTAGCTACTAAGGTCCATACATTGTTCCTTTCAAATTGATTAAGTTCCTCCTGCATAGCCATCATCTAATATGGATCAGTTTCAGCTTCCTCTATACAGTTAGGTTCAACTTGAAAAATAAATGCTAAATAATCAAAGGTATCTCTAAAAGATGACCTAGTTCTAACTCCTTGTGAGGGATCACCAATAATTAACTCTTTAGGATGAGAATGTATGTACCTCCAATCTTTTGGTAGCTCATCATGTTCTGCACTTACCTTCTCCTTTTTTTGCTCAACTTGTTCTTTTTAAAACTTATTTCCTTTACTCCATCATTTAATGAACCTGCATCATTATCAATACACTCTTCTTTTCTTGAAGATGTAAGGTTAGATTCATCGAAAACAACATGAATTGATTCTTCAACAGTTAAAGTTTTTTTATTAAAAACTTTATATGCTTTACTATTAGTTGAATATCCAAGAAATATGCCTAGATCAGATTTAGCATCAAACTTTTCTAAATTATCCTTTTCATTATTTAAAATATAACGTTTGCATCCAAAAACATGAAAGTAATGAATATTTGGTTTTCTATCATTCCAAAGCTTATAAGAGGTTTTCTTCAAAATTGATCTAATCAAAACATGATTTAGAATATAACATGCAGTGTTCATAGCTTCTATTCAAAAGTACGTTAGAAAATTGCCTTCACACAACATAATTCGGGCCATCTCTTCTAATGTTCTATTTTTCTCTCCACAACTCCATTTTGTTGTGGTGTTTTAGGGACTGAAAAGTTATGATCAATGCCATGTTCAGTATAAAATTCTTCAAAGTATCGATTTTCAAATTCAGTTTCATGATCACTTCTAATTGAAATAATTGAAAGATTTTTCTGATTTGAAACTTTTTTTGTAAAATTTTAAAAAAACTTTGAAGGCTTCATCTTTGTGTGCTAAAAACAAAATCCATGTGAATCGTGAGAAATCATCCACCATCACAAGTCCATATTTCATACCTCCTAGGCTTGTGGTTCTAGTTGGTCCAAATAAGTTCATGTGTAGTAGTTCTAAGGGTCTTAATATTGAAACAATATTTTTAGATTTAAAACTCCCCATAGTTTGTTCACCATATTGATATGCATCACAAATATGATCAAAATCAATTTTAAATTTAGGCAAACCTTTAACTAAGTCTTTGAAAATCAATTTAGCTATAGTATGCATGCTAGCATGACTCAATCTTCTATGCCAGAGTAAACTAGATTCTTTGGTTTTAGCATTCACAGCCACTAGACTTGTACTACTTAACATGGCTAGATCCTTTAAGTCTACCACATAAATATTTCCAAGTCTATGACCAACAAACCTAATGCTAGAATCAGGAGAGCTAGTTACTATGCACATTGAAGTTTCAAAAATAACTTTGAAGCCTTTATCACATAATTGACTAATATTCAATAGATTATACTTCAACTTGTCTCTAGCAATATATTTTCAATATAAGTGGAAGAGAAAATTTTGATCTTACCAAATCCAATGATTTTTTCCTTACCATTATCACCAAATATAACCATTCACCTTCTTTCATTTCAAGGGTGTTGAATTGATCCTTGTCACCCATCATATATTTTGAAC
Source organism: Areca catechu (assembly GCA_021397845.1). Taxonomy (NCBI): domain Eukaryota; kingdom Viridiplantae; phylum Streptophyta; class Magnoliopsida; order Arecales; family Arecaceae; genus Areca; species Areca catechu. The sequence continues at coordinate 105,352,307 of CM038044.1, read as the reverse complement.
AGCAGCTATCTAGATACCATCTTTTCTTTGAATTCTGGGCTGCAAGACACTCCTACAAAATAGTCAAGTTGAAATTTTAGGTACCCAAGACTTCTTGGGTCCTTGATGGTTAGTAGCAGTAGTTCCATTAGGAACCCAAATCTTTTTCACTTTATTTTTGCTTTTTTTTTTCTCGATTGCATTCATATGCTTTATGTCCAATTCCATTACCGCAAAAGCAAACAACCTTTGACTTTCGAAAAGATATGGATGCTGAAAACTTTGATACATAAGGTTTTGAAGATGAAAACTTATTTATGTGCATTGTATTGTATCCAATTCCAGCTCTATTATTAAATTTCCTTTGATTTTTCAAAATCTACTCAAGTTTATTTAAACTTAAGATTAGTTTGTCAACTCATTTCATTTCATTTTTAACTTAGGTTTGGGTCGACTTATTTGATTTCGCAAACTTTTATTCTTTTCAAGACACTCATCTTTTTTCAATTTGTAATTCTTTATATTTTCCAGAAATACTATTTAATTTCTTTTGCAAAAGATTATTCTTTTCAAAAATTTCAATCTTTTCTTTCAATAATGCATCATAATTATTTTTCATGGTTTTAATTTTCAAATTATCTTTCTTATATTCAGTTAAAAGCTCATAAAAGACAGTATGTAATTCATCATAAATAAATTCATTAGTGGGTTCAGTATGATGCAGAACAAATAAGATGATGTGATGCGGAAGTAAATTAAGACTATTTTTTTTTTTTTTTTGTTAGAAGTTGGCTTGACTCAAAAACAAGGCTAACTAATATTGAAAGAAAATATGCACTGAAAAAAAGCACAATTCAAAAGAGTAGATTATCAGAGTAATAAAGAAGTAGGATCGCTAGGGATTGAGAAACCCCCAGACCTAGGGTTTGCTCCTCTTTTAAGAAACAGACGAAGAGAGAAGAGAAGGTTTTATACCTGACTGTGATATCTCTCTTTGCTTCAATTGACAGGACACTCTCGAGCAGATTGTAGGATCCTTGGAGATGGGGTATCTTCGCAATGGATCCTCGGATTGTAGTCCTATGGCAAGGTTGGCCTTCTTCTTGTACTCTGGATCTGGAAAGGATGAAGAACAAGATAAGGATGTAAGAAACTCAAGGAAGAGGCCTTTACCTGGGATAGCTCCGGACTGCTCGAACTTTGAAGATGAGGGAAGAGTATGGAGGTGGCGGTGGAAGATTGAGTGGATTTAGGGTTTGGCTGGTAGGGCGGTGGCTTGGAGAAGGAGATGGCGGCCTGGACTGAAGTGGGAATAGGGTTTAGGATCTTGGGTGTTGGCGGCTAGGATGATGAAAAGAAATTAGGGTTGGCGGCCAGGGATGAAAGCGGGACAGGGTTTTGGTAACTTTGGAGATCTCTCACCTCCTCAAGGCTCCAATGGAACCCGGATTTACTCCCTCACGGAGCTCAACACTCAAAGAAGTGCGGAAGAAGAGAACACAAGGTTGCTCAACACAAAAAAAAATTCATTTACTCATTCATTAAAATCAAAAGATTACATAAGGATCCAATATATAGACCTTGCAAGAGAAACAAAATTACACTACTTCCCATGTGGGACTAAACATTCATCCTAAGCATGAAAAACCTTTCCTTGACCGACCAGGCTTCTTTCCTTGGAGTGGGCGGCCTCAAATGCAAGGTGATGGCTTCATATGGCAGGTATGTGGGGCACCTCCTAGTTCTTCTCCTTAAGTCATGGGTTTTCCTTCCATGACTTGCTCTTTCTTGGAAGAAAATACTCATCTCCTAGTCTTTCTCCTTAAGTCATGGGTTTTCCTTCCATGACTTACTCTTTCTTGGAAGAAAATACTCATCTCCTAGTCTTTCTCCCCAAGACTAGGCTCCTTCCATTCATAGACAGGTACTTTAGGCAGGTGTGGGCGCCTACCTTGAAGTCCTCTCCAAGAAAATCCCCTGCTCCTTTAGCTTGGTTACTTTTGGCAGCTTGTGGGCGCCTTCCTTGACTTCTCCTAAGAAAATTTTCTTGCTCTCTTGGGCGTGGGGACCAGGGACACTGGGATGAAATGTGGCGCCAACTGGTCCTGGGAGTGTGGCTGGGAGTGTGGCGTCCACTTGCATTTGGCCTTGGAAGAAAAATGACGCCCTAGGGAATGGCGCCAACCAGGACTTGACTTGGACTTAGACTGAGTCAACATGACTCAACAAAATAAAATGCAGACTCAAAGAAATAAAATAATCTGGTTGACCAGGTCAACCCTTATTACAAACCCTAATCTTCGGGCAAGGTCATTCAGAGATCCAGATGGAACCCTGAAGTCTTCTTCTGATTCTGGTGCCCGCACCACAGTAGATGTTATCTCATCTTCTAGATCCATCAAATATATGTTTGCAGCTTTTGTTGTCTCTTCCTCTTCATTGGAAGTTGATTCGTCACTGTCACTCCATGTAGCCATCATAGCTTTCTTCTTCTTTTTGTATCCCTTTTTCAATGTAGAACATTCAGAATGGTAATGCCCCGGCTTTTTACATTCATAGCATATGGATAGTTGCTTCTTTTCTTTCTCTTGTCCGTCTCTTTCTCTTTGCTTTGTTCTCCTTTGCCAAGATGCTTCATCCTAAACCTTGATTTTTCTTTGTCCACAAATCTTCGGAATCTTCTCATGACTAGTGCTATTTCATCGTTTCCTAGTTCTTCATCTGAAGATGGGCTTTCTTCATCTTCATCTTCTTGCTTGTTAATATTCGCTGTAGCCTTGAATACTATTATTTTCTTTTTCTTATTATCATCTTCGCTATGGCACTGCATGGTTAATTCATGAGTGGTCAAGGAGCCAAGAAGCTCATCAAGTGAAAGTTCATTTAAGTCTTTGGCTTTTTTTATTGCATGACTTTAGGGTCCCATTTATCAGGTAAGCATCGAAAAATCTTTTGTACGAGATTTACATTGGAGTAGACCCTGCCAAGATTTTTCAAACCATTGATAATATCTATAAATCTAGCAAACATTTGAGATATTGTCTCATTTGGTTCTATTTTGAAAAGTTCATAATTGTGCACAAGTATATTGATTTTTGAGGTCTTAACTTGAGTGGTGCCTTCATGAGTGATTTGTAGTTTATCCCAAATTTTCTTTGCCGAAGTGCAAGTGAAAATCTGGTTAAACTCATTTGCATCCAAAGCACAATAAAGAAGGTTCATGGCTTTGGCATTGAGCTCACCCATTTTCATGTCATAGTCATCCCATTCCTCTTCAGGCTTAGGGATGTCTATTCCATCTACTTTTTTAATGGGTGTGTATGGTCCTTTCAAAATAATTTTCCATAATTGAAAATCAACTACTTGAATATAAATTTTCATTCTAGCTTTCATCATATATTCTAAAATAAAGGTACATTAACTTTCAAGGATGAAACTCTTTTATGAGAGGAGAATGTTGTGGCTAGGCTAGCCCACTGCATTGAACTGCACCAACCCCAGGCCAAGCATGATCCTAGTAAGGAGGGAAGAAGACTCCAAGATGGAGTCTTCTTCCTCTTTGCTTCTTCGAGTCTTCTTCCTCTTTGCTTCTTCGAGTCTTCTTCCTCTTGCTTCTTCAAGCAAAATCGGGGCTCTAGGGTAATGCAAACCCTAGATCTCTACCATATAAAAGCTTCCTACATCCCCTAAAGCACTCCATCGCAAGTGGCAAGCTTTCTTCTTCTTCCTTTCTTTAGATTTCTTCAAATAATAGCCGACCTCCCTTTCACTACATTTGCCAAAAATTGGAGCCAACAACCCCTTAAAACCAAGGTACAAGGCTCGATCCCTCTTCCTCTCTTTCAAACCAACATTTTCATGACTAGTTGTACCACTATCGGCCACCGATTTTGCCGAAAAAGCCTGTGAAAGATACCCCTTTTTTTGGCTAAGCTTTTTTTCATTTTTTTGGCCACCAGCATTGATGTCCCTTGGCCCTATGCCTTAGGTCATGATGACCCACCTCCCTTGCTACCCTCCCTAAACATGTTGGCCACCAATGATCAGCCAATGGCTGGAAAAATCCAAGAAAAGTGGGCAAATCCCCTACTTTTCATGAAGTCTAACATTTTTCCGTCGGCCGTTCGCCACTGCCCACCATCGGCTACCACCCAGCCACTGCCCACCATCGGCTACCACCAAGCCATTGCTAAACTACCTCCTTTCCACCCCTATGTAGTCAAAAGAAAGAAAGAAGAAGAAAAGAGAAAGAAAGGAAAAAGGAAAAGAAAAGTGAGAGAGTTTCTCTCTCTTTTTCTACTATATCTTCCTCTCTCTTGGTTTCTCTAATTTCTCTCTAGAAAGTTTCACTTTCTCTTCCTAAAATTATCCTCCTCTATTCTCTCTTCTCTAGGATTTCTCTCTCTATATTGAATAAAGATCTAGTTCAAAATCTTAATTCCTTGCCCATGAATCCAAGATTTTTTTTTAAAAAGAAGATATAAAAGAATGAACTATACTAACTAGGTAAGCAACATAACATACCAAAGTGAGATTTAAATATGTTGAGCAAATAATTTATATAATATTTACTAGGAGGAACAAATCTTAAATAACATATACTTATTTGAAAATAATAATTTTTAATAACTGAACTTAACATCATGCTACGGTCATATATCTAATGGCATGTGTCTAAAACAAACACATGCTCCACAAAGTATTAGATACCACTATTTTAGTTACCAATGGCTCAATGTTTGTTGCCCAGTAGGCCAACCCAAGAGGTGGGGTGAATTGGGTTTGAAAAAGTTTTACCAAGTGTGTGCCAATTAAAACTTGTGTGGTGAAGAAGTTATTGGAGTAATGCATGCGAAAGCAAATAAGAAAACAAGACCAATCATAAACACAATAAGATTTAGAGTGGCTCGGAATAACTCTGCTCCTACATCCACTATCCAAGGTGCACACTTAGGATTTCCACTATATTCACCCGAATACAACCGGATTGTTTTGCAATGGGCTCACAATCCAAAACCCAATACAAAGTTAATTTTTATGGGCTTACTAACAACCCGACTTGGTTTTCAAGGCTCACCAATAACCTTTAAAACAACTTACAAGTCACAGCTCCCTGCTCCACTTGTAACAACTCAAAATAGAGTATAAAAGGAAGCAACACTCAAAACAAATATAAAGATTTGAATGGTTGTAGTTGAAGCTCTTAATGAGGCCTTCTTGAAAGCTTCTTCAATGCTCTTTAATGCCTCTCTTAATACTTCAAAGGTTGACTCAAGATGGTAGTTGAAAGTTGGTGAAGAACTTGAATTTTTACTTGAAAGTTCTTGAAATATTCAGTACCCTCATAAAAATTTTTCAAAACTTGTTTAGATCTTTCATTTAGAGCCTCTTGAAGTGTTTCCAGATGGATATGGCCATTGGAGTGCCTTGGAAATTAAGATCTGTTGCCCAGGTAGCTTACCCAAGAGGGAGGGTGAATTGGATATTTAAAAAATTATTGCACGTATATGCTCCTTTTTAAGTTCTTAGTGTGGTATGTGATGTAAATTAAGTTAACTACTGTGGAAGCAAGTAAAAACATGAAACACAATCACAAACACAGCAAATTTTATAGTGGTTCGAGCAACCTTGCTCCTACGTCCACTATCCAAGATACCACTTAGGATTTTCACTATATTCACCCTCGGAATACATCCAGATTATTTTCACGAGATCACAATCCAAAATCCAGACTTGGTTTTATCCCTGGCTAACCAAAAACCCAATATAAAGTTAGTTTTGAATGGGATCACTAACAACCCACTACACTTGGTTTTTAAGGCTCTCTAATAACCTATCAAACTCCAAGTTATAGCCCCTTGCTATATTTGGAACAACTCAAAAGATGAGTTAAAAGAATAAAGCAACAATATGACAAACCGAAGTTATCGGATAGTTGCGGTTGTAGCACTTGAGAAGCCTTCTTGATTGCACTTTGAATGCTCTTCAAGGCTTCTTAACTTCTTTAATGAATGCCTCAAGATTCTGAAAAGAGTTGGTAAAGTCTTGAGTGCTTGCTTTGAATGCTCTCTAGTGTATTCTTTTGAATGTTCAGTGAAAGCTATTTAATTTCTCTTTTTTTTTTCATTGACTTATCCAAAAGTGGTTCATATCACTTATAAATACTCCCTCCAACTGATTTCAAGTGGTTTTAGCCAATGTAGACCGATGGAATTTGAAATATGACCATTGGAGATCATTTTGGATTCAAAATAAGAGTTCTGGAACTAGCTGTTACAATATGAAATAGTCACTTGAGTCGGTTGGGATAGCTTGAGTCGGCTCGGATCATCGGGTAGGTCAAAACTTTACTCTGGTCGAGTTGGCTCTTCTGCTTCAAGTCGGCTCGGATTCTCAGTTAGGTCAAAATGATACTCTAGTCGAGTCAGCTCTTCTGCTTCTAGTCAGCTCGCCTGACTGGTTCTTCGAAGCTGAGATTTTTAGCACTCTGGAAGAGTCGGCTCTTCAATACTTGAGTTAGCTCAGTTGTCAGTCTGAGAAAATCTTCACTTTAATCAAGTTAGCTCAGTCGGCTCAAATTCTCAGAACTTCAGAATTAAACTCTGTCTGAGTCGACTCTTCTGACTCGAGTCGATTTGAATGACTATGTGCCAGAAAATTTCTTGTCGTGCTAAACTTCGAGTCAACTCGCCAGTCTTGAGTCGGCTCTTGAGACTTAGTTCCTCAAATATTCAAATTTCTTCAGACTTCTTCCAGTGACTTCAAAACAGCTCAAAGACTTTCTGTTGACCCCTGGAATGATTTTGATGATCACAAAATATTGGAGCATGTATTTGATACTAATTCTTTCAAATTACTTGAGAGGTTTTGTAGGAAATTGGTTACCTTTAGTTTAAAATGGTTTTAAAATTGATTGGAAGGTAATTTAATTATGTATAAAGTTTTATGGACTTGAACTTGTAAAAGCCCTAGCTTTATCAATCTTCTAATCTTGTAAAATAGGCTGAAAATTATAAAATTAAGAGTATGTAGATTTGCTTTTACTTGATTCAATTATTGAAGAGTTTTGGAGAAACTTGAAGCATTTATTGAAGACTTTGCAAGAGCTGACTCTTGGATCAAGAGCCAACTCGTTGTGGCATGGCACGGAGAAAGTCTCAATGTTTCAGCATCAAGAGCCGACTCCTATCCCAAGAGTCGACTCATGGAATAAAACAGTTTTCTGAAGCCTGAAATCTCGAGCTGACTCCTGCCCCAAGAGCCGACTCGTCCAGAGTTATGAATTTTGATGGACTGAGAACTCGAGCCGACTCTGTCCTGAAGAGCCGACTCTAGGTATTCATCATTTTGAATTGACTGAAAGCAAGAGCCGACTCTTACAGAATTTCATTTTGGGCTGTCTGAGACTTCGAGCCGACTCATGGACCTCGAGCCGACTCGTGGAGCCATTTTCTACACTATAACAGCTAGTTGCTGAAGTTGGTTTTTGAACTCCAATTCATCTCCAACAGCTCTTTCACGAATCCCTAGGCCCTACAACGGCCATATCTCTTGGAAAACTATAAAAAGGATTATTTTTGAAGGATTAAATGATTATTAGAGGATTATTGAGAAATTATCTTGAGATATTCAAGAGCTTTCAAGTCTTTCACCTACCTACTTCAAGAGCTTTCAAGATAGGATTCAAAGCTTCAACAACTCTATTCCATCATTGAATCCACTCATTGAAGAAGCAAGAAAGTAGCTTGAAGAGCATTTAAGAGCATTCAAAGCTAGGCTTCATCTTAACCTACATTGGCAACACCTAAACAAACTTGGTTTGTTATAGTTTCTTGTTTATTTTTTATCTATTTTGTTTTATCTCTAAGAATAGCAAGGGACTGTGTCTTAAGAGAGGGTTAAAGGTTTTTAGGTGAGCCTTGTGAAAACCTAAGTTGGGTTCTTGGTGATCCCGGTATAAAACCAAGTGTTTGGGTTTTCTTTGGTAATCCCATTTAAAACCAATGGGAGTTTGGGTTTCTTTGATAATCCCAGTAAAACCAAAGTGTATAGGTTTGGATTGTGAGCTTTAGTAAAATAATTTGACTATATTCCGGTTAGGGGATATAGTGAAAATCTCAAGTGGTGCTTGGGTAGTGGACGTAGGAGCTGGTTGCTCCGAACTACTCTAAATTTCTTTATATTTGTGATTGTGTTCTTACTGCTTTATTGTTTTTACTTAATTACTTCCGTATTGCATATTGCACCACAACACACAAAGAATTTGAAAGTGCACATAATTATGAAAAAATTTTAATCCCAATTCACCCCCCTCTTGGAAAACCACCTGGGCAATAAGTGGTATCAGAGCCAGGTTTCTGAAAGTTACTTAGAGTAAAGATATATGGCACATCCCATGAGCACTTCATTGACCGAAGGTCAATCGACAAATCGACCTCCACTTTTCACCAGAACCAATTACACATATTGGAAGGCAAGAATGAAAATATACATTCAAGCCATAGATTTTCATTTATGGAACATTATCCTGAAAGGACCTCACACACTCACTATCAAAGTTAATGATGTAGAGGTTCCCAAACTAGAAGAGGATTGGGATGATAATGATATGAAATTAGTTGAGATGAATGCCAAAGCAATGAATTTATTGTATTGTGTTTTGGATCCAAATAAGTTTAACAGAATTTCAACTTACAATTCTGCTAAAAAAATTTGAGACAAATTAGAAATTACACATGAAGGCACATCACAAGTTAAAAGATCAAAAATCAATCTTCTTGTGCATAATTATGAGCTATTTAAGATGGATCCTAGTGAGACTATATCTGCTATGTATATTCGCTTTACTGATATTATAAATGGTCTCAAAAGTCTTGGTAGAACTTACTCTAATGCTGATCTTGTCCAAAAAGTCTTAAGATCTTTGCCAGATAAATGGGAAGCTAAAGTAACAGCTATTCAAGAGACGAAGGACCTATACACTCTGCCATTAGATGAACTGCTTGGATCACTAATCATACTTAAATTGGCTATGCAACAAAGGACTGAGAAAGATACCAAAAGAAAGAAAGCCATTGCATTTGAAGCTACAGAAGAAGATAAAAATGAAGACTCAGATTCATCAAATGATGATGATCTAGGAAATGATGAAATTGCCCTTGTCATGAAAAAATTCAAAAGATTTATGGGCAGAAGAAAAACAAACAGATGGAGAAAGCAATTTAGAAAAGGAGGTTTTGGGAAAGAAAGAGAAAGAGATAAAGAAAAAGAGAAGGATAAAGATAAAGATCAAGTACCAATTTGCTACGGATGCAAGAAGCCGGGACACATTCATCCTGACTGTCCCGAAGGAAAGAAAAAGATGTTCACCAAAAAGAAAAGGCAATGCTTGCAGCCTGGAGAGACAGTGATGAAACTACTTCCACTGAAGAGGATGAAGAGACAACAAAGACTGCACAAATCTATCTTATGGGTTTGGAAGACGAGATAACTACTTCTAAACCCGATTTAGAATTCACTTATGATAAATTGCATAATGCTTTTTATGAATTGTTAGTAGAATACAAGAAAGCTGGTTTGAAAATGAAAACTTTGAAAAATCAATGTGATTCAATTGAAAAAGATAAAAATGAATTTAGTGAAAGAAATAAAATTTTGCAAAGGGAATTGAATTTAGTTTGTGAAAGATTTAAGATCATTCAATTTCAAAAAGAAGTGCTTCTTGAGAAAAACAAAGGTTTGAAAAATGAAAATGATGATTTAAAGAAGGAAGTTCAAAAACTCAAACCCTTGGTTAAAAAACTAACCTTAAGCTCTAATAAACTTGAACTAATTTTGAAAGATCAAAGAGAAACAAATAATAAATTTGGAATTGGTTTTAAAGGTTCTATTTCAAACAAATTTTCTTCATCTACTTCATATGCTCATAAGTTTACTATCTCATAACTAGTTAGATCTAAATTTGCATTATCTCATATTTATTATTCAAAGTCAAAAATTGTATGCTATGCATGTAATAACTTTGGTCATAAAGCATTTAAATATCATTTGAAAAATGAAAATGATGATTTAAAGAAGGAACCATTTCCACTAACTTGCAAGGACCCAAGAAAGCTTGGGTTCCAAAAGGAACCATTTCCACTAACTTGCAAGGACCCAAGAAAGCTTGGGTACCTAAATTTGTTAAATGATTGTTTTGCAGGGATGTCTTGCAGCCACAAATATAAAGAAAATATGGTATATGGACAGCGGCTGTTCAAGACACATGACGGGTGATGCTGATCAATTCTTCATCCTAGAATAAAAGGATGATGGAATGGTAATATTCGGTGATAATCGAAAAGGAAGGATAATCGATATTGGTAAAATTAAAATTACTCCTACATTTATTGAAAATGTGTTACTTGTAAAAAAATTAAAGAATAATCTTTTGAGTATTAGTCAGCTATGTGACATTGGTTTTAATATTTTCTTCAAGTTATTAATGTGTATGTGGTTGATCCACTTGACTCTAGTACTAAATTCATTGGACATAGACTTGATAACATTTATGTAGTAGATCTTAATGATCTAGCTATGTCAAGCAACACAAGTCTTGTAGTAATGAATGACAAGAGCAAAGAATCAAGTTTACCATGACATAGGTGACTTGGTCATGCTAGTATGGATACTATAGCTAAACTTATTTCAAAGGATTTAGTCAAAGGTTTGCCAAAATTTAAAGTTAATTTTGATTATGTATGCGATGCTTGTTAGTTAGGAAAACAAGGGAGAGTTTTAAATCCAAAAACATCATTTCTACAATTAGACCTTTAGAGCTACTTTACATGGACTTATTTGGACCTACTAGGACTACAAGCCTAGGTGGTATGAAATATAGCCTTGTGATTGTATATGATTTTTCAAGATACACATGGATTTTGTTTATTGCAGATAAAGATGAAACCTTCAATATATTCAAAAAGTTTTATAAAAGAGTTACAAATTTGAAAAACTTATCTATTATTTCAATTCATAATGATCATGGCACCGAATTTGAAAATCAACATTTTGATCACTTTTGCACAAAGCATGGTATTGATCATAATTTTTTTGTACCTAGAACACCACAGCAAAATGGTGTTGTAGAAAGAAAGAATCGTACTTTGAAAGAAATATCCAGAACAATACTTTGTGAAGGAAATCTTCCAAAATACTTTTGGGCAGAAGCTGTTAATATCGCATGCTATATTTTAAATAGAGTTTTGATTAGACCTATTATCAGAAAAACCCTCTATGAACTTTGGAACAATAAAAAAACTAATATTAAGTATTTTCATATTTTTAGATGCAAATGTTTTGTTCTTAATAATGAAAAAGATAATCTTGGTAAATTCGATACAAAATTCGATAGGGCTATTTTTCTTGGATATTCTTTAAATAGTAAAGCCTATCATGTTTTCAATAAAAGAACTTTGACTGTTGAAGAATATGTTTATGTTGTTTTCAATAAATCTGACATTACATCTTCTAGAAAGGAAGATTTTGCTGCTGATGATGCATGTACACTGAACATGGACTGAAAGATTTGACTCTCAAAGACAAACAATCAAGTGAACCACATGAAAAAAAGGTAAGCAAAAATCATGAGGATATATCCAAAGAATGGAGGTATATATAATCACATCCTAAAGAATTAATTATAGGAGACCCATCTCAAGATGTTAGAACTAGAGCTGCACATAGAGATACATATAATTTAATTGCTTTTGTTTCTTATGTAAAACCACACAATATAGAAGAAGCTAAAATGATCCTAATTGGATGTTGGAATGCATGATGAATTAAACCAATTTAGGAGAAATAATGTCTGGACCCTAGTAGAAAGATCTAATGACTATCCTGTTATAGGTACTAGGTGGGTTTATAGAAATAAACTAGATGAAGATGGAAATGTAATTGGAAATAAGGCTAGACTAGTAGCATAAGGATATAATCAAGAAGAGAAAATAGATTTTGATGAAACCTATGCATCAGTAGCTAGATTAGAAGCCATTAAACAACTACTAGCTTATGCATGCTTTATGAACTTTAAATTATTTCAAATGGACGTAAAGAGAGCATTTTTGAATGGTTTTTTATCTGAAGAAATTTTTGTTGAGCAACCGCTGGGTTTTATTGATCACACTTTTATGAATCATGTTTTCAAATTGAATAAAGCTATGTATGGTCTGAAGTAGGCACCTAGAGCCTGGTATGACAGACTAAGTAAGTTTTTAACTTCAAATGATTTTATAAGAGGTAGTGTTGATACTACACAATTTATTCAAAGAAAAAATGATGATATTTTAGTTGTTCAAATCTATGTTGACGATATTATTTTTGGATCTGCTAATGAATCTTTGTGTTAAGATTTTGCTAAGCTAATGTAGGAAGAATTCGAAATGAGCTTGATGGGTGAGCTGAGTTACTTTCTTGGACTTCAAATCAAGCAAACTAAAGAAGGTATCCTGATCAACCAAGCCAAATACATCAAGGAGATTATCAAAAAATTTGGCATGGAATCAAGCAAAGAAATTAGAACACCCATGAGTCCTGCATTTAGACTTGATAAAGATGAAAATGGCACAAATGTTGATCAAAAATTATACCGAGGCATGATCGGTTCCTTACTTTATTTGATAGCTAGTAGACCTGATATTTTATTTAGTGTTTGTATATGTGCACGATTTCAATCTAATCCAAAAGAGTCACACATCATGGCTGTTAAAAGAATCATTAAATATCTGAAAGGCACATGCAATGTTGGTTTATGGTATTCTAAGCACACATCTTTGAAATTAACTAGTTATTTAGATGCTGATTATGGAGACTGTAAAATTGATAAAAAAAATACAAGTGGCACCTATCAATTTCTAGGTGTTAAATTAATCTCTTGGCATTGTCGCAAACAGAACTCTGTAGCACTATCTACTGCTGAGGCAGAATATATAGCTGCTGGAAGCTGTTGTGCTCAAATATTGTGGATCAAGCAATAACTAGAAGATTATGGTGCTGTCCAATCTAAAATTTCTATCAAATATGACAATACTAGTGCTATTAATTTATCCAAAAATTCAATTCAGCACTCATGACTTAAGCACATTGAAATTAGACATCATTTTATTTATGATCATGTTTTAAATAATGTTGTTGAACTAGAATTTGTACCCACTGAAGATCAACTTGCTGACATTTTTACTAAACCACTTAGTCTAGATAGATTAGAGAAAATTAGAGGGCAATTAGGGCTATGTGACCCATTCTGAACAATTTTTGACCTAATTTTTGAAAAATAAGGAAAAATTATCTAGATATTTCAATTTTTTTCTTTAGACCATAAGACAACCTATTTTAATGTCTAGAAATATATAGAAACTGATTTTGATCTTTTTTGACTTTTAGAATGCTTTTTGGCTCGAGCCGACTCGAGTCATCAGGGTATTCTGAGAGCCGACTCGAAGGTCGGGCTGAATGTTTTTTAAATAGGGTTTCAGTGATTTGTTTTCAATATGTTTTTAGGTTTTGCTCTATTCCACTTAGCCCACTCCTCATGCCATCCTAGGAAAACTTCCTAAAACACTCTCAAATCCCTTCAAACTCTTAATCCTAACTTAATGGCACCCCGCAAAGCCGTTGCAAAGAAACCTCGGCGGGTGGTTCGGACTGTCGCAAAGGAAAGGAGAACAAAAAGGCACTTGGACACCTCCAATCTTGAGGAAGAGCAGCACATTGAGCAAGGAGAAGAGCCACAGGCACCCAGGCAAGTGATTCTAATGGGAATTCGTCAAGTAACTCCTGGTATGTGCATTTATTTTAGTTTCTTGGAGCAAGAACAGTTACGTATTGGGGATTGGTTAGAAAAACAAGGTTGGAAGAATTTTTGTATGATGAATGTACCTACATTTCCCAATTTAGTCCGAAAATTTTTTGAAAATATGTCACTAGGTGCATTTCATATCGAAGGAAATGTGAAGGGAAAGCACATAGAGTTAGTGAGCAAAAATTGTCAAATATCCTGAATATTCCAAAAGAAGGTGAATGCTATTTGGTTTTAAAAGAAAAGCAAAAGACCCTTAGACTCATACTAGAAAGATCTAATGTGAAGGGTGTTGTGCATGTTAGTGCAAATCAACTTTCATTAGAAATGAGACTGTTGCACAACATTATCAATAGGATTTTCTTTTCCTGGACAGGGCATTTTGATTGGGTCAGCGAGCGTGACCTTGTATTTATGAGATGTCTGATTGAGGGGGAGGCCCTCAACTTACTGTTTATCATGCTCTCACAGATGAGAGAAGCGGTTCGGAGGACCCGAGCCTATCTACCGTATGGGATGGTCTTCACACTATTATTTCAGGATGCCCTGGTAGATCTGATAGGTGAGGACAGCCGACTACTACTACACACTGACATATATACTTAGAAATCCTTTACTAGAATGGGATTTATTAAAGTAGACGGCCATTGGACTCAGAAGACTTCAGGTATTCCAGTTGCACACTCAGATGATTCAGAGGAGGACACTCAGGCAGCAGAGGGACTTGGTGAGGGGGCAGATACACATACTGATAAGGCTAGACCGTCAGAGCCAGCTCCTACCACACCTCATTCACCAGTCATGAAACCTACAGCTATTGGATCCGATGCAGATGATAGACTACAAAGGATATTGGATGAGATATCTTGTCTCAGATCTGACACTGATATCAAGATTACTCTACTACAGTCTGAGATGCAGCATGGATTCCAGGAGATTATGACCATTCTGAGTTAGCTTTCTGCCAGCCAGTATGTATCGACGACTTCGACTGCAGCACCTGGCATTGGTATTGGCACTGATTGTGAGCAGGGAGAGGCTGTACAGTTTACTGATATTCCTGCAGAGGCCAATGCTGGTATGGACATTCCAAGATCAGATGTTGGACAAACTCCAACCACAGAGATACTTTCTATTACCAGCACCTTGGCGTTGTCCTTTGATCCTTCGATTGTTAGACCCACTCCCATTATCATATCTTTAGAGTCCAAAGTAAAAGCCAAAGCCAAAACTAAAGTTTCTAGGATTACCACTCCTACTAGGACTAGAATTAGGAATCTTAGACCTAGATTTCCTAAGTTTAAGCCTAGTCCAGGTATCTTAGAAGTTGGTTCCTCCTCTGATGAGGAAGAATCTAATGGTGATGATCCTAGCCCATCTTTTTAATATTTTTTAGGCTTTTATCTTGATGTTTTTTAAGACTCTATGCGTGTTATACTTTGTTTTTATTTTATTGTTGTGATACTATTTTCTCATGCCGTGGCACATCTATAAAGTATTACTTATGTACTGACTTTTCATATATATATCACTTTTTATGCTACATGTCTATCTTTGTTATGGTTGAATTATTATGAATGAATGTTCTCTTCTATACCTTTTGTTGATGACAAAAAGGGGGAGAACGGAGAATGTGCATGAAAAGGTTATAATATGAATATGATTGTTCAACTATATGAATGAAGGCTATAATATGAATGTTCAATTTACAAGTTTTTATGAAAATTTAATGAATATGTATGAAAATATGAATGTTGATTCATGAAAATTTGATGAAACTTAAAAGAAATACTATTACTATAGTAAGGGAGAGTTTTGTTAAGTTTCTTGTTAAATTATAATGAAACTTACTTCAAATTTTTTGTAATTCTTTAAAATTTCGATACACATTATATAGATGATACTCTTGATATATTATATGTTGATACATTATGTTTCGATACCTATTGCTCTTATGATATAGATAATACAGTGTATCGATATATATGATACTTGGTGTTAATAGTGTTCAGTTTTATACAATTAATACATTTGACACACACTGTGTTAATACCTTGATACTTAATATGCGTGATACACATTATGTCTAATATCTTTTGATGAATATGAATATACTGTAATTATAAAGTGTCTTAAATTTTAATCATGCCTAGTATTTTGTCATCATTAAAAAGGTGGAGATTGTTGACCCCTGGAATGATTTTGATGATCACAAAATATTAGAGCATGTATTTGATACTAATTCTTTCAAATTACTTGAGAGGTTTTGCAGGAATTATTGGGAATTGTGTCCCAAAGCCAATCACCTAGGGTGTAGGCGGTTGTGCTCAGTATTGTAATTAGTATATGAATTAATAAAACTTTATTTTGGCAGCTCATCGTATTTTTCATTTTCCTATAATGAACTCTGTTTTTGTGATGAAATTCTTAGGACTGCACTGACATCGATATAGAGAGGATATATCGAGTGTCCTTAAAAAAGGTTCACAACCAAAGGATATATTGTACAGGATGGCAATGTATCAAGTATAGGTTGTTGTGATTCGCATCGTTTGGTTGTCCTCTTGACCAAAGGAGTGTGGTGACACTGATGTGATCTGCAAGAGGGATGGGTGACATCTCATTGAACGTGACTCCATGGATCTCCTTTCTGCCAAAGGATTGCTCGCGATTGGATATGGATATATGTGTCCCTCCGACCTGAGGTCACCATGGTAGCTTGCAAGCAACTCCCTGTGCTTTGGTGTCGGACTATCCAGATTTTTAATTCGGTGATGGAAGGTTTCTGGGTACAGGCAAGTACTTGTGGAGCAGTGATGGACCAAGATGGAATTAACCTGTCCAAATTGTTTGGATTGAATGTCTCGCAGTGTCTCAATTTAGCAAATCCTCGGCCGGGATAATCCTAGTGAGGAGTCATTGGACTTGCGATGTTGAGATATATTATGGATTGACTCAGTTAGGGTTAGCAGTCTAACCCTAGGTCGTCCTAAGCATTGGATGTCAAAGGGATGAATTATACGGTAACTATATGCCAGAGGTTCGATAGATTGCTCTTGCATCTTCGGCCTATCTGGATGCCGGGATCCATTGCTAGATGGTATCTTGTGCTGGTACTGGAAGTGTTCCAGTGCTACTGTTTAGGTTCGAACCTATGAGGTCACACGCCATTGAGGATTTCTTTCTGATCTACGAACCGATCAACGATTGAAAATCGTTTCGGTATTAAGGTCAAACGGTTTAATTAAGCACATATTGGATTTTTCTGGTCTGATTTGGATCGATCAGGATGGATTTGGGTCAACCAGGAATTGTTCCTGAAAGACCGGGACTGGATCCGATTTTTCTTAGTGATTGGGTTTGGTCAGACCGGGATTTTGGGTTTATTGAACAGGTTTAATTATATGTTTTTTTACACCGGTTTTGTTTTTCTCCTTGTGATTTATAAATCACCGTTTTGAACACTTGGTGGCTTCCCCTGTTTTCCCTTCTCATGGTTTTAAACTTGGTTTAAAACTTGTTTTGGTTCAACGAGTTTTCTCCCAGAAAACTTTTAAACCCCGGTTTATAGCTCCCTATTTCACCGTGTCGATGAGATTAGATCAGCTTAAGTTTTTTATCCATTGCCCAGCGATCTGTTATGGATCTTGCAGTTTTTCTCCCGCCCGACTTCCTCCCTCTCAGACTCTGCTTGGGAGATCGGATTTCATCTTTTGAAGGCCATGCGATGGAAGGGGTCTCTCTGTTTTCTTTCCCACACATCTTCTTCTCTCGGTCAGTCGCTGTTTTTCACCGTGAGATTGCCTTGAGTTCCCTGCTTCCCCACCGTTCAAGAGTCTTTTCAAAGTGTTTTGGAAATATCTAAACTCTTCTCACGGTGTTTTATTTGGACTCCTCTCCATTGTTTTCCCTGGCCTTCACGGGTGTTTCTCTGCCTCTATTTATTTTGGGGTTGCATGGCCGCAGAGTGTGCGTAAGAGAGGAACAGGAAGGCTATGATGTGTGAGAACCAGGGCCGTGCGCTATTGCAGAGAGGGGAAGAACAGGGTTTTGAGTGAGGAGCCTTCTTTTATTTTTGGTTGCTGGCCGTAAGAAATTGAGTGGGATTCCTCTGGTTTGTTGCAGGCCGTGAGTTCGGGGCTTGCAGTAACAAGGGATGGGAGGGATCCTGTTTTCAGTTTTCCGGTTTGTGTGCTTTTTAGTTGAGTCTTGCGGTCCTGGAGAAAGACTTTCCATGAG
Organism: Areca catechu; assembly: GCA_021397845.1. Classification (NCBI taxonomy): domain Eukaryota; kingdom Viridiplantae; phylum Streptophyta; class Magnoliopsida; order Arecales; family Arecaceae; genus Areca; species Areca catechu. Next base: position 105,334,252 of record CM038044.1, on the reverse strand, counting down.
ATCTGTTTGATTTTCCTATCTTGACCTATTTTTGAATTTCTGGTAGACTAGCATCCATCCCGGAGTTGGATACTCTAGAGGGTGGACACTTGGACATTTCGAGAGTTTGCACCGATCCTCTCTTCTTCTTGCTGTGTTGCAGATCTGATTTGCTATTGAAGGAGTTCAACCGGCTGCTCTAATTTACTGTTGATCTGATCTGAAGACTAAGGGAGTCGGCTTCGATCAGGTATATTTTATTCATTTTTGTTATCATGCATGCTTAGATCTAGTTATTATCATATAATTTATTTTTATTACAATTGCCTGTACATGCCTATGTATCTGTTTCATGCATCATGTTATGTTAGATCCTGCGCTATGAGTAGGTTTATACGTATGCAAGCTTAAAAAGTTTAATTATGCATTACTTACTCTCTAGTGTAGCATGCCTAGGGTAGGCGTCCATGCACCAGGTTTTCCTTTAGGAAATTGGTTACCTTTAGTTTAAAATGATTTTCAAATTGATTGGAAGGTAATTCAATTATGTATAAAGTTTTATGGACTTGAACTTGTAAAAGCCCTAGCTTTATCAATCTTGTAATCTTGTAAAATGGGCTGAAAATTGTAAAATTAAAAGTATGTAGATTTGCTTTTACTTGATTCAATTATTGAAGAGTTTTGGATAAGCTTGAAGCATTTATTGAAGACTTTGCAAGAGCTGACTTTTGGATCAAGAGCCGACTCGTTGTGGCACGACATGGAGAAAGTTTCAGTGTTTCAGCATCAAGAGCTGACTCCTATCCCAAGAGCCGACTCATGGAAGAAAACAGTTTTCTGAAGCCTGAGATCTCGAGCCGACTCCTGCCCCAAGAGCCACTCGTCCAGAGTTATGAATTTTGATGGACTGAGGACTCAGCCGACTCTAGGTATTCATCATTTTGAATTGACTGAAAGCAAGAGCCGATTCCAGTATGAACAGCCGACTCTTACATAATTTCATTTTGGGCTGTCTAAGACTTCGAGCGGACTCGTGGAGCCATTTTCTGCACTTCAACGGCTAGTTGCTGAAGTTGATTTTTGAACTCCAATTCGTCTCCAATAGCTCTTTCACGATTTCCTAGGCCCTACAACGGCCATATCTCTTGGAAAATTATAAAATGGATTGTTTTTGAAAGATTAAATGATTATTAGAGGATTATTGAGGAATTATCTTAAGATATTCAAGAGCTTTCAAGTCTTTTACCTACCTACTTCAAGAGCTTTCAAGATAGGATTCAAAGCTTCAACAACTCTACTCCAACATTGAATCCACTCATTGAAGAAGCAAGGAATCAGCTTGAAGAGCATTTAAGAACATTCAAAGCTAGGCTTTATCTTAACCTACATCGACAATACCTAAACAAACTTGGTTTGTTGTAGTTGCTTGTTTATCTTTTATCTATCTTTGTTTTCTCTCTAAGAACAGCAAGGGGCTGTGTCTTAAGAGAGGGTTAAAAGTTTTTAAATGAGCCTTGTGAAAACCTAAGTTGGGTTATTGGTGATCTCGGTATAAAATCAAGTGTTTGGATTTTCTTTGACAATTCCGTTTAAAACCAAAGGGAGTTTGGGTTTCTTTGGTAATTCCGGTAAAACCAAAGTGTATAGGTTTGGATTATGAGCCTTAGTAAAATAATCCGACTGTATTCCAGTTGGGGGATATAGTGGAAATCCCAAGTGGTGCTTGAATAATAGACGTAGGAGCCGGATGCTCCGAACCACTCTAAATTTCTTTGTGTTTATGATTGTATTCTTATTGCTTTATTATTTTTACTTAATTACTTCCGCATTGTATATTGCACCACAACACTAAAAGAATTTGAAAGTACACATAATTATGAAAAGTTTTTTAATCCCAATTCACCTCCCTCTTGGGAAGCCACCTGGGCAACACTTTCCAACTTCTTCAAATACTGATCTTCAGAAAATTAAACTAGAAAACTATATAGAAGTAGCCCTTTTTATGAAAACATGATTGAGTTTTCTTAGGGCTCTTCTTTATATTGAATTTTAACAAAAATTAACTTGACATTCTATAATGTTGTAGGAAGCAAGGTTGTTCAATGAAAACATCCTATAAAAATTTTGAGAACACTTAAAGATAATCAGTAATTAAATGCATGCTCCAATGTTTGGTTATCATCAAAATCATTACAGGGGTCAATAAGATCTAGCCGTTAGAAGCTTTGAATTCTAAGAAATTTGAATTATGGAACTAGCTGTTACTGTAGCAGAACCAAAAAATCGAGTCGACTCGGATGATTGAGTCAGCTCGGATGCTCAGTCTAGTAATTCAGTACTTCTAGAAGAGTCGGCTCGAATTCCATTAAGTTAGCTAGAATGCCAAAAATCTTAGAAACCCATTTTTCATAGTTCTGGAAGAGTCGGCTCGAATTCTGCATGAGTCGGTTCTGATGGCTGAAACCTAAAACTTTCTATACCGTGCCGTGCCATGTCATGGAAATGTATTAGCTCTAATAATTGAGTCAGCTCGAGTGAACTTGCTTTCAAAAGCTTCCAAATGGCTTCAAACTCCTTCCAAACAACTTGTCAACCTAATCTAAGATGTTTAATCTTAAAATTATATTTATTTGGCCCTTTGACATGATTATACAAATAAATTTATCTAGGGCTCTCAAATGGATGAAACATTCATGAAACTTTTCTTAAATAGATGGATTGATCCCAATTATCTTGAAAAATGTAGTGTTGATGATTGTTCAATAGAAATGCCCTACAAAAACTTTTCAAATACTTAAAGATCATTAGTATCAAATTAATGCTTCAATATTTTGTAATCTTCAAATCATTCCAGGGGTCAACAGTGTTGAACCTAGTTTCTTATATTACAACTCGGCAGGTATAACATATGATCCCTATTGGCAGGGCTATGTCATAGCCATGTTAAGAATATATATATAAATAAGTTCACAAACTTGCCAATCAAGCTTTTCAAAGTAGATCATATATTAAAAATAAATTTTTTTTAATAATAAGCAATGCATGCTTGACCCATTTTATTCAATAAAAAATAAAGTATAAATTAAATTAAATAACCAATTATTATTTTTCAAAGATCATTCAAAAGTATACTTGAAGTATTAGGTTAGTTCTGTCCATCAAACAACACATCCAAACATAATATTCATGAATCTATAATTCAATTAACCAATTAGATATACCTATTCAAAACTATTGAAATTCAATATTTTATAAAACCAAATAAAATAAGAAATTCTTAAGAACTCAAACAAGTAAAGGGAGTGGAACAACCCAAATAGGAACTGATTCAGGTATGATTTTATACTTGAATCAAGATAGATCAAGGATAGGCTATTAAAGTAACAAAATCTAATGGTCCTAAATCAGTCATACAAGTAATTTTATCTCATCAAAGATTAGAGTGGGATATAGATTGATTACCATAATCGAGGATGATCAAATCTAATAGGATCCAACTAGAATTAGGGTAGAAACTAGTGCACGACTCAATAGTCATGAATCGGGATCCTCTTAGTCAGGATAAATTAAATCATTAAGATAAAGCTCATCACTAGATCCAATAGTGAAGAGAGAAATATTGTAGAGAGAGAAACTTGTAGAGAGAAAGTGGGGAGAGAAACTAAGTAATGCAAGTGAAGAGAGAAAGAGGGAGAGGAAAGATAGGAGCTCTCCTTTTCCTTTTCTCTCCCTTTTTCTTTATTATATTTTTTCCCTTTTTTTTTTTTTCATCTTCTTCTTCCTTCTTTTTGTTGGCTGAATAGGGAAGAAAGAGAGGTGGCTAAGGTCAGTGGTTTGAAGGCCATGGTAGCATGGCCAGCCAGCTACCTAATGGTGCATGGTTGAAAGGGTAATGGCCAACGATGATGATTGGCCAACAAGAATCAAGGAAAATATGATTGAAAAATATGGAATCTATGAGTTTTATACTTATTTTGGTTGTTAACTACTCATCCACAGTCATAAACTCATCTTGGAGGATCATAGGGAGGCTGAGCGACCCAACTACCAGCATCAATGGGTGGCAACATCGATGGCTAGAAAAGAGGAAGAAAAACTTGGAAAGACACGGGTGTTGATCTTGGTTGATTTTTCAATTAAATCCAATTCACTCACTCAATAGAGAGGGAAAAAGTAGGTAAAGAAAATAAAAGGGGATTTAGGACTTCATACCTTGGCTCTGATGAGAATCATGGCTATGATTCTGGTGGGCACAATGATAAGACATGGCAAACTCAAGAAGAAAAGAGGGAAAAGGGAAGGTGGTTCTTGATGATGGAAGTGTTGTGACGGGGAAGGGATTTTATCTTAAAGAAAATCCTTAGAGTCCTAATGATCCTAGGACTCTAGCTTTGATCCAATCTCATTGGAGAAGAAGACCCCTATTGGGAGTGTTCTTGCTCATTTTCCTTCCTTTAAGTTTATTTTGGATCAGTAACTAGGCTGCTCAAGAAGACCAGGCTTATTTGGGCTAGGAGTTACATATCTGTTGTTTGTCTACAAATGTATTCATGGTACTTTGGCTCCCTTGTTACATATAGATGATATAATTATTACTAGCTACTGCCACACTCTTTTTGAGCAGTATATTAGGACTTTAAGCTACAAGCTTGCTATTAAGTGCATGGTCCTCTTAGCTTTTTTTTTTTTTGAAATTGAAGTTATGCTATTTTCAACTTTATATCAGATTGTTGTTGGTGCTCTCCAATACCTCACTCTTGCACAACCTTACATCTCTCATGCCATTAATTTTGCTAGCCAATTCATGCATCATCTAAGTTTGATTATTGTCAAATTATCAAGAGGATTTTATATTATATCAACAGTATATTGACTCACAACATGTGAGTTTTATTTGAATTAACCCTGACTTATTTGCATTTTCTCATATAGATTGGGCAAATCGCCCCATTACTCTCCATTTCACTATTGGGTATTATACCTCTTTTGACAACAATATATTTTATAGAGTGCTAAGAAATAAAGTACCATGGCAAGGTTTAGTATCGAAGCCAAATATCAGTTCATAGCATCTACAACTGCTGAATTAACTTGGATTCCTGCCTTTTGTGTGATCTTAGCATTCCTCAACTCTATCCACCTATGCTTTTTTGTGACAACATTAATCTTCATAGCCAACAATCTAATTTTCCATGCTTGGACCAAACACATCAAAATTAACAACCATTATGTTCATGAACAAGTAGCTCTTGGACGACTTATCACTCGGTAAATATGCTCTCATTATGAACCAACTAATATTTTCACCAAGTCATTGTCTAAGCATGCTTTTGATTTATTATGGGTCAAACCAGCTGCTGTATTTCTCCCCAGCACAGTTTAAGGGGGGCTGATAAAGATACTCATATAAGGGATCAAACTAATTCTCCAAATCTTCATTAACTTAGCAGGAAATCTTGCAGATACTTAATAATTATAGAGATCAAACTGATTCTCCAAATTTTCATCAACTTGGCAGGTAATCATGTAACTCATCTTTGATTACATGATGGTTATAGCAACTTCACTCTTTGTTTTACATTGAAAGAGATTTTTTTTATGGATCGAATAGATTCTTTCCATCATTTCTCATTCAAGATTTATTTAATGTAATATTCCTTTTGTTATCTTAGATGATATTTATTATAAATACAATAATATAAGTGCTCGATTCTCAATTTGAGATCGACTCACCAAAAAAACCTCTGTTGTTTTCCGCTTTCATCTCCTCCCTGATGATATATTTGGAAGAAAGGTAACTTCTATTGCGGAGGACACATCCCGAGTCCTGAATAGATTCAGAAAACAAAACTTGTATTTTAGCCGATAAAAAGTAATTATCATGAAGAGCGCTGCTTCACGACACCACTCCTCTCCCCGTAGTGGCCCTGTGGCAATCGGGAATTGGAGTGGTACGAGGTCACAAAAATGGTAGACAGGTCTCATGTAGCAATCACCATGCACTGTTCGCACTATTCTCCAAGTAGCAAATGGAAGGGTACCATTAAGCCTTTTATAAGTGGAAGAAAAGCAAATTGGCCAGGTCCGATGTGAAGATACCCAATTTTTTATACATAGGGTAAGACGCACACGTCGAACAGCCAATCTAAATATAAAATTTAACCTCTTGATATTTCATTTGCCCTTTTGTTTTTGTTTTTTAATGTGCCCATTTAGCATCTTTTCCGTGATTAAATAATAAATTCGGATATATTACTATATGTAACTCACATATAAAAATTAGTTATTAAAAAAATTTTAAAATGTACCACTACGGTGGTAGTGCGGTTGGTAAAAGTGTGGCTCCGCCTCTCTTCGATCACGGGTTCGAGGTATCATCCCTTGGATGACTCGATTAAATTCTAAATTTTCGGATGCATGTGACTGAGGACGAAGCGGCTGATACTCCGTTATCCTAGTAGGGTTAGGCTGACGTACTCACCAGTTGGTAGGGACGCGGAGCGGTTGATACTCCGATGCCCTAGTGGAGTTAGGCTGACGTACTCATCAGTTGGTAGGAAAGGTACGCGGAAAAATATGCGGCTCGTATCGAACAATTGTCTAACAGGACCGCTACGGGCCCGATGGGGAAGCTACACCGGGGTTATTCCCCTATCTTTTTTTCTATCAAAAAAAAATTAAAAAGGTAATTATCCACTATTACTAGTTGTTGCCGCCAAGATCGTCGTGGCCTGTAGTTGCTGTCGAGGTCGGATCGCCCCTCCGGTTCTCTTGGGATGTCCTGCTCCTTTGAGCCTGCAAAAAAGGGGTTAGTGATCCTGGCCGGGGATTCCGGCGGGGGCACTCCGATGGTCAAGTCAGTGATGATCCAGGGAAACAAATCCTCCTGCAAGTCAGTGATGATCCAGGGAAACAAATCCTCCTGGCCGAGCCCCTCTTGATGGACTCCTCCATGCTAGGAGGAGTGAGTGGTGTGAGAGTGGGATGCAAGTGCGTTGGGAGAATGGTGGCCGAGCTAGAGGGATCCTCTGTGTGGCCTTTTCTCCTTGACTTGCTTAAGCTTGATGGTGGGACAGTGGTGTTGGTGGATTAGCTTGTGTTTACGTACCTCCCCTCTTTGGGGGTGTGGAACCTTCTTGTAAGCCCAGGTGACCATTGAGCGCCTACCTTGGGATCTCCCCTAGGTTGTCAGGCACATACAGCAGTGTTCTGCACCATGGATGGGACGTCTTTCCCGATTCGTGATAAGGGGAACTATCGCGTGTTCTGACATTCCTTCCGGTCGTCCCATTCCGGGAAGCCTGGCAGTGTCTCGACCGGGGGGCCGCCACCCCCGGGATTCGAATCTCCTGGTTGACTTCCTCTTCTGGATGGTTCAGGTGGTTGGTGAAGAACACGACGCCTTGGTCAAAGAGTCCCTTCCCCTCCTGGTGTAAGTGGTGGCCGCAGGTAGTCGTTGTGACCCAACGGATGTGTCCTGGTGGTCCTTGGGCTGCTAGCCGGTGCCTCGGGGGGCGGTTCTGCTCCCTCCGGTGCTGGGCGGTACCGTCCATGGTGATTGCCGAACTGGAGAGCTGGGACTCAGATCCGGCCTAAAGGGCTCGATCTCGGAGACGCCCGACCTGGCGGAGGAGTGCTGGGCTCGAGTCCAGGCTAGGGGGCAGAACTCGGTGGGGCTCAATCTGGCGAAGGAGAGCTCGACATGACTCCAGCCCAGAGGGCTCGACCTCAGAGGGGCTCGACCTAGCGAAGGAGCACTGAGCTCGACTCTAGCTCAGGTGGCTCAGCCTCGGAGGGGCTCAATCTAGTCGAAGGGGTCACTCGACTCCGGCTTAGGCGACCCATGCTCGCGGGTGCCAACCTGGCAGAGGGCGGAGCTTGGCTTTGACGGGCTGCCTCGCTGGTCGAAGGAGCTCGGCTCAGTCAAAGGCACCCTGTGCTCGTGGGTGCCGATTTGGCAGAGGGCAGAGCTCGGCTTTGACGGGCCGCCTCGCTGGTCGAAAGAGCTCGGCTGGTCAAAGGAGTCCGAGATGGGTCATCCATCATGGTAGATCTTATGACGTGGCATCTGACTGGGAATGCACATTGACACGTCAACTCCTGCCAAATCATTTAACCCCCACTCCCAAGTCCCATTGGCACGGGGCGCTCGGGGTGAAGGGAGTAAATATACTGCTAACGTGTAAAGGCGGGGATCCGGCGCAATGATGGTCGCGATCGGTGGCGTTCGGGGAAGCGATTTCTCCGACCTACCCGGTAGAGCCACGTGGGCCCGTCCGAGGAGCAGTTATTGCGGGCGCAGAACCCGAAACAGTAGTGGTTGAACCCAGACATCAGTCCTGCCAATACGCCGACGGTGGGGATTTGTAATGGTACGGTCGGGTGCCGGTCACTTTGAAGGAAAAAGTTATCTTTCCCAAAATATGTCTTCTTTCAAATCTCTTTTTCCCACCACTATACCGAGGCTCCCGCTTTCGTCCTTCCAGAAGTCCTTGTCCATTCAAAGCTCCCGACAGGTCAGTCCCCTTCTTCTTTGTTAGGTTGAGTAGAGGCTCTTTCTTCTTCTTGTGACCTTCTTAGGGCTAGGCTTGTCTCAACACCTTCATCTGTCCCCTTTCTTCTTCCTTTGGTCTTTCTCCGCCATGTCTCATTTCGAGCCTAACTTCCGTCCTTCTACCAATCAGGGTGAGCCGGGTCTTTTAGGCCTAGGCTGCCATCATCTTCTTCTTCCGATGAGAAGGGAGATGGGACACGCTTCGAGCTTAGGGGGAGGCGTCGCCCTGGTGGTATTGTCATTAGGGAGCCCGGCCTTAACCCTTCTTATCCTTCTCGTCCTCCTCCTCCGTCTGAACCCATCTCTAAGACGTCCAGTCAACAGGTCCCGGCGGGATCACTTCGACGATCTCTGCCAAGAAACTGAGGATCATCCGGGATGTGTATGGCATCCTGTACTCCGTCCGGCTTTTGATCCCCCGACCGGGGGACCGGGTTACATCCAGTAGCCTGGGCCGAATTGCTTTCTATGAGGAGACCTTCTCAAAAGGGCTCCATTTTTCCTTTCATCCCTTCTTTTTATCTGTGCTGAGCAATTATTGCTTGGTTCCTACTCAGCTAGTCCCTAATGCAATAAGGACTATTTTCTGCTTCATTGTACTCTGCCACTTCTACAAGGTCGTTGCCCATTTTTCTCTCTTCAGAGCCTTCTTCACTCTGAAGCGCCACCCCACCGAAGATGGATGGTGGTCCCTCTCTTCTCGTCCGAGGGTGATCAGATTTGAACTCCCCTCTTCCTTCAAAGGATGGAAGAGCAAGTTCTTCTTTGCCACCGTCGAGGGGATCGACTGGGTGTGGAGCGACCCAGATCGGTCCCCTAATAGGAATTATGCGGTCGAAGAGGCTGGCAAGGATGTTTATGAGCAGCTCCGAACTGCTCAGATTCCTTTCCTTGAGGTTTTGTTATCAGACCAGAACCTCGCCGAGGCCGGGGTCAGCCTAATGGGGGAGTTGGGTAGTTCGGCTTGAGTCTTTTTCTGCTCCTTTTAACTTGTTCTTTCTAAGCTAGGGCTGACACTGCACTTTTTGTCTTCTGTATGCAGGCATGAGGTTCTCCATGGAAGACCTCCTCTCGATCACCCAGAAGAGGCCTCTAGCTGGACTGGCAGAGGAGCCTTCAAGGAAGAAGACTCACGGTGAAGAGGGCGCATCGGCGACCACCCCTATCGAGCAGACTGAGCCAAGGAGGCAAAAGTCTGCTTCTGCTCCGGTAAAGGCAAGGGGAGCAGTAACTGCCACGTTCGAGCCAGAACGGAGGGCGATCGGGCCTGTGGTGGAGCCTCGACCGGGCCTGCGGTGGAGCAGCCGAGGTGACAGGAGGTGGCCCCCATTTCGAAGCTTGAGGTGGTTGTCCGGGCCAGAGCCACCGCAGTAGCTACCGCCATCATGCCACCTCCTCTAGAGCTTGTCGTCGTCGTCGAGCAGCTACCGCCATCATGCCACCTCCTCCAGAGCTCGTCATCGTCGTTGAGGAGGAAGTGCGAGAAAGAGCGGACCCAGCACCGGGAGCACCACTGGAGGGGGCGTCGAGCTCTCAACTAGCCCCCGAGGGCTCAATTGATGGCAAAGCGGGTGATTCTACCTCGGGGGTAGGTAGGAGAGAGAGGAAGTATCGTTGGCTTCCGTTTAGGATGGGGCCCGACGTGTCGCTCCTTCGAGACTGGAAGTTGGCCGAGCGCATGATGGACTTCTCCATCCAAGCGTGCGAACGGCAGGAGATGGTGAGAAAGGTGTTGGGGGAGGCGATCAGCAACAGCTTCTCCCTACTCTTCATGGTAAGTAGGTCTGACCTTCCGGAGCTTCCTTCCATTTCTTTTCCCTTCTTGACACCTTGTTTATTGTAGGTCAGGGCCGAGACGCTCCTTATCCGAGATTGCTGCCGGAACTGGTTGAAGAACGACCAGCGACGTGCAGCCGAGGTTGAGGAACTGAAGGCCGAGCTGAAGGAGAAGACTGAAGCCGCCCAAAAGCTCGGCCTGAAGAATGAGGAGCTCCAGAGTGGGCTCGTCGGCACTGAGAAGCGCTCGAAGGAGCTCGAGGAGGAGCTCAACCAGGAGCGGGGTCGCTCAAAGGGCAAGGCCGAGGAGCTTGCAGATGCTGAGAAGAGGCTGACCTTATTCAATGCCGAAGCAATCCGGCAGAAGGGGATTGCCCAGTCCCTTCAGGCTAAGCTGGCCACGGCGAAGAAGAAGCTGGCCACGGTCGAGATGGAGGCAGCGAAGGTTACCAGGTCGGTGGAGGTGGCAAAGGCACAAGCCATTGAGGCGAAGAAGGAGGTGGAGGGGATTGTAGATAGGTACAAGGCCTCGAAGGAGTTCATTGCTGAGTTTTATCAGACAGCGTCGGACTCCTTTAAGGGCTTCATGTATTTGCACGACCAAATTGAGGGGTTCATCTCGGACAAGGGCCGCAGCCGGCTCCACTTCCCTCGAGCTTCGGGCATGGCTCTGGGCCTGGCTGGTGGAGAGGCATCACCCGTCATCCCCGAGCTTTCTCTATCGGTGTCGATCACCGAGGTCGAAGCTAAGGAGTCCGAGGCCCCAGATGAAGGAGCTTTACCGCCTAACGACCCTGCCAACAAGGATGCCCGAGGAGGCTATTTTTTTTTTCTTTTTGTCATCTTGTTCATTCATCTTTGGCCCGGGTCACCCGATATGTCGGGGGCCCAAGAATCTTTGTAAAGGAACCATCTATTTTTACGATGAAATGAAAGTTTTTCTTCAACTGTTCTGGCTTTAACTTCCTCCTCTTCTTCATTTATTCTTTCCCCTTTTTTCTTCTCCTTTTTTTTGTGTATACATGGAATAGGGTGAGAAGAGAGGCTTCGGCCTTGTTGCTAGGTATCCTGGACTCCAATGTTGTAGAGCTGATCTCTGGGCTTCGGCGCCTCGGAGCTAGGCTTAGAGACTTAGTGGCTAGAGATCTGAGCTCCGGGTCTTTGTGTCATGGAGCTGGGCTCGAAGGCTTAGTGGTCGGAGGTCTGAGCTCCAGGTCTTTGTGTCTTGGAGATGGGCTCGAAGGCTTGGTGGCCGGAGGTCTGAGCTCCGGGTTTTTGTGTCTTGGAGCTGGGCTCTGGGAGCTGGTGGTCAGAAAACTTGGTTCCGAGCTTTGTGTCTTGGAGCTGGGCTTGAAGACTTGGTGGCCGGAGAGCTTGGCTTCGGGCTTTGAGGTCTCGGTGCCGGGCTCTGGGACCTGGTGGCCGGAAAACTTGGTTCCAGGCTTTGATGTCTTGGAGCTGGGCTCGAAGACTTGGTGGCCGGAGAGCTTGGCTCCAGGCTTTGAGGTCTCGATGCTGGGCTCTAGGACATGGTGGCCAGAAAACTTGGTTCCGGGCTTTGATGTCTTGGAGCTGGGCTCGAAGACTTGGTGAACGGAGAGCTTGGCTCCGGGCTTTGAGATCTCGGTGCTAGGCTCTGGGACCTGGTGGCTGAAAAACTTGGTTCTGGGCTTTGATGTCTTGGAGCTGGGCTCGAAGACTTGGCGGCCAGAGAGCTTGGCTCCGAGCTTTGAGGTCTCGGTGCTGGGCTCTAGGACCTGGTGGCCAGAAAACTTGGTTCTGGGCTTTGATGTCTTGGAGCTAGGCTCGAAGACTTGGTGGTCGGAGAGCTTGGCTCCGGGCTTTGAGGTCTCAGTGCTGGGCTCTAGGACCTGGTGGCCAGAGAGCTTGGCTCTGGGCTTTGAGGTCTCGGCGCTGGGCTCTGGGACCTGGTGGCCAGAAAACTTGGTTCTGAGCTTTGATGTCTTGGAGTTGGGCTCGAAGACTTGGTGATCGGAGAGCTTGGCTCCGGGCTTTAAGGTCTCGGTGCTGGGCTCTGGGACCTGGTGGCCAGAAAACTTGGTTCCGGGCTTTGATGTCTTGGAGCTGGGCTCGAAGACTTGGTGGTCGGAGAGCTCGGCTCCGGGCTCTAAGGTCTTGGCACTGGGCTCTAGGACCTGGTGGCCAGAAAACTTGGTTCCGGGTTTTGATGTCTTAGAGCTGGGCTCGAAGACTTGGTGGCCAGGGAGCTTGGCTCTAGGCTTTGAGGTTTCGGTGCTGGCTCTAGGACCTGGTGGCTGAAAAACTTGGTTCCGGGCTTTGATATCTTGGAGCTGGGCTCGAAGACTTGATGGCCAGAGATCTTGACTCTAGGCTTTAAGGTCTCGGTGCTGGGCTCTGGAACCTGGTGGCTGGAAAACTTGGTTCTAGGCTTTGATGTCTTGGAACTGGGCTCGAAGACTTGATTGTCGGAGAGCTCAGCTCCGGGCTTGGATGTCTTGGAGCTGGGCTCGAAGACTTGGTGGCCGGAGAGCTCAGTTCCGGGCTCTGATGTCTTAGAGCTGGGCTCAAAGACTTGGTGGCTGGAGAGCTCGGCTTCGGGCTTGGATGTCTTGGAGCTGGGCTCGAAGACTTGGTGGCCGGAGAGCTCGGCTCCGGGCTTTGTTGTCTTGGAGCTGGGCTTGAAGACTTGGTGGTCGGAGAGCTCGACTCCGGGCTTTGATGTCTTGGAGCTGGGCTTGAAGACTTGGTGGCCGGAGAGCTCGGTTCCAAGCTTAGATGTCTTGAACCTGGGCTCGAAGACTTGGTGGCCGGAGAGCTCGGTTCCAGGCTCTGATGTCCTGGAGCTGGGCTTGAAGACTTGGTAGCCAGAGAGCTCGGCTCCGGGCTTGGATGTCTTGGAGCTGGGCTCGAAGACTTGGTGGCCGAAGAACTCGGCTCCGGGCTGTAATATTCCTACAAGGCAAATAACTTTTTGCGCAAAGAAAAATCTTTATTATTAATGGAAGAAAGCCTTACACTACTGATAGTATCTTCTCAGATTGCATGCATTCCATATTCGAGGGAACCTAGCACTGTCCTGGTCCTCGAGGTAGTAGGCCCCATGTAAGAGGGCCTCAGCCACTTTGTAAAGGCCTTCTCAGTTTGGCGAGAGCTTGCCGCACTCTCGGGTTGAAATGCTTCAGCTCGGCATAGCACCAAGTCTCCAGGTCTAAAGACTTTTGGCCTTACCTGCGTGTTGTAGTACCAGGCCACTCATTACCGGTATGCCGCCATTCGAAGCCAAGCTTTGTCCCTTGTTTCTTCGAGGAGGTCTAAGTTGAGCAGAAGGTGTGCTGAGTTTTGCGCTTCGTCGTACTGCTGTACTCGAAGCTTGGGTATGTCGAGCTCAACCGGGATGACTGCCTCAGCGCTGAAGACAAGGTTGAATGGCATCTCACCAGTTACCATTCTGGGCATTGTGTGATAGGACCATAGGACACTCGGGAGTTCTTCCGCCCACCTGCCCTTGGCTTGGTCCAGCCTGGTTCTGAGTCCTCGGAGGATGGTCCGATTGGTCACCTCGGCCTCCCCATTCATTTAGGGGTGGGCTACCGAGGTAAAGCGGTGTTGGATGCCATGCTCAGTGCAAAATCCTTCGAACTCCCGGTTATCAAATTGCCACTCGTTGTCGATGATGATGCAGTGGGAGAGTCCGAAGCGACAATAACCGACTTCTAGAAGAATTGGCGGACATTGACTTCAGTGATCCGAGCTAGCGGTTCTGCTTCGACCCACTTGGTGAAGTAGTCAATTGCCACTAGCAGGAACCTTCGTTATCCAGGTGCAAGGGGAAACGACCCAAGGATGTCCATTCCCCACTAGGCAAAGGTCCACGGGGATGAGAGCTAGGAGATTGGCGTCGCTGGCTAGCATTGTATATGGGCGTGGCGCTGGTACTTTTCACACCTCTTGACGAAGTTGGCTCATGGTCTCTCAAGAGTACCCATGGCGAAGAGCTTTGTATACCAGCGTTCTCCCTCCCACATGGTTTCCACCGAGGCCTTTGTGTATCTCCTGAAGCACGAAGGCCGCCTCTATGGGCCTGAGGCACTTCAGGAGCGGGTAGGAGTGAGATCGATTGTAAAGTTGGCCTTCCATCAAAATGAACTGGGAGGCCTTCTTCTTGATGAGGTCGGCCTCTGCACGATCCTCTGGCAAGGTACCATCAGTGATGTACATGACGTACCTATCCATCCAACTCGGCTCCAGGGTGACTTGCTGCACCTCCTTTGGGCCTTCGTAGCTTGGATTCTCGAGGTACTCGATGTAGGCGCACCCCAGTGATGAGTCCGACAGGGTCATGAGCCTCGACAATGCGTCTACGCATGCATTCTCCCCTAGGGGGATGTGGAAAATGCTGAAAAGTCGGAAGCCTGTCATGCTTGAGCGGACTCATTCTAGGTACTTCATCATCTGGGGATCTCTGGCCTCATACTCTCTGGAGACTTGCCCGGTAACCAGTTGGGAGTCGATAAAGACTTTCAAGCTTTACACGTCCAGCTCGCGGGAGACTTTCAAACCCGCGAGAAGTGCCTCGTACTCTGCCTGGTTGTTGATCACGGCAAACTTGAAGCAGAGAGCACATTTTGTCACCACCCCGTCACTGTTGGCGAGGATGAGGCCTGCTCCACTCCTGCCGGAATTGCCGTCCATGTAAAGGATCAAGGGCTCCTTCCCTGGTTCGAGCTCTACTTCTCGCTCCGTCATTGTTTGCTCTGGCTCCCAGCAAGCCCCGTGCATTCGACCATGAAGTCGGCTAGGACTTGGGCCTTCTACGAAGACCTCAGTCGATACGTTATGTTGAACTCGTTCAGCAGCAGGGACCACTTGGCCAGTCTCCTGGAGGTCTCGGGGTGGCTAAGTATAGTCCTTAATGGATGGTCTGTCACGACCATAATGGGGTGTGCTTGGAAGTAGGGCCTGAGATGCTTAGCAGACATTATTAGTACAAAAATGAGTTTCTCGGAGCGAGTATACTTGATCTCTGTGTCACGGAGGATTTTGCTGGTATAGTACACCGACTTCTGGGACCCATCCTCGTCTGCACGGACAAGGACCGAGCTGACTGCTCCGGGTGTGACCGCCAGATAGAGCAGGAGCTCCTCCCCTTCCTCCAATCTGGAGAGCAGCGGAGGAGTGGCCAGGAACTCCTTCAATTATTCGAAGGCCGTTTTGCACTCCTCCATACAGGTGAAGTCGTGCATCTTGCGCAATGCCTTGAAAAAAGGGATGCAGCGATCTGCATACCTCAAGATGAACCGGCTCAGCACTGTGATCCACCCCGTCAAGCGCTAGACCTGCTTCTTGAGGTCGGGTGCTCCATGTCCATGATCGCCTGGACCTTCTCTGGGTTGGCTTCAATGCCCCTCTGTGTGACCATGAAGTCGAGGAACTTTCCCGCCGCTACTCCGAAGGTGCACTTCATAGGGTTCAGCTTCATCTGATATTTTTGGAGGTTGTGGAAGGCTTCGGCGAGGTCGGCGACGTGGTCCGAGCTTGGCTTGCTCATGACAAGCATGTCATCCACGTACACCTGTATCTTCCGACCAATCTGGTCTTTAAAAACCCTATTGACCAGACGCTGATACATGGCCCCAGCATTTTTTAGATCAAAAGGCATCATCTTGTAGCAGTATGTTCCTTGGTCAGTGATAAAGGCAGTGTGCTCCTCATCCTCTGGGTGCATCCGGATCTGATTGTATCCGGAGAATGCATCCATAAAAAAGAGGAGCGTGTGCCCTGAGGTGGCGTCCACAAACTGATCGATCTTTAGCAGGGGGAAGTTGTCCTTTGGGCAAGCCTTGTTGAGGTCGGTGTAGTCCACACAGATCCTCCATTTGCCATTGCTCTTCTTTACCATCACCACATTCGCCAGCCAGCTCGGATATTGCACCTCCCGAACGAAAACGGTGGCGAGGAGTTTGTCTACTTCCTCATTGATGGCCGCCTGCCTCTCCGAGGTGAAGCTTCTCTTTTTCTGCCAAACTGGCCTGCACTTCGGGTCAATGCTTAACTTGTGAGTGATGATGTCAGGGGAGATACCTGGCATGTCGACCGCCGTCCAGGCGAACACTTCTGAGTTCGCCCGTAGGAACTCCAATAGGTGGGCTCTCTCCTCCTCCTGTAGCTGGGCCCCAATCTACACCGTCTTCTCCTGATCGATTTCGAGTAGAAAAGACAGCAGGTGCTCGATTGGGCCGCCTCTGGGGTCCTGCACCCTTTGGTTGAGCTCATCATCCCTGGGATCTTCTTCGAGGACTTTGGCCCCAATGAGGGTTTGAAAGCAGTGTTGGACTGACTGAGGTGCACCTCTCATTTCACCAACCACGTAAGGAGTTGGGAACTGCACCAGCAATCACTTTGTGGAGATGACTGCATCAAGCAGATTGAGTCCGGGTTGACCGAGGATCACATTGTAGGCAGAGGGGAGTCTAACTACTGTGAAGGTCATCATGACAGTGCTCTGTCAAGGTGGGGTCCCTGTGGTGACTAGAAGAGTAATTTCTTTCTTAACTCTCACAGAGTCCCCTGTGAAGCCGACAAGGGGTGTATGCACAGGCCTGAGCCATGTAGGAGACAAGTTCATTATGGAGAAAGCATCATAAAAAAGCACATCCGTGGAGCTTCCACTATCAACCATAATGTGTTTTACAGGATGCTTAGCGATCATCATCTCGACAACCACAGCATCGTTATTTACATTTTCCCCCAACCTTCCCCTTTCCTCATAAAGGGGAGTACATTTTCAGATTGCCCTGCCTCTCAGACCTTCTTGGATGCGCGCTCGGCTCACTAACTTATCATCCCCACTGGCTTCTCGGTGGGATGGTTATCCACTATAAGAGCTGGTGGGAGAACGACGAGCACCTGAGGTTCTGCTTGAGATCTGCCCCCCATATACCTCCCGAGGTAGCCTCTCTTGATGAGTTCCTCTATCTCCTTCTTGAGGTTACGACATTCCTCGTGTCATGGCCATGGTCACGGTGGTAGCGACAGTACTTCATCCTGTCATGGCTAGAGGACAGCCTCATCGGAGGTGGGCACTTCAGGTAGGGCTCACCCTCGATCTCCATGAGGATATTCATCCTCGGGGCGAGGAGGGGGTATAACTCCCCTCAGGAATGGGAGCGCCTCTCATCCTTGGCCCCTGCTGAAAGCTCGAAGCTGGAGGTCCCGGCTTGTGCTCCTAGACATCTCGACGGGGGCAGGTTTCTTCAGTGGCTTCCTGTCGAGCTCCAGCCCGGCTTGTGCATCCTAGACGTCTCGACGGGGGCAGGTTTCTTCAGTGGCTTCCTGTCGAGCTCCAGCCTCATACGATCCGCCTTCTCAGCACGGATATACTTCTGAGCTCGGAGGAGGAGCTCGGAGTAGCTCTTGCGGGGCTTCTTATCGAGTGAGTAAGTCAGGCGGGAGGTCTTGAGTCCTCACTTCAGAGCCAACATGGCAACTGGCTCCTCGAGGTTGTAAATCTCCAACATGGCAGCCTTGAAACGAGCGACGTAGTCCCGCAGGGGCTCGCGGTCCTGCTGCCTGATGGAGAAGAGACTGTCTGCCTCTCATGGCATCTTCCGATAGATGTCGAAGTGGGCCACGAACTTCTGCCCCAGCTGAGCGAAGGAGTTGATGCTCTCCAGCTCCAGACGGGTGAATCACACTTGAGCTGCTTTTCGGAAAGTGGCAGGAAAGGCGATGCAGAGGAGGGCGTCGGTGGCCCCCTGGACCCTCATGAGGGCCCTGTAGCTTTCCAGGTGGTCCAGGGGGTCGGTGGTCCCATTATAAGGATCCACCTGCGGCATACGGAACCGATGTGGGATCAGCTCCTCTTGGACTTCTCGGGAGAAAGGGGGACGGGCGTCGTAGCCTGCTGGCTCGCTAGTGGAGACTGGTAGATTGGCAAACCGGCGAGATAATTCCGCTAGCTTGCGATCATGCTCCTCTAGACGCTTCTCCACCATGTGCTTGACGGCTTCGTTAGTGGACCCCTTCGCCGAAGGAGACGGAGAAGGTGACATTGGTGCATGCGCCCGTGGCGGGGGGTCTTACTTTTCCTACCTTGGCGGGGTCTGGACACCACCCGCTCAACGTTTGGTGAGCGGCTCTCCCTGTCGACAACCCGGCTCGTTGTCTTTTCACCGGAGTTTGGTGGCTATCCCGGTTGTCAATGATGGCCTGCGGCTGCGAAGGCCTTCCTTGGAAGGAACGCAGGCTGTCACGAGGTGCTGCGGCATGGGCCGTGGGAGTCCCTGGCTGCTAATGAGTAGCCAAGGACCGGTGCTGGTGCTGAAGCTGGTGCATTGCCATGGTAAGGATCTGCATTTGCTAGGTGAGTGTAGCCAACTAAGACTCCGACGGAAGTGGTTGAGCTGGAGCGGGCGGCTCCACCTCTGGGTTGTGCAGGTTCCCCCGGGAATGGGAGTCTCTCGCACAACTGGTGGAGACCTCTCTCGCCCGCGTCGTCACCATCCTTTCGTCGAACTGCTTGTAAGGGGGCTCAATCTGGATCAAAGATCGCTCTGCTGCCCCTTCCTGGCATGCCAATCTGTTGCCGCCAAGATCGTCATGGCCTGTAGTTGCTGTCGAGGTCGGATCACCCCTCCTGTTATCTTGGGATGTCCTACTCCTTTGAGCCTGCAAAAATGGGGTTAGTGACCCAAGCCGGGAATTCCAGCGGGGGCACTCCGATGGTCAAGTCAGTGACGATCTAGTGGAACATATCCTCCTGGTCGAGCCCCTCTTGATGGACTCCATGCTAGGAGGAGTGAGTGGTGTGAGAGTAGGGTGCAAGTGCATTGGGAGAATGGTGGCCGGGCTAGAGGGATCCTTTATGTGGCCTTTTCTCCTTGACTTGCTTGAGCTTGATGGTGGGACAGTGGTGTTCGTGGATTAGCTTGTGTTTGCATACCTCCCCTCTTTGGGGGTGTTGAACCTTCTTGTAAGCCCAGGTGACCATTGAGTACCTACCTTGGGATCTCTCCCAGGTTGTCAAGCACGTGCAGCGGTGTTCTGCGCCGTGGACGGGATGTCTTTCCCGATTCATGATAAGGGAACTGTTGCGTGTTCTGACATTCCTTCCGGTCACCCCATTCCGGGAAGCCTGGCAGTGTCTCGATCGGGGGGCCGCCACCCCCGGAATTCGAATCTCCTGGTTGACTTCCTCTTCCGGATGGTTCGGTGGTTGGTGAAGAGCACGGCACCATGGTCAGAGAGTCCCTTCCCCTCCTGGTGTAAGTGGTGGCCGCAGGCAGTCGTTGTAACCCGACGGATGTGTCCTGGTGGTCCTTGGGCCGCGCTAACCGGTGCCTCGAGGGCAGTTCTGCTCTCTTCGGTGCCGGGCGGTACCGTCCGTGGTGATTGCCGAACTGGAGAGCTGGGACTCGGCTCTAGCCTAGAGGGCTCGATATCGGAGACACTCGACCTGGCGGAGGAGCGCTAGGCTCGAGTCCGGGCCAGGAGGCAAATCTCGATGGGGCTCGATCTGGCGAAGGAGAGCTCGACGCGACTCCAGCCCAGAGGGCTCGACCTCAGAGGGGCTCGACCTGGCGGAAGAGAGCTGAGCTCGACTCCGGCTCAGGCAGCTCAACCTCGGAGGGCTCGATCTGGTTGAAGGGGTCGCTTGGCTCCGGCCTAAATGACCCGTGCTCGCGGTTGCCGACCTGGTGGAGGGCGGAGCTCGACTTTGACGGGCCGCCTCGCTGGTCGAAGGAGCTCGGCCCAGTCAAAGGCATCCCATGCTTGTGGATGCCAATTTGACGGAGGGTAGAGCTCGGCTTTGACGGGCCGCCTCGCTAGTCGAAGGAGCTCGGCTAGTCAAAAAAGTTCGAGATGGGATGTCCATCGTGACGGATCTTATGATGTGGCATCTGACTATGAATACACGTCGACACGTCAGCTCCTGCCATACTACTAATTATATCTAAGATGATTTTAGAAAGAAATCATCGATGTTTTAATGATCTGATAAGTATTCTTTATTCAAATCCGTGAAATTCATTGTTAGATAAATTTTACATAGGCATAAATTATAAAATTTCTTTTATTTCAATTTCAAGATTTTTTGAATAAATTTTAATTAAATATTTAATATGATGCACTAATATTTTTATTGTATAAAATTAGTTTTATTTAAAATATCTTTTTATAGTATCTATACTTATCATCCATTGTCACATGAAAGTGATTGTCAAAGATAGGAGTCACCGCACATGGATTACCTGCCATCTTGTGTCTATATTCTTCAATCTCAGTCTGTCGACCGGGTTGCGTGGTATCCATTAATGGTTTAAAATTAAAATTAAATAAAAGTCCTGTCGCTTTTGCCGCTGTTAATTGTTTGGTTGCGTGGTATCCATTATGGTTTAAAATTAAAATTAAAATAAAAGTCCTGTCGCTTTTTGCCGCTGTTAATTGTTTCTTAGGCACGGAAGTTTTGGATTTCCGTTGTCCCTTATTGCCTGGGACCACTTCATGGTAAAATATATTAATTAACTAACTTTTTTTTCTAGATAAAATAATAAAAATATCCAGAATATTGGCAGCTCTTTCTAGTCCCGAACTCTCATGCCGTCATGCGTGACACCATCTGATTCCGTGGGAACCGATTTAAACTTGGCG
Source organism: Areca catechu (assembly GCA_021397845.1). NCBI lineage: Eukaryota > Viridiplantae > Streptophyta > Magnoliopsida > Arecales > Arecaceae > Areca > Areca catechu. The sequence goes on along the minus strand of CM038044.1, from coordinate 105,313,311 downwards.
GTGTACTTGAAATCGGACTCCACTGCGTTAGCCTTATCTTCAATAATATTCACAGGTCTATCCCGTTGGTGGAGACAAGGGTTAATTCATATGATTCTAGAGATTTGGGATACATGAGTCTCTACAAACTCTGCAATATTTTCAGAGCCGATCAAATGACCGGACCAAATTATATTGAATTGGTTCATTTTGGTTTGCTATTTTTCACATGTAATTGATCAAATTGAATTTAATTAGTCTAATTCAAGACTATATCATAGTTTATTTTGTATCTTTATATAATACTTGTTTAATTCTATCTGATTATACTAAGATAGGTACTTTATAATTTAGTTTGATTGTGGTTCATGTGAACTGATTTGGCTTGGGTTCGTTCCAATTATAAAGGGTTAATTCAAATAACATTTAAGCTTCATAGCATTGATGTATTTTGCCTTTAGTTATTACAGTTATTTCTACTACTAATTTTCTTAATGACTCTTCTCATATTCTGATGTTATTGGGCAACAATTATGCTGACCGAAAAGATAAGATTCTCTTGGCTCTAGGGTATATAGATTTGGATGCGGCTTTCCATGTGGATGAACCACCCATTCCCATGATATCAATTACACAAAATGAGAGGGCTACTTATGGGCGGTGGAAGCAATCTAATCACTTAAGTCTTATTCTCAATGAGCCCTATGTGAGTAAGAGCATTAAGGGTTCAATCCCAAAATATAATAAGGTTAGAGATTATATGAAAGCCATTGAAAAACAATTATAAGCTCTGACATCTTAATGAAAAAGTTTTCGAGCATTACACATGATAAAAGTAGGAGTATGTGACAGCATATTATAGAATAAGAGATATTGCTACTCAATTGAGGTTTCTAGAAGTTGAGATTTTCAGGTCATTTTTAGTGTATTTCATTTTTAACTCTCTCCCTCTAGAATATGATGGATGGTTTAAAATGTTTTATAACATATGTAAAAAAAAATGGTTATTAATGAACTTTTGATCATGTGTGTACAAGAAGAGGAGAGGTTGAAATATGTGACACCCGAGAGTGTTCATTATACAAATCATGTTAAAGAAAATGCTAAGAAAGGCAAGGGTGCTCCTAGGAAAAACAAAGCAGGTGTGCAAATGAAACAGGATAGCAATAAGGATAAATATCATTTCTGCAAGAAAATGGACACTTTAAGAAAGATTGTGCCAAGTATGAGAAATAACTTGAAAAGAAATATAATATCACATTTATGTGCTATGAATCTTATTACATTGAAGCTCCTAATAATATCAGTTGGCGGTGGATTGATTCAACTTCTACAATTTACGTTGCTAATAATAATATGCAACGTTTTCTAAACCTGAGAAAACTAATAAGAAGTGAACAAATCATCTATTCAGAAAACTGGATAGGTTCACATATAGAAGCATCAGGAACTTATAAATTCATTTAAAATCTAGTTGTTAGTTGGATCTTGTAAATAACTTTTATGTTCCATCATTTTCTAAAAATTTAGTTTCTATGTCCAGATTAACTTGTATTGGATTTGAATTTAACTTTCATGGTTTAGTTGTGGATCTTTTGAAAAATAAAAAAAATATTGATTCTAGAATTTTGGTTTATATTTATTTAAATTTGTATTAGACCCCATTTATGAGTTTAGTCTTTTAACCATGCATGATAATAAATTTGCATTAAATATGGTATTATTAATGAATACTCCTCTAGACTTTGGCATAGAAAATTAAGATATATCTCCACAAGAGAATTAAAAAGTTAGTAGATGATGGAGTCTTAAAGGCTCTCGGCTTCATAGACATTGGTACTTGTGTGAACTGCATAAAGGGAAAGCAGACTAACAAGACCACTAAGGGTGCCAAAAGGAATATTGAGCTTCTAGAGATCATACACAAAATATGTATGGATTATTTTCTACCCCATGTTTAAATTAATAGTCAAAATATTTTATTTATTTATTGATGACCATTCAAGATACATGTATTTCTATCTCTTGTTTGATAAAGCAAAAGAACTTGATTTCTTTAAGATATTCAAAATAAAGGTAGAGAAACAAAGGAAAAGAAAACAAAATTATAAGATCAAACAAGAGTGGAGAATATCATGGAAGGTATATAGAAAAGGAACAAATGATGGCTCCATTTAAAAAGTTCCTTGAAAAGAGGTTATCATTGTTTAATATTAAAGCCATGTACACTACAATAAAATGGTGCGGCTGAAAAAAGGAATTGTATACTTATGGACATAGGTAGGAGCATGATAAACAATTCAAGTTTACCTTTACCCTTATAGAGTAAAGCCTTAAAAATGATTTTATATATCTTAAATAAGGTTCCATCTATGGTTGTTTTTAAAATATCTTTTAAAATATTAAATAGATGGAAACTAAGTTAAGATATTTATACTTATAGGGCTGTCTAGTTAAAGTGAGGATTTATAATCCACACCTAAAGAAATTGGATGTAAGAATAATAAATTATTTTTTTAGAGGCTATGCAGCTAATTCCAAGGATTCAAATTTTATCATCCCCCACACACTCTGAGAATTATTGAACCTAGAAATGCAAAATTTCTTGAAGATCATGAATTTAGTGAGAGTGAATTTTCTCATAGGGTTAAATTTGAGAAAATAAAGGAACCACTTGTGGTATCCATAGATACACAAGATTTGGTAGCTTTTGAAAGTAATCCTCCCTAGATTTTATTGAATATTAAGCAATTCAACAACAATCACCTAATAAGGAGTTATCCGATGAAGATCTGAGAATATTAAAACCACTATTAAAGATACACATGAAACAATAAGACTAAGGAGATCTTCAAGAATTAAAAAGGCCAACAATTTCTAGTAATTATATGGTATACTTTCAAGAGTTTGATTATAATATTGGACCTAAAGATGATCTAAATTCATTTTCACAAGCCATGAGTGGAGAAGATTTTATACTTTGGTATGATGCCATAAAGAAAGAGATGGAATCTATGGCTAAAAAAAGTTTAGGATCTTGTTGAATTACTAGGAGCCTAAATCATTGGATGTAAATGTAGGCTCATGTGTGGCACATTCAAAGCCCAAGGGAGCAACACAGGTTTGGGGGCTTAGGTTTATAAGTTCCCAAAGGCCCTCTAAGTCATATTTGGGTCACGGCATGTTTGACCAGGGACTTGATCCAGGGTTGAGTGTTTTCTCATGTGACTTAAGGGGGGAAGGTTTTTTGAGAGATTGTAACATAGCCCAAGTTGGGTTATGGGGTTGGGTCCGAGTGTAACTAGCTGTCCCTTAGGTATGAAAGGGGATTAGGTTAGTTAGTTAGTTGGTTAGTTGGTTAGCCCAACCAACTAGGATCCTAACTGAATTGGTTGAACCTACTTTCAAGATCCATAACCATCCAAGTAAACCACCGCCCCATGTCATAAGGAAAGAACGGGTGTGCGTGCATGGTGGGGGCTTCTTGGTTTTAAGAGGCCGACGGTTCTTGGGAAGACTTGGACCATGGACTTCTTGGGACGTGTGGAGAGGGGTCTTGGTTTGCACGTGGAGTCTCCCTTGTTCGTGTGAGGGTTTTGGAGAGAGGAGGCACAGGTTCTTGTTTTGAGTGGCGCCGGTTTCTTGATTGTAATCAAGGTTTTCTTCTCCAAAGGAATAAAGCAATCTCTCTTTTTCTCCTACATCTTTCTCTCATCTCTTCTCAAGATTTCTGGTTTGCTGATTTTCTTGAATCAAGAAGGCTGATTTCTTGAATTCAAGAACTCTCTCTCTTGCTTCTGTGGCGTTGCCCAAGTGGCTATCCAAGAGGGGGGTGAATTGGAAATTTAAAAAATTAAAGTAGATATGTGCTCTTTGAAATCCCTTTTGGAGTATTGAGTGTAGTGACAAAGTAATTGATTGCATAAGCTAAATAAGATCAGAGAATCACAACACAAACACACAAAATTTATAATGGTTCGGAGCAACCCAGCTCCTACATCCACTATCCAAGATACCACTTGGATGTCCACTATATTCACACCCGATTACAGTAGGATTGTTTTACAGGATCACAATCCAAACATCTACACTTTGATTTTTAATGGAATCACCAAAGAAAACCCAACACCCTTTGGTTTTAAACAGGTTCATCAAAGAAACACAACTTGGTTTTCACAGGATCACCAAGAACCTAACCTTTGGTTTTTATCAAAGGCTCACCAAGACCTAATTGGTTTTTCAAATGGGCTCACTAATAACCCAAACAATTCAAAAATGAATTGAAATAAATATAACAATAATGACAAACTCTAATTATCGGATAGTTGCCAGTGCAGCTTGTGAGAGTCCACTTGGATGCACTTGAATGCGCTTTAATTGCTTCAGTGGCTTCTTTCCTAGTGCTTCAAGCTTCAGATCAGAGTTGGTGAAGACTTGAAGACTGACTTGAATGCTCTTTGTGCTCTCTTGCTTGGTGGTTGGTTAGATATTCAATAAACCCTTAAAACTTTGAGGAGCTTTCAAAAACTTCTTCTCTCTTTATTCAATAAAGCTCAAATCCCTCAAATATAAGGTCTTACATCACTCCAAGGCAGTTTGAGATGTTATAGACCATTGGGATGTAACATATGACCGTTGGAGCACCTTTTGGCATTTAAAAGAAATTCTGGAGCTAACCGTTATGTACCTGGAAACGATTTTGAGTTAGCTCGGATTTTTCGAGTCGGCTTGGATCCTTTGAGTCGATAAGTCAAGTCGCCAATTCTTCAGTGCAGTCGGCTCTTTGTCTTAGGGTGCAAAAACTTCACTCTAGATGAGTCGGCTCTTGATAGCTCGAGTTGGCTCGAACTTCTGTCATTGAACACATTGAACTCAAGGGGTCGGCTCGCTTGAATTTGGGTCGACTCTTCTTCTCAAAATTAGAAGTCTTTACTCTGGAGGAGTCGGCTCGTTGCAGATCGGGTCGGCTCGCTTCACCAAGTCTTCAAAATTTGGTATGGCCGAGTCGACTTGTTGTGATTCGGGTCGGCTCGCCTAGCTTGTTCTCAAAACACTTCAAAACTAGACTCTGGAAGAGTCGGCTTGGACTTATTCCAATCGACTCGGATTCACTAGAGTCGGCTCGGTTTTCTTCGAGTTGGCTTGGATTGATGCATGTCAGAATCCTTGTTGCGTGCCATGAGGTAGAGTCGGCTCTTTTGAGGTTGGGTCAGCTCGAGTGACTTCTTCAGGGTTTTACAATTAAACTTTAAGAAGAATCTCACCAACACTCCTATACATTTGATACAAACCAACTCAAAATAAATTGAAGGCATAGCACACATAGAAGTAACCCTTTTTCATGATATTTCTTAACTTTTTCATTGGATTCTTCTTTACAAAATCAGATTACAACACAACTCAAAACAATAAGGAATAGGAGTTGAGTTGAAGTTTGAACAAATAAACCATCCTACAAAAACTCATAAATCACTTGAAGAGTTGTTAGAAATAAATGCGCATGCTCCAATATTTGGTTATCATCAAAATCATTTATGGGGTCAACAATCTCTCCTTTTTTGATGATGACAAAATACTAGGCATGAGAAAGTAAGATAAAGCTTTACATTTACAGATTTACTTGTATACTTGTATTTGCAAGAGTGTATGAACAAGTAAAAAAAAATTGACTTTAATTAGTGTCAAACTATGGAAGGAAAATTAGGGCAAGTTAGTGATAAGGAATTAGAGTAGTATGAAATAATCTCTCCTCAATAAAATACTCCATGTTCTGACACACTTTCCATGCAAGTTCAAAGTCCAAAATTTCAATGAGAACTTTAAGTATTGGAGCTTAAAACATTATGTAATAGGGCTTAACACATTTAAAACATTGTATATCAGAGCTTATTGTATGTCAGAGCTTGAAATGATCTTTATACATTAAAGCATATTATGTTTCATGTACCAGAGTATAATTAATAGATTTTATCCTTTTCAAGCTTTATGTATCAAAGCAAAAATAAAAACGAGCAAAAATAAAAAACATCTTATCCTTTTCATGCAATTTCTTCATAAATTTCTTCCCCTTTTTGTCAACCAATCAAAAAGGTGAAGTTAGAATGGAACTCAGATTATAAAATAGAATGAGAAAGGATTTAAAATTTGTTTGAGATAATTTCACTTTCTCACATTTATCTTGATATTCTAATTAAGATCAGATATTGTATGAGCAAAATATGAACTTTCATTGTAAAAGCACAAGAGTAATTCAAGAGACAAAATTCAAACTTTCATTTCATTTCAATCAGAGATTGTCAATACAAAGTACAAAATGAAAGAAAGTACATCTAGTCAATGTCTATGTCTACTTAGGGTTTGTAGATCGACCAGGAATTTGGATGCCGGAGGCATAGAAGCAATTAGGTCAGGATCTAACACATCAGATGGTGTAGTATAAATCCCTGGGGCCTAAAATGAGGAGCTAGTTGTCTGGGATGAGCAGAGTGACCAACAAAAGATGAGGGTTGAGGCCTAGGTCTAGAGGAAATAGAGTAGGATCCAGTAATGCTGAAGGAGGTATACTCTGAGCAGTTTGAAGGTCTTCAACTTTAGTCATCACTTCCACAAAATTATTAATTGTTTTCAATTCAGCTTCAATTTCTTTGAATTCTTGGAAGCAGTCAGTTTTTCCATTGAGACTCTTATTTCTGCAACTTCCTTCTACATTGAAAGAATTTCATAGGCTTGTACATTTACAAATGCTTTGACTGATCCTCTTAGCCTTCCTAGTTCACCTATAGGAGAATCCCGAATCTTCTGGTAGTTGTCCTCACTTTTTAGTCTTCTCTCTATATCTCCCATACCCATTTTCACAGAATTCAATTCCTCCCTAAACTCATCAATAATTTGATCCACTTTTTCTTTAGATCATCAATCATGGATCCAAAGGAATTTAACAAACCTTCTGCAAATTTATTAAGCTGCTCTGTGATATCAACATGATGGACAGTAGAGGGTTATGGAGCAATAGCAGGTTCAGGTATTGGAGTATCAGAAGGAGTAGGAGGAGCAATGGGAGTAAGTCTGGTATGAATGCATCAAAAGCTGTCTGATCGGGTGAACCTTGCAGTGGCTGAGGCTCAGGGATTGGAATTGAGATGCCTTCACCAGTTTCCATCTCACCCTGTTCTTCTGGTTCTTCAGTGACTGGTGCTTCAGATTTCTTCTTCCAAGTCCCCTCAGATAGCAAGTAACCCATCCTCTGTAAGGTTTTAGCTGTATAAGTATCAGTGTGTAGGAGGGATTTACTATCTTCTCCTGATAGATCAATATTTGGAGCCTGGAAGAAAGAGTAAGAATCATCTCATAAGGCAAACATGCCTTCACTTTTCTTACAGCTTCCTTCATCTGACTTATCATTATAGCAGGAAGATTGATTTTATCTCCAATTATCAGTAGCTCCATAAAACATAGTCGCGGTCACTCACCCAGTCAAATCGACCTATCCTGGGTAGAAATATCCGACTTATGAAGCTGTGGAGTAGCCTCATTTCAATGGATAAAGGAGCTAGCTAAGGATTCCAATCTCATCAACATCAGTCTGCTCTCTACAGTCTGTAAGCCCTTGTCCTATCCTTGAGGACTAAATATTATGTACCTTCAAATGGCATTTCCAGGGTATTCCCAAGTATTCTTCTGAGATAATGATCCTTTTTCCTTTGACTAGAGACTTAATGTGATTTTCTCTCCAATCTCATGTTCTCATAAAATGTTCTGACCAGATTTGGATAAGTTTTAATATCCAAAGAACACATTTCTACCAGTCCTGATTTCGATTAATCCCCAACTATAAACCCTATTTCCTTAAGGAATTCAAATAAATTCTTCTACCTGTTGTTACAGGCTGCATACCCAAGAAAATTTGTTGACTTGGAGAGATGGAGCTGGGTTCATCAGTCGTTGAGGAGGAACTCGAGAAGAGCTGTCTTCATAGTATTTGGTTCTTCTTTCCTATTGAGCTTCCTCAGTTTCCCGCGAGCGTGTCTTCTTCCCCACTGCCCTTTTTGGATCCATCCCCAGCACACTGAGATCAGAAGGAGTTTTTGGAAGGATGGAGTTTTTGGAAAAGGGTTCCTTGGAGGGAAAGAGTGTAGCCAAAGATAAAAAGTAAATGAAAAACCCTATGGCTCGAACTAAAAAGAGACGGCCCGACATCCGAGTCGGCTCACTCAAGGTGAATTCTACTTGAGTCGGCTCGAGCAAAGGGAGCACAAAACATTAAGTGAATAAAAGAATTTTCACAGGAGACCAATTATGAATTTAAATGGAGCAAGGAGGTTGTTTAAATGATTTTTCCTTAAGTTTGATGGAAAATAGGTTGAGGTTTCTAAAGAGGGTTACACAAACCTAATTCACATCTAATCATTGCAAATCTATCAAAATTTAAAGGTTTAGTAAAAATGTTAGCAAGTTGGTTATCAGTTTGGCATGAAATCTAGTTCAATGTCACCATTCAAAACATGATCTCTTATAAAATGGTGCCTATTTCAATGTGCTTAGTTCTTGAATGCTGAACAAGATTTTTAGTCAAATTAATAACATTTGTTATCACATTTGATTAAAATTTTAGACTGTGTAACACCAAAATCTTCTAGCTGTTGTTTAATCCATAACACTTAAGCACAATAACTGCCAACAGCAACGTACTCTGCCTTAGTAGTAGACAATGCTACAGAGTTTTGCTTCTTACAGTGCCATTAAATTAAATTCAACCCTAGAAATTGACATGTTTTACTAGTGCTCTTTCTATCAATTTGCAACCAGCATAGTCAGCATCCAAAAAACCAATTAAATTTAAAGATGATTCTTTTGAATACCAAAGACCTAAATTACTTGTACCATTTAGATACTTGATAATTCTTTTAATAGCAAGCATATATGTTTCTTTAGGATTACATTGAAACTAGCACAAACATCTACTGTACTGTTGGGAATTGTGTCCCAAAGCCAATCGTCTAGATATAGATGGTTTGTTATTTTGTATTTATATATGAATTTTTAATATAAATAAAAGTTATTTATTTTTGGCTGTCCATCATTTTACATTTTCCTGTAATGACTCTTATATGATGGAGTTCTTAGAACTACATTGTTTGATATAGAGATGATATATCAAGTAATTCTTAAACTAGTTCACAACAAAATGATATATTGTTATAGGACGACGATGTATCAAGTATAGGTTTCGGTATATCACATTGTTTTGTATCCTCTTGACCAAGAAGTGTGAAGACACTGGTGTGACATACAAGTGAAGTGTTTGGTATTTCACCAAACGTGACCATCTCGGAGCTCCCTTCTACCAAAGGGGTTGCTCCGAAGGGATATGGTATATGTCCCTCAGACCTGAGGTCACCATGGCAACTTGCAAGTAACTCACTATACTTTGGTGCCAGACTACTTGATTTCTAATCCAATGATGGAAATTTCTCGGTGCAGTCAAGTACTTATGGAGCGGTGGTAGATCAAGATGGAATGGACCTCTCCAAATAGTTGGAGTGAATGGCTCACTATGTCTCAATTCAGCAAAACCTTACCAGGGTAGTTCTTGTGAAGAGTCACAGAACTTGTGAGGTTGAGATATGATCTAGATAGACCAAATTAGGTTGGCAGTCGAACCCTAGATCATCTTGAGCATTGTAAGGTCAAAGGGATGAATTATGCGGCAACCATATGCCGGAGGTTCTTATGAGGTGCTCTGCATCTTCGACCTATCCGGACATCGGGTATCATTACTAGATGAGGACTTTGACTGGTACTGGGAAATGTTCCGGTGCTACTGGTTTACTATTCGAACCTATGGGGTCACACACCATAGAGGATTTATATTTGATCTTTGGGCTAATCATATTGAGAATCGTTTGCTGTCACCTGAAGTCAATATGGTTGACTTTGCTCCAAGTGTCGACACTTGGATTTTTGCAGGTGTCAACACCCTTGTGAAGTGTTGACACTTGGCAATTCTCGAGTGTCGACACTTCCTGTGATGAGTAAAAATCTAAGAGGATTTCGTGAGAGTTCTTTAGGCAGGTTTTGGCTGACCTGATTTGAATTTCAAATCAAACCGTTTTGGCTCCAAGGCTTTATGGTATGAATGTCATACTTACCTTAATGGGTTGGACCCATTTGGAATGGCCTTGATCCTCCCTCCATTCTCTCCCTCCATCTCTCCTCCTTCCTTCTTCTCCCTCTCATGGCAGCCCCTATAAATATAGGTCTTTGTAGTGGCTGTTGAGGTTACATGACAGCAAGAAAGAAAAGAAAAAAGAAGAAAAAGGTTTTTGTGAGAGGTTTAGGGATTGGGTGTGAGCCACCTAGCAATCAAGCTAGGTCTTTAGAAAGAGGTTTTGGGAAGGGGTTCCTGCTCTCTTTCTTGTCTTCCTGGAAGAAGAAGTTCAGCCCATGGATCCCGAAGAGCTAGCACTTCGAGGGAGTTGATCAGAGTCGAGCCCAGGTGTGACATTCTGTAGAGGCTAGACACGTGTGTGGCTCGAGCGCCCTCCTCCTTCTCACAGCACTTCTTGGCTTCTCTCTTATGGAATAGGTATGGTACTTTTATATTTTCTCTTCGTTTTGATGTTTATATGCATGCTAGGTTATTATAACTATCCTATTGCGGGCATATCGGTAGATGGTTTAGATCTATCTATCGAGCCTTCCGCTATGCATGTCTTAAAAATATTTTTAAAATGCATATTCCATCTCTGCCCTGTTTCTTGCATAATGTATGCTAGGTTAGGTGTTTTTCAACCTTCAATGGTATCAAGCAATAGGTTCATTTTGTAGTAAATGATGCTAGCATGCTAATAACATCTCCTTTCTTCTTAAGTACTACTGGATTGAGTGCTTCACAAGGCTGTCCGGTCATAGGAGAGAAGTAGGGTTGCAAACCCTCTCTCTTCTTCTTCAATGAGGTCTCCTATGGCATGTAGGGGTGCCATGTGATTGGCTCATGAAAAAGAAAATAAGAAGAAAATGAAAATTTGTAGGTTAAAAATGTTTTTTTATCTAATGAAATGATTATAAGACACTTTAGATAAGATCTAAAGTTTTTTATTGATCAATTTTGATTGTATGTTTGAGAACATCGGATTTTAAATCACTGTTTTTTTTCATTGTCTCAGGCTGTGAGTCGACACTTGGCATTTGAAGTGTCGCTCATGGAAAAATTTCCCGAGATCTAGCTTCTATTTTTGTTCTGGGACAGGCTGGAGTGTCAACACTTGACTCTGAAGTGTCGACACTTAAGCCTGAAGTGTCGACAACTTGACCCTTGAAGTATCGACACTTGACCCTTGAAGTGTCGACACTTGAGGCATGCCAGAAACATGTTGTTCTGTTTTCTGTTCCCTGTCTCAAGCCTTGAGTCGACACTTGCTCTTGAAGTGTCGACACTTGGCTGTAGAAAATACTGAAAACAGTGAATTTAATTTTAAATTTGTTGTAAAATTATTTACATGATAAATTAAAATGTTTTAATTTATTTAAGGCCATTGAACTTAATTTGAATTAAGATTGACTAAGAACTCTAGAATGTATTCAAGATCTTAAGTTATTTCAATAAGCCTTAAGGGTCATGGGTTAGCTTCTATTAGGTCCTGTTGGGTTAGACCTAAGTTTAGATTCATTGGACAAGTTAGAGAACTAATCTAATCAAAATTTGAGTTAGAATTTCTTCTCTAGATCTATCTAATAGTTAGATTGATTAGTCCATAATCTAATGGATCTAATTTATGGCTCAGTAGAAAGCCCGGATCTTTAGGCTAGTCTAATCGAGTCTGATGATCGATTGGTGTCGAGGTAAGTTTGGCATTGTGATCATGGTTCTTTGGGGCTACCTCTTACCTGGCCAACTCTGTTGGTGTTTTAGGCAAGATGGTTAATGACGAAAACCAACCCATGATCGCACTTACCAGGCCAATGTGATCAGTCCAATTGATTAGATGGCTCATTGACTCATGTAACCCTTATCACCCAAGGTTAATTACTCTTAACTGATTTTAGGTGCCCATGGATCATTAGTTATGTATAACCCTCCTTGTTTGCTAATTTGGTCAGTGGGTTGATCCATGTCTCTTCTCATCTCTTCATCTATCACATTAGTTAAAAATCCTCTAAATTATTAGGTCCTTAAAGGACAAAGTTATAGAGATAACCAAGTCCTAGCCTCCCATTAAGTGGGATAGTAATGTATCCATTAGTTCAGTGTTCATCGACAGATCCAAAGATCGGGTGTTCATCGGGCTATTGGAATTGCTGTTCCTAATTGATGGCTCAGTGCAACTCTCTTAACGGTGGTCAGGTGGGGCCAACCAAAGTTAGGCTTAACCATTCATTAGTTAGAAGCATTGAATTTTGTCATGTTAATGGTTGGACCTAAACCAGGACCTTCAATAGGAGGCCCCAAAGGCCGAGAGGAAGTGCTCCTTGGGGCAAAACAATTACTAGAGGTTACTCTGGAGAAGTGATCGGTTAAAGAACCTACCTTTAGACATGCATGGTGGCCAGCCAAAGTTGGGCTCATGTGTTGTCTATTGGACTCTAGTACCTGCTAGGAATTAAAGTATTTCTTAGATTGGAGGTAGAGGCTACCAATCTAAGCAAAAGAGTGGGAGGGACCTTTAGACTTAAGTCCATATCTTTAGGTTAATTATTCATCTACACTATTAGTCTTGGTTTTCCTTTAAGATGTCTTCAACCCTGTCACTCCGGTCTCTTCTCGACAATGAGAAGCTCAATGGACCCACTTCGATAGCTGGTATCGAAGGTCTTGGAGCACGAATGGATCATATTGTTATATCGGATCCAGCACCTGAGATCCCTGCTACCATTGCTCAGGGCTCAGATCATAAATACTTATCAGAAGTGGCTCTCTGACAGGACCATTGTCAAAATTTGAAGGAGTCTTTCGGGACACTAGACGATGTTGAGAGGTACAGGCTCTTGTGCTATCTACAATGCCCGGATGCATGATGGGCCTCGATCACTGATCATGTATGTACATGATCAAGATGATCGAGCGCCTGGCAAGCTTGGATGTCCCTTGCATGAATAGCTTGGAAAGATGCGATTTTGAATTCTCTCCCTCTTCCTATCTAGACTTTCTCGATCATTATAGAATGAACAAGCCTACAGTAAACTATCACGATCTGTTGGGGTTGCTGCAGACTTTTGAAAGACCACTAGTTGAATAAAGGGGTGGTGAATCTAGTGGGAGGTCCTCGGGAGGGCGTCGTCCTTTAAGAAAGGGAAGAAGATGAATAAAGGAAAAAAGGTGCTTAGCGCTTCTGGGCCCAGTCAGGCCAAGAAAGTGAAGGCTGATCAAGGTCGTGCTGAGTGCTTCTTTGCAAGAAGCAGGGACACTGGAAGGGAACTGTCCTCTTTATATTATGTCCTTGATTCGAATAGGTCCAAGAAGAGAAAGCTGTAGGATGGTCCTGGACAAGATATTTATATGATAACACCTTGTAGTTTCTCTGTTTGCGATACTACTAACTGGGTATTGGATACAGGAAGTCCAATTCATATTTGCAATTCTTTGCAGGGACTTCAAGTTAGTAGAAGATTCGAGGACGGCGAGAGGTTCTTGAACATGAAAAATAGAAGCCGAGTTCCAATTCTGGCGTTAGGAGTCCTTAAACTAGTTTTTGAGTCCTGTACTGTCATTTTGAATGAATGTCATTTTTGTCCTTCTATCATTTTGAATATCATTTCTGTAGGCCAGTTGGCCATGTATGGTTATGAACTATTAATAAAAAAACATTTGCAAAATCATTTTGAATGGTTCTGTAATTTTGAATGGACAAATGCAGGATGGCATCTATGTACTATCGCGACTTGTTAGTGTAATGTACATGTCTAGCAAATGCCCTAGGATAGATAATGTTAGTGATGCATACCTATGGCATTGTAGGCTAGGTCATATAAACAGGAACAGGATAAATAGGTTGAAAATCGAGGGTCTCCTCGATTTTAGTGAAGATAGTTCACTTCCAACTTATGAGTCTTGTCTTCTTGGAAAAATGACTAAGTCACCTTTTACTGGAAAGATAAACGAGCCAAAGAAATTCTGAGTCTGGTACATACTGATGTATGCAGACCCATGAATGTTAGTGCTAGGGGTGGGTACGCTTATTTCATTACTTTCACAGATGACCTTTCGAGGTTCCGTTATGTCTTCTTGATGAGACATAAGTCTGAGTTGTTTGAAATGTTCAAACGATATCGTAGTGAAGTAGAAAAACAAACTAGAAAGTGTATCAAAACCCTTCGATCCAATCGAGGCGGTGAATACCTTTCCGACGAGTTTCTAACATATCTCGAGAAGAATGGGATTCTCTCTCAGTGGACACCTCCAGGGATACCCTAATTAAATGGAGTATTTGAGAGGAGGAATCGAACCCTATTAGACATGGTTCAGTCCATGATGGGCTTTGCTTCTCTGCCGGTATCCTTTTGGGGATATGCTTTAGAATCAGCCTGCTACATTCTGAATGGGGCTCCAAGTAAGTCCGTTAGTAAAATACCATATGAGATGTGGACTGGATGTAAGCCGATACTTTCACACCTTCGGGTCTGGGGGTGCTCAGCTTGTGTAAAATATTTGGAAATGGACAAACTTGGATCCAGGTCTGACCGGTGCCTATTTGTTAGGTATCTAAAAGAGTCTAAGGGGTATTACTTCTACTTAGCTGAGAAACAAAAGTTATTCGTCAGTCTTAGGGCTATCTTTTGGAAAAGGAGTTCCTTGATGAAGGGACTGTAGCCACTAAGATTGAACTTGATAAAGTTATACAAGTAGAAGAACCAAACATTGAAGCGACCGGTTGTGATTAAATCATCCACACCCAAAGTTTGTGATCGGACCATCATAAAAGGAGATCCTAGAGGACCGTAGCCACCGAGATAAATATACGGTTTACGGTTCTTGGTCCGGGACAGTGATCCCATTACTTGATGAGAATAATGAGGATCCGATCACCTATATGGATGCATTGCAGAGGTTCGACTCTGAGTCATGGCTAGGAGCCATGAAATCCGAAATGGAGTCCATGGAGATCAACAATGTATGGACATTGGTTGATCCACCTGAAGGGATAAAACCCATTGGGTGCAAATGGATTTTCAAAAGAAAAAGGAGCGCAGACGGACAAGCAGAGACCTATAAAGCCTGTCTGATTGCCAAGGGGTATCATAACGTTATGGTATTGACTATGACAAGACGTTCTCTCCTGTGGCAATGCTCAAATCTATTCGGATTATGCTTGCTTTAGCAGCGCACTTTGACTATGAAATCTGGCAAATGGATGTCCGAATAGCTTTTCTGAATAGTGAGTTGGAAGAGGAGGTATATATGATACAACCTGAAGGGTTCACATCCATAGACGAGTCAAAGGTATGTAGGCTTCAAAAGTCCATTTATGGACTGAAGCAAGCATCAAGGAGTTGGAACATGCGATTTGATAAGTATATCAAGTCGTATGGCTTCGTTAGGAACGAAGAAAAGCCTTGCATTTAAATGGGCTAATGGTTATGTGATTGTATTCCTTGTGCTGTATATAGATGACATTCTCTTAATTGGGAATGACATCGCAGCACTGCAAGGAATAAAGGTCTGGTTATCATCTCAGTTTTCTATAAAGGACTTGGGTGAAGCCTTTTACATACTAGGTATGAAAATCTATAAAGATAGATCTAAGAGGCTTCTGGGACTGTCACAGTCTATGTACATCGACACCGTGCTGAAATGGTTCAGCATAAAGAATTCCAAGAAGGCTATCTCTAGATAGGCACTGGAATTGATCTCTCCAAAAGGAATTATGCGACAACTCCTGAGAAAAGAGAGCGTATGAGTAGAATTCCATATGCTTCGGTAGTGGGTTCTATCATGTATGCCATGACATGTACTAGACCAGACATGGCATACTCACTATGTGTAGTGAGCAGATACCAGTCTGACCCAGGTGAAGCTCATTGGAAGGTGGTTAAAACCATCCTTAAGTATTTACGAAATACTAAAGACCAATGGCTAATTTATGGAAAATCCGACTTGAAACTTGTGGGGTATACTGACTCCAGTTTCCAGACAGATAAAGATGATAGCAAGAGTGTGCCAGGTTTTGTCTTTATCATGAATGGAGGAGCTGTCTGCTGGAAAAGTTCCAAGCAGCCTACTGTGGTGGACTCAGTATGCGAAGCAGAGTACATTACAGCATCAGATGCAGCGAAAGAAACTGTGTGGTTACAGAAGTTCCTTGGCGAGCTGGGAGTGGCACCTTTCCTGGATGGTCCTGTTCTGGTGTACTGTGACAACACTGAAGCCATTGCTCAAGCCAAAGAGTCGAAGTCTCATCACCGCAAAAAGCATATTCTGCGATGCTATCACCTTGTACGAGAGGTCATGGAACGAGGTGACATTGACCTTCTGAAGATCGATGGAAAGGAGAACCTGGCTGACCCCTTCACTAAAACCGTCGGAGTTCAAGAGTTTGACTGTTGTAAAAGAAAAATGGGAATGTGATTCTGTACTGATTGGCTTTAGTCCAAGTGGAGTTGTTGGGAATTATGTCCCAAAGCCAATCGTATAGGCTATAATGGTTGTGCTATTTTATATTTGTATATGAAATTTTAATAATAAATAAAAGTTATTTATTTTTGGCTGTCCATCATTTTATATTTTTCTGTAATGAACTCTTATATGATGGAGTCCTTAGAATTACATTGTTTGATATATAGAGGATATATCAAGTAGTTCTTAAACTAGTTTACAACCAAATAATATATTGTTATAGGATGACGATGTATAAAGTATAGGTTGTTGTATGTCACATTTGTTGGTTGTCCTCTTAACCAAGGAGTGTGGAGACACTGGTGTGACATACAAGTGAAGTGTATGACATTTCACCGAACGTGACCATCTGCGGAGCTCCCTTCTACCAAAGGGTTGCTCGCGAAGGGATATGGGTACATGTGTCCCTTAGACCTGAGGTCACCATGGTAGCTTGCAAGCAATTCACTGTACTTTGGTGCCGGACTACCTAGATTTCTAATCCAGTAATGGAAGGTTTCTGGGTGCAGTCAAGTACTTGTGGAGCAGTGGTGGATCAAGATGGAATTGACCTCTCCAAATAGTTTGGAGTGAATGACTCACTATGTCTCAATTCAGCAAAACCTTGACCAGGGTAGTTCTTGTGAAGAGTCACAGAACTTGTGAGGTTGAGATATGATCTGGATAGACCAAATTAGGGTTGGTAGTCGAACCCTAGGTCATTCTGAGCATTGTAAGGTCAAAGGGATGAATTATGCGACAACCATATGTCGGAGGTTCTTGTGAGGTGCTCTGCATCTTCACCTATCTGGACGTTGGGTATCATTGCTAGATGAGGACTTTAACTTGTACTGGAAATGTTCCATGCTACCAATTTAATGTTCGAACCTATGGGGTCACACACCATAGAAGATTTTTATTTGATCTTTTGGGCTAATCAACGATTGAGAATCGTTTGCCATCACCTGAAGTCAATATGGTTGACTTTATTCCAAGTGTCGACACTTGGATTTTTGCAAGTGTCGACACTTGGTGAAGTATCGACACTTGGCAATTTTTGAGTGTCGACACTTCCTGTGACGAGTAGAAATCTGGAAGGATTTTGTGAGAGTTTTTTGGACAGGTTTTGACATGGTTTGAATTTCAAATTCAAACCAGTTTTGGCTCTAAGGCTTTGTGGTATGAATGTCATACTTACCTTAATGGGTTGGACCCATTTGGAATGGCCTTGATCCTCTCCTTCATTCTCTCCCTCCATCTCTCCTCCTTCCTTCTTCTCCCTCTCATGGCAGCCCCTATAAATATAGGTCTTTGTAGTGGCTGCTAAGGTTACATGAACAGCAAGAGAGAAAAGAAAAGAGAGGAAGAAGAAGGATTTTGTGAGAGGTCTAAGGATTGAGTGTGAGCCACCTTGCAATCAAGCTAGGTCTTGGAAAAGAGATTTTGGGAAAGGGTTCCTGCTCTCGGTAGAATTTCCTATAGTTTCTTCCTTTTCGTCTTTCCAAGAACTTCTTGAATCTCCTAATGACCATGGCAACATCTTCATCTTCCATGATGCTTTCGGTAGAGGAGCATTCTTCTTCCGATTCATCATCTTTTCTTGAATCCATAGCAGCTTTGAAGGCAATAGACTTCTTCTTTTGATCATCCTCGATTTTGTGCTGCATGGTCAGTTCATGTGTGATGAGAGATCCTAACAGTTCATCCAGCAATAAGGTATTCAAATCTTTTGCTTCCTGGATGGCGGTCACTTTTGGATCCCATTTATCCGGAAGAGATCTTAAGATATTCTGTACAAGGTCTACATTTGAATATACCCTGCCAAGACTTTTTAAGCCATTAATAATATCAGTGAAATATGAAAACATAGCAGAGATTATTTTATTAGGTTTTATTTTGAATAATTCATAACTATGTACAAGAAGATTAATTTTTGAAGACTTCACTTGAGAAGTTTCTTCATGGGTCACTTCAAGTTTATCCCAAATTTTCTTTGTCGAGGAGTAAATAAAATTCGATTAAACTCATTACTATCCAAAGCATAATATAGAAAGTTCATTGCTTTGGCATTTAACTCACCTATTTCATATCATGTTCGTCCCAATCCTCTTCAAGTTTTGGAACGTCCACTCCATCAATTTTAACCATGGAGATATGAGGACCCTTTAGAATGACCTTCCACAATCGAAAATCAACTATTTGAATATAAATTTTCATTCTAGCTTTCTAGTATGCATAATTTGTGCTAGTGAAGAGTGGAGGTCTGTTGGTTGATTGGCCTTCGGCCAATGACATACTTATTGGATGAGCCATCAATCTTTACTCTTATGCATTCAGAGACACTGTTTTGATACCAATTGTTGCCTAGGTGGCTACCCAAGAGGGGGTGAATTGGAAATTTAAAAAATTAAAGCAGATATATGCTCTTTGAAATCCCTTTTGGAGTGTTGAGTGCAGTGACAAAGTTATTGATTATAGAAGCTAAATAATATCAGAGAATCACAACACAAACACACATAAATTTATAGTGGTTTGGAGCAACTCAGCTCCTATGTCCACTCCCAAGATACTACTTGAAATTTTCACTATATTCATACCCGAATATAGTATAATTGTTTTACAGGATCACAATCCAAAATCTCTATACTTTGGTTTTTAACGGGATCACCAAAGAAAACCCAACACCTTTGATTTTAAACAGGATCACCAAAAAATCCAACTTAGTTTTCACAGGATCACCAAGAATCTAACCCTTGGTTTTTATTAAAGGCTCACCGAGAACCTAATTGGTTTTTCAAATGGGCTCACCAATAATCCAAACAATTCAAGAATGAATTGAAATAAATATAACAATAATGACAAACTCTAGTTGTTGGATAGTTATCGGTGCAGCTTGTGAGAAGTCCACTTGGATGCACTTGAATGCGCTTTAATTACTTCAGTGGCTTCTTTTCAAAGTGTTTCAAGCTTCAGATCAGAGTTGGCGAAGACTTGAAGACTGACTTGAATGTTGTGCTCTCTTGCTTGGTGATTGGTTAGATATTTAATAAACCCTTAAAACTTTAAGGAGCTTTCAAAAACTTCTTCTTTCTTTTTTCAATAAAGTTCAAATCTCTCAAATATAAGGTCTTCCATCACTCCAAGGCAGTTTGAGATGTTGTAGACCGTTGGGATGTGACATATGACCGTTGGAGTATCTTTTGGCATTCAAAAAGAAATTCTGGAACTAGCTATTATGTACCTGGAAACGATATTCGAGTCAGCTCGGATTCTTTGAGTCAGCTTGGATCCTTTGAGTTGATAGGTCGAGTCACCAATTCTTCAATGTAGTCAGCTCTTTGTCTCAGGGTGCAAAAATTTCACTCTGGACGAGTCGGCTCTTGATAGCTCGGATCGGCTCGAACTTCTATCGTTGAACACATTAAACTCGAGGGGTTGGCTCACTTGAATTTGGGTCAACTCTTCTTCTCAGAATCAGAAATCTTTACTTTCGAGGAGTCGGTCCATTGCATATCGGGTCGGCTCGCTTCACCAGGTCTTCAAAATTTGGTCTGGCAGAGTCGGCTCATTGTGATTTGGGTCGGCTCGCCGGCTTATTCTCAGAATACTTCAAAACTGAACTCTGGAAGAGTCGGCTCGGACTTATTCCAGTTAACTCGGATTCACTAGAGTCGGCTTGGTTTCCTTCGAGCCAGCTTGGATTACTGTGTGCCAGAATCCTTATTGCGTGCTATGAGGTATAGTCAGCTCTTTTGAGGTTGGGTCAGCTCGAGTGACTTCTTCAGGATTTTTACAGTTAAACTTCAAGAAGACTCTCACCAACACTTTTATACATTTGATACAAACCAACTCAAAATATATTGAAGGCAAAGCACACATAAAAGTAACCCTTTTTCATGATATTTCTTAACTTTTTCATTGGGTTCTTCTTTACAAAATCAGATTACAACACAACTCAAAACAAGAAGTAAGGATGTAGGAGTTGAAGTTGGAACAAATAAACCATCCTACAAAAATTTGTAAATCACTTGAAGAGTTGTTAGAAATAAATGTGCATGCTCCAATGTTTGGTTATCATCAAAATCACTTATGGGGTCAACATGTGGTATAGAGGCTGATCCAGATTCCCAACAAGTGGTATCAGAGCCTTGTTTCGAGTGTGAAAGAGGAGGATTCAAGCAAAGAAGATGCTGCTCCCTTGTTCATCCCTTAGAAAGAGGAAGATGCCAGCCTTGAATCTGGCTTCTAGCACCCGTCCGCACGCCTTGCAATTTCTACCCCAGTTTCCCTTCGAGGTGTTTCTAAAATCCATCTTTTTGGTTTGTTTTTCATGACCTGATCAACCATGAGTAATAGCAACAAGGTGGAGTTTGACAAATTTAATGGAAAGGGAAGTTTCATTATATGGAAGGTCGAGTAGAGGATTTGTTAGTGCAGAGTTTTCTGGATGTGGCTTTGGAGGAAAAGCCCGAGGGAATGGCGGATCATGAGTGGATATCTGTGCAAAAGAAGGTGGGTGTAGCCATCAGAGAGTGTTTGGCTGATGCGGCATTGTACAGCATCCTGGAGGAGAAGACACCTAAGGGTCTATGGTCAAAGTTGCACACCATGTACATGGAGAAGAATATATGCAATAAGCTGATGTTGAAGAAGCAATTGTATAGCCTTCAGATGCAGGACGGTGGAGATGTTCTTCTTCATATTCAGAGGTATGACCAGGTTTGCAAGGATTTACTAACCCTTGGAGTGAAGATGGAGAAGGAAGACAAGTCCCTACTCTTGTTATGCTCGTTGCCGAGTTCTTATGATCCACTTGTCACTACTTTGCTATATGGGAAGGAGATGCTGATGTATGAGGACATAGTATCAGTGCTAAGGTCCAATGAGCAAAGGAAGAAGATGACAATGGATGGAGTACCTCAGGACGGCCTTACGGTTGGAGAGAGGATCAGGAGAGGGAAGGAAGGTAGCAAGTGTAGGGGGCGGTCCAAGTCCCGAAAAGGAAAGAGGGAATTTAGATGCTACAAGTGCAATCAGGTCGGACACTTAAAGAGAAACTGTCCTCTTTGGAAGAAGCATCAAGGGAAGAAGAATGGAAAGAAATCCATGAGCACCATGGCTGATTTGGGGTCAGAGGAAGACCTCATGGTAGCTTCAGATCTACACCAAAAGGCAGTGGATAGATGGATTCCTGATTCAACATACTCAAATCACTACACACTGCATCGATCTTTGTTTGCTGATTATACCAAAATCGATGAGGGACTTTGATACTTGGAGATAACCATCTTTGCAAGGTGACTGGAGTTGGTACAGTCAGGGTGAGGATGTTTGATGGGATTCTGCGAACTCTTATACATATAAAGCACATCCCAGAGTTGAAGAAAAGCCTAGTGTCACTGGGATACCTGGAGCGGAGTAGTTTTAGCTTCAGTTGCCATTTTGGGAGTGGTGTTTTGAACATCATGAAAGGTGCCATGGTGGTGATGAGAGGGAAAGGCTACATAACAATCTATATCAGATTGAAGGATCCGTGGAGTGTGGAGGATCTGACATAGCAGTGGAGCACATGATCAACAGGATTTGTACCGGTTGTGGCATTATCGTCTTGGCCATATAAGAGAATGCGGTATGAAGGAGCTGATGAAGGATGAACAGATTCCAGACCTGGATACAGGTATTGCAGAGGTGTGTGAGCCATGCTAGATGGGGAAGCAACATCGGATGAAGTTCTCCACAAGTTCAGCGCGTAGTGGAGGGCCCCTAGACCTTGTGCACACGAATGTTTAGGATCCAGCTTCGATTTCAGGGAGAAACGGAGCTAGATACTTCATGTTTCTTATTGATGACTTTTCAAGGAGAGTGTGGGTTCTTCTTGAGGGAGAAGTTAGAGGTCTTCACCAAGTTTAAAGCCTGGTTGGTGAAGGTGGAGAAGGAGAAGGGGCAGCATATGAAGGTTGTGCGGTCTGATAATGGTGGAGAATTCACAAGCAAGGAGTTTCTTAGATTTTGCCAGGATGGTGGGATCAGGAGGCAATTTTTGGTAGCAAGGACTTCTCAACAAAATGGCATGGCTGAGTAGATGAATCAGACTCTCATGAAAAAAATGACATGTATGAGGTTGCAAGTAAGGTTACTCAAGGTGTTTTGAGTGGATACAGTTGACACAGCAGCCTACTTGGTGAACCGGTCTCCTCATACAAAGCTTGATGGGAGGGTTCCAGAGGAGATATAGTCTAGAAGGAAGGTGGAGCTCAGTCATCTCAGAGTGTTTGGGTGCAAGCATTTGTCCACATTGATCCCAGTCAGCAGAGCAAGTTGGATGCCAAGGCCTGGAAGATGGTGTTCATAGGATATCCATGAGGAGTCAAAGGATATTGGCTATGGAACCCTTTGGAGAGGAAGGCCAAGATTAGCTGAGATGTGGTCTTTGATGAAAAATTAATCCTCATAAGGCAAAAGGAGGTGGAGGTTCAGCAAAAGGTTCAATCGGACATGGTTGGGCAGGATGCAGCTCAGCAAGGTGCAGCTGAGCAACAACTAACTTCTTATACAATTTTACCTTTTGCAGGAGCACCAAGAGGACCTAAGATTCAGGTGGAGCACTTTTCAGAGTTGCCTCCACGTGTAGAGAGCAGCGAGACACATGCTCATGGCCCAGATGAGCAGAGGGAGGAGCCACATCCCAATCCAGGCATCGAAGTCACATTGCATAAGCCTAGGCGGATTGTAAGGCAACCAATGTGATACAGTTTTGGAGAAACCATGTCGTATGCTTTGATAGCTGCTAGTGATGGATCGGAGACCTACAGGGAGGCTGTGACGAGCCAAGATCGTGATAGGTGGGTCCAAGCTATGGCAGAGGAGATGCAGTCTCTACACAAAAATCAGACTTGGTGGTTGGTGACATTGCCGAGTGGAAAGAGATCCATTGGATGCAAATGGATGTTTCAATGCAAGGAAGGAGTCTCAAAGAAAGAAGGGCCATGGTACAAGGCCAAGTTGATATCCAAAGGTTACTCTCAAATGGAAGGCATCGACTATAACGAGGTTTTCCCATCGGCGGTTCGATATACATCCATCAAGATTTTGTTGAGCATTGTAGCGGTGCAGGATTTGAAGCTGGAATAGATGGATGCTAGGACGGCCTTCCTCCATGGGAATTTGGAGTAAATATACATGGAGCAGCCACAGGGGTTCAGAGAGGTAGGGTCGAAGGAAATGTCTATCTTTTGCAAAGATCGCTGTATGGATTGAAGCAGTCATCGAGGCAGTGGTACTTGTGATTTGATGCATACGTGAGGAGCATTAGCATGACCAGATGTGAGTATGATTCTTGTGTTTATGTTAGAACACTTGAAAATAGCTTTACATTATATCTTCTTTTGTATATGGATGATATGTTGATTGCATGCAAAAGTAGAGGTGTTATGGAGGACTTGACGGCAACATTGTCAAAGGAATTTGAAATGAAAGATTTGAGTCCTGCTACAAGGATTCTAGGGATAGAAATCTTCAAGGACAGAGCCAGGAGGATGCTTCATTTATCTCAAGGGAGTTACATCAGGAGGGTCTTAAAGAGATTTAGCATGGATGGAGCTGAACCGATGGCATTGCCTCTTACCGGTCATATTAAACTTTGAAAGACGATGTCACCCAGGACTGAGGTAGAGGCCAAGGAGATGACGAGGGTTCCATATGCTTCAGGAGTTGGGAGTTTGATGTATGCAATGGTGTGTTATAGACCAGATCTTGGGCATACAGTTAGCCAAGTCAGCAAGTTCATGGCTAATCCAAGCAGGGAACATTGGAGAGTACTGAAAGGTATCTTCAAGTATTTGGTGGGCACAGTTGGAGTTGGCATATGCTACAGGCACCGTAGTATGGAGGGTGACTTTGGTGTGTCCATGGAGGCTTAAGGCCTGGTGTTTGGGTTCGTGGATGCTGATTACGGCGGTGCCTTGGACACGAGACGTTCCATAACAAATTATGTGTTTGTGTTGAATGGTGGTCCAACCTTATGGAGATCAAGTCTACAAGCAAAAATAGCATTGTCTACTACAGAGTCAGAGTACATCGGCATTTCTGAGACTGCCAAGGAAGCTATGTGGCTGAAGGGCCTTGCATTGGAGATGGGCATTGCACAAGGGGTGGTTAAGATTTATTCAATAGCTAGAGTGCATTGTATTTCATCCAGAATCTGGTCTATCATGCTAGGACCAAACATATTGACATCAGGTGCCACAGAATTTGGGAGCTGGTGGAAGATGGTGAAGTCGAGCTCGCCAAGGTGTCTGCTGCAGAGAACATTGCTGATGCACTTACCAAAGTTCTTCCAAGGGATAGCTTCTTCATATGTGGAGCGCAATGGGACTGATGGACCAGGTGAAGCTTACTGGAGCTTTGGAGCGCCAAGGTGGAGATTATAAGCTCATGTGTGGCGCACCCAAAGCCCAAGGGAGCCACACATGTTTGGGGGCTTAGGTTTATAAGTTCTCCAAGGCCCTTTGAGTCATATTCGGGTCACGGCATGTTAGGCCAGGAACTTGATCCAAGATTGAGTATTTTCTCATGTGACTTAAGAAGGAAGTTTTTTTGAGAGATTGTAACATAGCCCAAGTTGGGTTATGAGGTTGGGTCCAAGTATAACTAGCTGCCCCTTAGGTGTGAAAGGGAATTAGATTAGATTAGTTAGTTAGTTAGTTGGTCAGCCCAACCAACCAGGATCCTAACTGAATTGATTAGACCTACTTTCAAGATCCATAACCGCCCAAGTGAACCACTGCCCCATGTCATAAGGAAAGAAGGGGTGTGCGTGCATGGTAGGGGCTTCTTGGAAGACTTGGACCATGGACTTCTTGGGACGTGTGAAGAGGGGTCTTGGTTTTCACGTGGAGTCTCCCTTGTTTGCGTGAGGGTTTTGGAGAGAGGAGGTGCAGGTTCTTGTTGTGAGAGGCACCAGTTTCTTAATTGTAATCAAGGTTTCCTTCTCCAAAGGAATAAAGCAATCTCTCTTTTTCTCCTACATCTTTCTCTCATCTCTTCTCAAGATTTCTGGTTTGCTAATTTTATTGAATCAAGAAGGCTGATTTCTTGAATTCAAGAACTCTCTCTCTTGCTTCCGCGGTATAGGCGCTGATCTGGATTCCTAACAGTAAATGGGTCTATAAGACCCAAAGAGACTCATTTGATAATATCAAATGATATAAAGCTAGACTTATTGCTATGAATTTTATTCAAAAAAAAGGTGTTGATTATCATGAAGTTTTTTCTCCGATTTCAAAGAAAGATTTGTTTAAAGTAATCATAGTATTAGTAGCTCATTTTGATCTAAAGTTATATCAAATGGATGTGAAAACAATATTTTTGAATGAAGATCTTGAAGAAGAGGTATATATGTGTCGGCTTGAAGGTTTTGATAGTAAAATGGGTAATTATTGAGTTTGCAAAATAAGAAAATATATATATAAACTATAATAGGCTTCTCGTTAATAGTATATAAAATTTCACAACATTATTTCTTTATATGGTTTTACAAAGAACATCATTAATCAATGTATATACTTAGAGTCAGTGGGAGCAAATATATTTTCTTAGTTCTATGTATTGATAATATTTTACTTGCAAGCAGTGACTTGGATTTATTGCTTGAGACCAAACAATTTCTTACCTAGAACTTTGAAATGAAGAATATAAATGAAGCCCCTTATATTATTGGCATAGAGATTTACAGAAATAGAGCTAAAAAAATGTTAGGACTATCTCAAAAGGGTTACATTAAAAAGCTTCTACAAAGGTTCAAGATGAGTGATTGTTCACCTATTATGGTTGGAACAAGAACGGATAAAAAATATCCCTTATGCTTCAGCAGTAGAAAGTCTTATATATGCATAGATCTACAATAGGCCTAACACTAGACATGCAGTAGGAATGTTGGGTAGATACCAAAGTAATCCAGGTATAGAACATTCAAAGCTGCCAAAAAGGTTATGAGGTACTTACAGGGAACCAAGTACTCCAAGCTTATATATAAGTATTCTGACTATCCAAAAGTGGTTAAATATTTGGATTTGGATTTTGCTGGATGCATAAATACAAAAAAGTCTACTTCAGGATACATCTTCTTACTTGCTGAAGGAGCTGCATCTTGGAGAAGAATAAAGCAAACTATTATTCCATCATCATCCACTATGGAGGTAGAATTCATTGCATGCTATGAAGCTACATTATAGGCATTATGGTTGAAGAATTTTATATCTGACTTAAAGATTACCGATTCTATTATGAAGCCATTGAGGATCTTTTGTGATAATTTGGATGCAGTTTTTTTTTCTAAAAATAACAAAAGTAGAAGCCGAAGTAAACACATCGATATAAAATTTTTGATTGTCAGAGAAAATATTAAAAGGCAACAAATGGCTATCCAGCGCATAAATACCGAGTTAATGATAGCTGATTCCATGACTAAAATTTTGTTGACCAAGTTATTCAGGGATATATATGCCATATGGAGCTTGTTGGCTCATTTTGAGCTATTATTTTTAATTCTCTAATGATTAAGTATGTTTATAAACATATTTGATTATTTAATAGCATGACATCTATTGTGTATCGAGATAAAGTTGGATCCTAAATGACTTATAAGAAGATTATTCATAAGGTATCATGCAGTACTCAATTACAAAAGGTCAACACATTAATCCTAATACATGAAAGAAAGTACTCAATTAGAAAGAATCATACATTATAGTATATGGAAGGAAGTACTTGCTTATAGAGCATGAAAATCACAATTTGTATATAGAGAATTTCTATGCGGATAACAATTGCATAACTAGCTAATTAGTTGAGTGACAATAAAGTTAATTACTATAGCCCTATTATTATATTAACTATCATTTATAAGGATTACCCGGCAATATCATGTGAACCAAGTGGGAGAATGTTAAATACAACTATATGCGACCCACATAAAAATTAGTCGTTGGAAAACTTTAGATGGTTACTACCTACTATTGCTGGTCGCTTCTTATGTCTAAAATAGTTTCTACGATAGAAAGAAACTGTCGCTGCTTTGGTTATCTGATAAAGATCCCTAGTCTAGTCTATTCAAACCTGTGAGATGCATAAGTAAATGGTTTTTATGCAGGCATAGGTTAGAAGTCTCCCCTTCTGCTTCAAGTCTTTTTGGATAAAGACTAATCAAATACTCATGACTATAAAGGTATGCAGCGCTTATGTTTCCACTGTATAAAATTATTTTTGTTTGAGATATTTTCTCACAATAAACACCTAGCTAACATGCTGTTGGTTCACCTTTCATGTAGGGTTGTTTTATTGATCTCATAGTTTAGGCCAAAAGACAATGCCAAATTACTTTCCGAATTTTATATTTAGCCATAAATGTGCATGGTTATGGTTTCCTTCAATCGCCTGGAAACGATATCTTAATTAAAGTTTTACTCAATAAAATGAGTCCCCTCCAATAACTTGCACACAATCCTATACGGTTCATCGCATAATTCAAATAATAAATTTATTAATTAATTCCCCATTAGAAGCATTTTAAGTTCTCAAGGCAATGCATTCAGGATTTGCAGGTCGACATCAGCTATACTGCATATTATTGGCACTAACAAGAGAAATAGAAGTGAAAGACCAGACACGGCTAATGCTTTCATTGCTTCTTCTGGCATGCCAATCTTAGAGGGATTGGAGGGTCCGAGAAAGCACCCTCTACTATCTGATCAAACACCCACTTGTTAGCAGCTTCAGTGTAGTGAACTCCATCCCAGCATATCCTCTTCGAAGGATCCTTGCACGATTTTCCGACCAAAATCTCGGTGTTGTTCACAGTAATCTTCCCTCCACAACCCAAATGAACATTATAATTGTACTTACCACCATGCCCACAACAAGTCAGGAGAGGATGTTCAAATCCTGCAGTCCATATCATAACACATTTAGTCTTTTTGTTTTGCTTTCTTTGTAGATGTTGCCTGCTTCAATTATCTCTTAAAAACTTTCCTCAACTCGATCTACCAACGGTAAGATTCAAAACTAAAAGTTCTCAGTCTTGATGTCAAATTGCTAAAAAGATGGGAACTTCTTTAGGACTTACCATGCTTGTTTGCTTGGCGTATGAGCTCGTACTTGACGGAGTAGATATCCACGTAGGTGAATACGGCTAGTGGGAGGTCCTTCCTTAGCTGGTATACTGTCTCCTTGAGCTTTGTGTTGAAGAGCTTGGCCACTTCGTTGAAAGGAGCTCCGCAGCCAACTGGGTCCACCTGAGCTGCCGTGAGGAGAAGACGGTCCAAAACGTATGGGAGGCAGCCGAAGGGACCGGTGTTGTGGATCCAAAAGAACCTCCCACCTTGCCCATATATATTCTGTTACCATGCCATCACATAGTTAACAGAAATTAATCTTTTATAAGTACGGTATCATAACAAAAATCGTCTAACATCAAATAAAAGAAAATTTTTCCAAACTGGTTGGATTTTCAATTTTTGAATATAATATTTTGTTTTGGCGGACATCATTAAAATTCTCAGACAATGTGGTAATTTTTGTTGCATAACCGTTCTTCGATGTTTATTGCGTACGTATGTATGTATTTCCGGATCTCGAAATCATAATATCCAAGGCTTTGAGAAATATCTTATTTCACTATAGTAGATGCTCTTTGAAATCAATATTTCTACATTACATAATTTGTACCACCGTAGAATACTATATAGTGCTTGATGGTCCCCAACCAAAAATGAACAATTGTCAAATAAAATAACCTTACACGTCAGGCACGGCATATCATTGTTGATAATTGTCCATCTCTTAATGATGGCTACAATCCTTTACGGTGCCTATTATACATTGCAAAGGATCCTGGATCTATTGATTGTTATACCATAGCTAGTTATAATAGCCATAAGCTAACCTATCCTTTTTGCTTGGAAGTTATTTAATATTTAAAGTAATTTTCGGTCATTATCATGATATTATAGTGGATAATGATGGAAAAATAACATCATTATTGAAGAAATCATGACAATCTATTTAAAACACAAATTTTGAAAATAAAATATTATTTTGTTATAATATATTATGTTGGATAATACTAAACAACTCAAATAATAGGAAATTATATTATAAAATCAAATTACCCACTACAACGGTCATCATATTTTCATGTCTATATCTCTGTATATTTAAAGATAATAGAACTATTGCATACGCATCACCAAATAGATCATGGATAATTCAAAGGCCTAGCACTAATAATCTAAGCGCTTTGATGTGAAATTTACAAATTATATTTGTTACTGCAGCTTCTCCCGGACCGGGCTTGGTTGGCTTGGCTGGAGTGCGCCTCTCCCGGTTCCTGCAAAAATGTCCCCAAGGACCGGTGGTGTTCCGGCGGAGGACACTCCGATGCTTAAGTTAGCGGAAGCTTGAGGGCAACAGAATGAAGGAATCAATGGAGTTGAATTTGTGGAGCAGGAAGAGAGTGCTTACTCCGTAGAGTCCCCCTGGATTACCTTATATAGGTACGGAACGTTACCAGAATCTGTTAGGAGCTAGGTACGAAATGACTAATCCGTCCCCAGGAGAATCTAGGAGTGGCCACGTGGTGTCAGAATGAGGCAACATCGTGGATCTAGTGGAGTAGTGGCACTGATGTGTCAGGGTTCTGTTATAACAGAATTCTGGTATCAGGTAGAAGAGGCTTCTGACGTCCTCTAAGCTATCTTTGGAGTGGCCCTTTCGAAGTGGGTCGGACGGACGTCAGCAGGAGTGGGTCAGACGGACCTTAGCAGGAGTGGGTCGGTTGGACCTCTGCAGGAGTGGGTCGGACGGACGTCAGCAGGAGTGGGTCGGACGAACCTTAGCAGGAGTGGGTCCGATGGACGTCAGCAAGAGTGGGTCAGACAGACCTCAGCAGGAGTGGGTCGGTCGGACTCAGCAGGAGTGGGTCGATCGGACCTCAGCAGGAGTGGGTCGATCGGACCTCAGCAAGAGTGGGTCAGACGGACCTCAGCAGGAGTGGGTCGGTCAGACCTTAGTAGGAGTGGGTCGGATGGACCTCTACACCGGTCTGGTTCGAAGGTGAGCCGATTGGGTATAACAGTTGCCCCCTTGTTCTTGGCCTTCGAAGCGACCTCTGGCTTCAAAGGACGACAGCATCATTTGAGATTTAATGCATCTGTCCTTGGGATGATCGCGGATCTGGTCAGGTGTATTGTGACCGATTGTTTCCCGTTCTGAAATTCTGCACTCAGGACAGGTGTTGGCACCGCATTGGAGGTAGTGGGAAAAGCAGTTAATGCCAATGGGGTGCAATGATGAGTGCCCAGCCTGGCTTGCTAGGTCGTCGGGCTTTAGATGTGACACGGGCGACGTGGTGAGATCTAGATGGCCAATGCAGCACTCGAGGCGAGCGATCCGTCGCTGGTCTGACGATCACGCGGATAATGACCCGGACGCGTTTCATCACGTCTCGTCGACCTCTCTGTTGGATTGAGAAGTCGCATCGTCTGACAGTTGATTGCGGTGCTCAAGGGACGCTGGGAAGTGGCCTCTCAATGGCTATAAAGGAGGCGGTGAAGGTCTGAGGGGATTCTTCTGTTGCACCTGTACTTGAAGAGAAAGAGCACCCCTCCCCTACTGCTCTCGTCCGCTTTAGGAACCCCAATCACCAGGTTAGTCTCCTGTCCGCCTCTTTCACCTCCATTAGAATGGCTTCCGACAACCGTAGCTCCACCCGGAGGGATAGGGAACCAGGTCCTGGTAGTATCCCATCAGAAATGACCTGGGAGAGGGTAGAGGGTCTTAGCGTGAGGTATAATATACCATCTACCTTACATTTGACCGTCCCAAACCAGGAGGGAAGGGTGACTGGTCCATTGAATCTGGGAGCCCTTCCAGTGTATGAGGATCATCTCAAGGCTGGCCTTAGATTTCCACTTCCCGATTTTTTCATCGGGGTTTTTAACTTTTATAGAGTGACTCCCATGCAGCTGACCCCGAATAGCATTTGGGCAATCAGCTGCTTCATGGTCCTCTGCCAAAGGGCCGAAGCCGAATCGAGAGTTTCCCCTTTTGCCAACCTTTTCCTCTTGAAAAGGGATTTCTGAAGCCATGAGTGGTGGATGTTCAGTCGCCGCCCTAGTCGGAGGATCTTAGGGGGTCTTCCACCAGCCATTCACGGGTGGAAATCCCGTTTATGTTATATAGACAGCCTGCAACTTTGGGGCTTCGAGCCGATGTAGAGGAAGACGAGGCCGAAGGCTGTAGATGACAGAAAGGTGTTGCGGGCCGATGAGGCTGACTTTAATAGAATGGAGGAGGATGGCCCGACATTTGTGAATGACCTGCTTCAGGAGGATAGCCTCCACGTGGCTGGAATCAGCCAACACTGATACTTGGGTAGGGTAGAGGCCACCATCGTAGGCCTTTTGTTTCTTCTGTCGGTCTTATCTTTCTGCTGCTGACTTTGAACTTATTCTACGGCAGGTGGGAAAATGAAGTCAGACCACGCAACGATTATGGCATGGGCGGCCCAGAAGAGGGGCGTCTGGATTACGGAGCCAACCGTTGAAAGACAAAAGAAGCAGCGAATGGAGGAGCCGACTGCTACCATTGTGTCGGTGGACTCCGACGATGATGTACCCCTGTTGGAGCATCGGGTCATGAGGGCACCAGAGTGCTCATCTTCAATTGGGCAGTCGACTGCCCGGACAGGAGAGGAGCCGTCAGGGCCGACCGATGTGGAGACGGCCCCAACGTCGCCGATCATTGAACTGGCCAAGAGGCTCCCTCGATGTTCGGAGAGAAAAAAGTGGTCGAAGGAGAAGAAGCTGACAGGGTGGAAGCCAGCAGAGTCAGTTGTGAGGGGCACCAGGGCTGGCGTGCCCTACACAACCCTGAGCAGGCCAGACCTGCTCAAGAGGGCCGTTACAGACGCTGATTGGGACGAGTCGAGTCGGCGAACTCTGAATGATGCTGCAAGGAGCTCTTAAAGCAATCTGATGGGGGTAAGCCACCTGCTCTCGAGTCCTTGTCCTTTCTTTTGTTTCCTGTACACTATTAACGTTGTTCTATTATTTGCATCTCCTCCATGACATCTCGTTGATGGACAATGGCCTCGACGAGATGCTCTTCGTAAGAGAGCATTCAATCAGGAAGGTTGAAGGGGCGAAGGCGGCCAGAGTCATGGCGGAGGCAGCCAGAGTCGTGGCGGAGGCAGCCAGATTCGTGGCGGAGGCGACACGAAAGGCCACCGAAGAAGAGCTGTCTGCCTATCGGGCCGAGGTAGAGACTCACAAAAAGCAGGCAGAAGACTTGCAGGCCCGGCTAGTTGACCTGGAGGCCAGCTTGAAGAGGAGGAAGAAGAAGTTGAGGTCCCTGACCCATCGGCTAGCCGAAGAGGAGGCACGATTGGTTGAGTCCGAAAGGCACTCGCGAGGCCACCGAGCCATGTTGGAAAAGTACATGGGCCTGCTGAGGGAGGCCCAAGAGTATATGGTCGAGGCGGCCGTCAACACCATGGAGAAGTACAAAGCCTCCATCAACTTCAAAGAAGAGATGGATGAGGCTGGAGCAGTCGACTTCGACTATGGCTACGAGGAGTGCCTGTCGAAGGTCGAGGATGCATTCCTGGAGCTGGACCTTGCCTTCCTGCAGCGGTCGAGATGAGCGGAAGAGGAGGGTGCGGAAGAAGGAGTGGACCCAACCGACGACAGGATCGGACCTCAAGTTGTAGCTGACGCAGGGGAGGCACAGGGCCCCTCGGAGTCCAGAGCAGAAGCCCAAGTTGTAGCCAATGTAGGAATGACAGATTTCCTAGTCGAAACTTCGGGCACGATGGAAGAGGCCAAAGCCAAAGTTCCACTTGTACACCCGGAGGGTTAGACTTAGGGTGTTTGTAAAAGTCTGACCCATCCCTTGTAAAGAAAACTTTTCACTATGAAATAGAAATTTCTCTTCTTCTGATACATCTTCTGTGAATGTAGGGTCGTCGGATTGACCGAAACTTATTTCTTTCAAAAATATTTTTAAGTGTTGGACAGTCGGCTCAATTTGAACACAAGTCCTCCGAACTAGACTTTGAACGGTTGCCTAGGCCGAACCCAAACCCTTGGAAAAATTTATAAGTATGGAAGGGTCGGCTTTAATCTAAACTCCCTCTTTTCTTGAAAGTATTTATGAAGAAGCCTTGAATTCGACCACTCATAAGGTAATCTTCCCAAGTACTTAGGGACCCCAAGTAGCATCTTCTGAGCAAGGTTGGATCTTCGAGTGGATTGTTTTGAAGCCTCTGCCGACCGGAGTCAAACTTTCGGAAGTGGGCTACCCTAGAGCCTCTATCGACTGGAGTTGGACTTTCGGAAGTGGGCTGTCCTAGAGCCTCTGTCGACCAGAGTCAGATTTTCAGAAGTGGGCTGTTCTAAAGCCTCTGTCGATCGAGGTTGGACTTTCAAAAGTGGGCTGCCCTAGAGCCTTTATCGACCAAAGTCGGGCTTTCGAAAATGGGCTGCCCTAGAGCCTCTGTCGACCAGAGTTGGGCTTTCGGAAGTAGGCTGCCCTAGAGCCTCTATCGACCGGAGTCGGACTTTCGGAAGTGGGCTGCCCTAGAGCCTCTGCCGACCGGAGTCGGACTTTCGGAAGTGGGCTTCCTTAGAGCCTCTGCCGACCGGAGTCGGACTTTCGAAAGTAGGCTGCCCTAGAGCCTCTACCAATCGAAGTCGGACTTTTGAAAGTAGGCTGCCCTAAAGCCTATGCCGACCGGAGTCGGACTTTCGAAAGTAGGCTACCCTAGAGCCTCTACCGATCGGAGTCGGACTTTCGAAAGTAGGCTGCCCTAAAGCCTATACCGACCGGAGTCGGACTTTCGAAAGTGGGTTGCCCTAGAGCCTCTACCGATCGGAGTCGGACTTTCGGAAGTGGGCTGTCCTAGAGCCTATGTCGACCGGAGTCAGATTTTCGGAAGTGGGCTGTCTTAGAGCCTCTGCCGACTGGAGTTGGACTTTCGGAAGTGGTTCATAGAAGAAGTTATGGACTTTATTGATAATATTTGCGAAGGTTGTCTATATTCCATGGACGCACCACTTATCGTCCGTTCAGATGATCGAGTCGGTAAGTTCCGGCTCGAATTACTTCAATCACTCGATAAGGGCCCTCCCAATTGGGGAAGAGTTTTCCTTGCTCAGTCGATCTTGAACTTCCGCCCTTTGCAAAACCAGGTCCCCGACCCAAAAAGTTCAAGCCTTGACTCGAGAGTTGTAGTACTTGGCCATCTTTTGATGATACGTCGCCATCTTCAAACTCACATGGAGTCTAGTTTCTTTAAGTAAATCTAAGTCAGCCCTCCTATGTTCTGAGTTGGTCGGTTCGGCAAAATGATCAATCCGCAGGGATTGCAAGGAAACTTCCACAGGTATGACTGCTTCACTCCCATAGATCAGACTAAATTGAATCTGCCTAGTCGCTGTTCGGGAGGTTGTCCGATAGGCCTAGAGCACTGAGTGAAGCTCTTCCATCCAAAGTCCCTTGGCATCGTTCAATCGGGTCTTCAGTCCATGCAGGATCGTCCGATAAGTGACTTCGGCTTCTTCATTGGATTGAGGATGGTCGACCGATATTAGCCGATGGGAAATATGATATTGCTGGCAAAATTTCTGAAACTTGGGATTATCGAACTACCTTCCGTTGTCTGTGATGATCGTCTGTGGTATGCTAAACTGAAAGATGATGTAATTTCGGACAAAATTCTCTACTGGCTCAGCCTCCACCCACTTGGTAAAGTAATCAATGGCCACAATTAAAAATTTCCGCTGGTCGGATGCTGGGAAAAATGGCCCCAGGATGTCCAATCCTCATTGCACGAATGTCCAAGGTGCGATGAGTGGGATCAGCTGATTGGCCGACCTTCTTTGAATGTTGGAGTATCTTTGACATGCATCGCACTTTTTGACGAAGTCCGAAGTGTCTCTCTGGATGGTCAGCCAGTAATATCCCTGTCGGATGATTTTATAAGCCAGGGATCTTCCTCCCAGGTGGTCATCGTAAATGCCTTCGTGCACTTCTCTGAGTGCGTAGTCGGTGTCAGTCAGCCCCAAGTACTTTAGCAATCGTTGTGAGAACGACCATTTGTAAAGAGTGCCGTTGAGGACGACGTACTTTGAGGCCATCCAGCATACACGCTTGGCTTCGATCGTATCTTCCGGTAGGGTACCTTTGACAAGGAATGCAAGAATATGATCCATCCAAGAAGCTTCTTGCTCCACTTGGTGGACCTCTATCGTCTCTTCAGCAATGCTTGGGCACTACAGATACTCCACGAAGGTCCGGTCGGAGATGTTGGTAATAGCTGTGGCCAACCACGACAAAACATCCTCCCAGGAGTTCTGTACTCGAGGTATATGGAGACTTTTAAAAAACTTAAGCCGAGTCACGAGGCTTCGTACCTTGCTCAAGTACTTGGCCAGGGTCGGATCTCTTATCTCAAATTTGCCCTTCACCTGGTTCACCACCAGCTGAGAGTTGGAGAAGGCCCTGATCCAACTAATGTTTAGCTCATTGGCTATTCTCAGTCCCGCAAGGAGGGCTTCATATTTTGCTTGGTTATTTGATACCTGAAATGCAAAGTATAAAGCATACTTCAAGCTCTGTCCATCGGGGTTGGCTAGGATTAGGCCCACCCCGTAGCCTGCAAGGTTGGACACTATCAACGTAGAGGGTCCAGGCGGGCTCTGCTTCTTCAATGTTGTCATCCCCAGGTGCGTCGGGTGTTTGTGAGGGTGCCTCCTATCTCCAGGTATACTCTGCTATGAAGTCAGCGATTACCTAAGCTTTCATGGCCGACCAAGGTTAGAAAGAGATGTCAAATTCACCAAGCTTGATGGCCCACTTGGCAAGCCAACTGGATGTGTCTAGACTCCTGAGGATCGTTTTGAGAGGTTGATCGGACATGACAACAATCAGGTGCGCTTGGAAGTAGGGCCGCAAGCGCTTGGCTGTTATGATCAAGGAATAGACAAGTTTCTACATCTTAGGATATCTCATTTCGGCATCATGGATAACCTAGCTAATATAATAGATAGGCCTTTGCTAATTGCTTCTACCGACCCGAACGAGGACGAAGCTTACCGCCTCATCCGCCGCCGACAAGTACAAGTAGAGGGGCTCTCCCTCCGTTGGCTTAGCTAGCAAAGGAGGGTTTTTCAGGTAATCTTTCAAAGCTTCAAAAGTCGACCGGCACTCGTAGGTCTACTGAAAGCGATCCGATTGCCGCATTGTCTTGAAGAAAGGGAGGGATTTCTCAGCCGACCTAGAAATGAAGCGATTGAGAGAGGTTATCCAGCATGTAAGTTCTTGCACTTGCTTCTTGTTGGTCAGATTCTCCATGTCGATGACAGCTTTGATCTTATCAGGATTGATCTCAATCCCCCTTTGCATGACCAAAAAGCCAAGAAATTTTCTATAAGTCACCCCAAATGTGCACTTGGCCGGATTCAGCTTCATCCGATAACGTCACAAGGCATCAAAGGATTCCTGTAAGTCTCTGATGTGGTCGGCTCTGTGAAGACTTTTGACTATCATGTCATCAACATAGGCCTCCATATTCCTTCCAAGTTGCCCCTCAAAGATCCGGTTGATCAGCCTTTAGAAAGTGGCACCGATATTCTTCAGGCCAAAAGGCATCATCTTGTAGCAATACAGTCCCTTATCAGTGATAAAGGCTGTCTTCTCTTCATCCTTCGGGTGCATCCTAATTTGGTTATAGCCGGAGAAAGCATCCATGAAGCTCAAAAGCTGATGACCGGCCATGGCGTCCACCAGTTGGTCAATATTTGGCAAGGAGAAGCTGTCCTTCGGACAAGCCTTGTTGAGGTCGGTGTAGTCCATGCATACCCTCCATTTTTCACTAGCTTTCCTCACCATTACAACATTCGCCAGCCAGTCGGGATAGTGGACCTCTCTGATGAAGCTGGCATTAGAGAGGTTCTTGACCTCCTCGTCAATTATCCTTTATCTCTCAGGAGTGAAGCTCCTCTTCTTTTGTCTGACAGGCTTGTGGTTGGATCTACTTTAAGCTGGTGAGTTATGACTTCTGATGGGATGCCTGGCATATCCGACGCCGACCAAGCGAAGACGTCGACGTTATCCCTTAAGAAGCTGATCAGCTCCAACTTGACCTTTTCACTAAGTGTGCTTCCAATTTGAAGTATCCTGGTGGGATCGTCCTCCTGGAAGGGGATGAATAGGATCCTCTCCACTGGTTGGCCGCAGCCGTCGGCTTCAGCCATAGGATCAAGCTATTCCAGAGTGGAACGGTCATCTGATTGCCTGTCTTGAATAGTTAAGCATCGCTTGGCCATCCTGCGGTCTCTCCTCATAATTCTGACCCCGTTCCGAGTCGAGAATTTCACCAGCAGGTGGTAAGTAGAAATGATGGCCCGGAACTTGTTGAGGGCCGGTCGGCCCAATATGGCATTGTATGTCGAGGTCGTACGTACGACCACAAAGTTGATGAGGGGAGAGTCTTCTGATAAGGCTCTATCTCGATTGTCATGGGCAGAGTTATCTCTCCTTCTACTCCGACGGAGTTTCCTCTGAAGCCCATCAACGGTATAGGAGATTCTTGTAGCCTTGATCTGGACAGGTTCATTCTGACAAAAGCGTCATACAGCAAAACTTTCATGGAGCTTCCATTATCAATAAGGATCCGCTTTATATCATGATTGGCAATCACTGCCGACACAACTACAGGATCATTCGCAGAGATATGGGATTCTATGAGGTCTTCGTCGAAGAAGATAATTACATTAGAACCCCTAGATCACTTCACAATGTCCTGTTCTTCTCCATATCTCTAGTCGGACCGACGGTGTAGCATGCCAACATTTCCATCGGTCAGACTCTGGTTGGGAAGCTCTATCTCCTCTGGGGTATCTCTGGCAGTTGAAGTTTCAGCCTGATTCCTCTAGGGTTGGACGTACTTGTACAGGTACTCCCTCTTGATGAGGTCTTCAATTACGTCCTTCAGCTGGAGGCAGTCTTTAGTGTTGTGTCGTGGTCCCGGTGGAACCGGCAGTACTTGTCTCTGCTCCTGGATATGGAAGGGCCCCTCATCGGACGAGGCCTTTGCAAGGTCTCGTTCTCAATTTCTATGAGAATCTTCTTCCTCAGAAGGGAGAGGGGCGCATAGGATTCGAACCTCCTAGGAAAGTCCTTCGACTTTGGGCTGGGCGTCGAGCCAAATTGTTGCCATCGCTTGGAGGTCAGACTTTGGGAGTCTTGTCGCTTTGCTTCTTGGAAGCCAGTCTCCCTTTAGCCTAGCATCGACTCACCGCCTGCTTTTCTGTCAGGACGTACTTCTGTGCCCAGGCCAGCAGCTCGGAGTAGCTTGTCAGAAACTTCTTGTCCAGGGAGAATGTGAGCCTGGACGAGTGCAGTCCTCTCTTGAAAGCCGATATAGCTATGTCTTCATTTAGATTTGGGATCTTCATGGCCACTGAGTTGAATCGGGCCATGTAGTCCCAGAGAGTCTCTCCTTCCTTTTATAGTACGAGGAAGAGACAGTCGGTGTTCCTCGACGTCTGACTACAAGTCCGAAAATGGGAGAGAAAAGGTTTTTCAAGTTAGGAAAAGGAGTGGATTGTACCTGGTCGGAGGGTGGAGAACCACATTCAAGCTACCTTCTTGAACGTCGCAGAGAAGGCGATGTAATGGAGGGCATCAGAGGTGCTCTGTACCATCATGTGAGCCTTGTAAGTGTCTAAATGGTCTAGCGGGTCGGTGGTGCTATCGTAGGGATCCACATGTGGAATCTTGAAGTGGCGGGGGATAGGCTCCCCCATTATTATGGCAGAAAAAGACGGGCGGGAGTAATACGCCTGCCCTCCGTCGGCTTTTTGCAGATCGACTAGCACAGTGATCTACTCCTTCATGTGTTGGAGTTTGCTGGTGTAGTCTCTCGGGACCTCACTACAATACCGATTGCCATCGGGGATTGAGTCAGCAGAGGAGGGTGAGGCGCACCTCACTCTCTTTCCATCTACATGAGCCCTCTAGGACCTTCGGGGCTCAGGAATAACATAGAAATGGGGCTTAGGGACTTCATGCTGTCGGCTTCCCTTAATAGCAGGTTGGTAGTTGGTGTGAGATGACGCAGGCGACTGTTGCTAGTTGTTGCCACGTCCTAGAGGTTCTGAACCGCGGCAGCGAGGATGTCGATGTGGTTCAGAAGAGTCTAGAACTGCTGTTATCCCAGAGTGACGGTGGGCTCGGTGACATCATTCTCCCTAAGAGGTCATTCCGACCTGGACGGGGAGGGACCTCTCCTGGCGTAAGTGTTCTGGGCTCTTCCCTTTGCCATTGCTCTGCCTAGTGGGTGGATTCCTCCTTTTTAAAGAAGGAGCATGCCCCCCTTCCTCTAGCGCCAATCTGTTGCTACTTCTCCAGGACCGGGCTTGGTCGGCTTGGCTGGAGTGCGCCTCTCCTAGTTCCTGCAAAAAAGTCTCCAATGACTGGTGGTGTTCCGACGGTGGACACTCCGATACTTAAGTTAGCAGGAGCTCGAGGGCAACAGAATGGAGGAATCAATGGAGTTGAGCTTGTGGAGCAGGAAGAGAATGCTTACCCCCTAGAGTCCCCCCGAATTACCTTATATAGGTACGAAACATTATCAAAATCTGTTAGGGACTGGGTACGAAAGATTGATCTGTCCCTAGGAGAATCTGGGAGTGGCCACGTGGTGCCAGAATGAGGCAACATTGTAAAACTAGTGGAGTAGTGGCGTTGATGTGTTAGGGTTATGTTATAATAGAATTCTGGTACCAGGTAGAAGAGGCTTCTGGAGTCCCTCAGGCTATCTTTGAAGTGGCCCTTTTGAAGTGGGTCGGATGGATCTCAGTAGGAGTGGGTCAGACGTACCTCAACAGAAGTGGGTCAGTCGGACGTCAGCATGAGTGGGTCGGACGGACATCAGCAGGAGTGTGTCAGACGGACATCAGCATGAGTGGGTCGGTCGAACCTCTGCAGGAGTGGAGTGCGTCAGACGAACCTCAGCAGGAATGGATCGGTCGGACCTCAGCAGGAATGGATTGATCGGACCTCAGCAGGAGTGGGTCGATCGGACCTCAGCAGGAGTGGGTCGGACGGACCTCTACGCCGGTCTGGTTCGAAGGTGAGCCGATTGGGTATAACAATACTTATTATCAAAGTCATAATCTAGAAATCCCACATCAAATGCATTGTAGCCAAGCTTGGAAAAAAAAATGTTTTTGACTATTGAATATATATATGGCAGAAATCTTCAAATTATATTATTTTCTATTAATAAATAATTTAAAAATAATATATCATATTTAATAATTTGAATTATTATTATTAAAACTTTTGTCATTATATATATATATATATTATAAAATATAATAAAGATTGTGACTTCTATAATTATTATAATAATTAATCGTGATAGCAAAATCTTTTTCCCATTGTTTTATCTTAATTTGGAGATTTTCCTAGGTCCATTATGACAACTATTTTTGTCCATCATGACTATCCATTAAAATCAACTCAATTTAGTGCTCGTACTAATTATTAATGTAACTGAGTGTACGTCTCATTGGATGGAGCTGGCATCCGTATTATTTTACGGATGCCTACTAAATAAATGAAATCATAGCATACAGCTTGATCATACCTTGACATCTATGATGAACTTGTTGAGAACATCCGGGATATATGCCTTGACTTCCTCGGTCGTCATGTTATCAAAATATCCCGAAGTGAGGTCGTTTTGACCAATGTCAAATGTATAAAGAGCCCGAGTGAAGTAATTTCCATTGGGTAAGAGATCCTTGAAAACTCCACCTTCATGAAGCCAATCGCATCCATAAGAATTTAAATGTGATGGAAATCAACTGCTGCAAGCTAATAGATTGCAGTAATTAACAAATTACCTCGTTCGTAAACCAACTGCGATCTAGATTTGAACTGAGAGAATTGCCAGGATTGCACATCTAAGGAGAAGGGACTAAAACCAGTCTGAAACAATGTTGTATTCTGCCGTCTGATCGTTGATCCTGCCGTCGCAAAATTGGCTCCGTGGGAGAAATTAGTCCCCACCGAATCAAGGTATGCATTCAGATAAGGAAGTCCCAGGCTTTGGGCTGAAGACCCACAATATTAATTGTAGGACCAGGTAGGTGGTCAATACACAGTGGCAAAATAATATACACATAGACACCAATTTAGGTATTTGGTGAAAAAAATAGCACGGTAACTTAAAAAGAAATCCACATCCGATTTCTGAAAAGGTTGCGATATGATGACGCTGACAACCAATTTAAAGTCTTCGCAGTCAGTGACACATATCTCAATAAACTAAAATAGAAAAAAAAGACTTCTTACGTACATTGGTCCCACTAGACATTTATTAGGAAATTAAAAAAAAAACACAAACAAACGTGGTGAGATTTAAAAAGAAAATAGATGGGATTGCTAGAAAAGAGCAGGATAGAGGACATATTAATTTATACAAAATCTTTTAAACACGCAGGCCCACAGGATATGCGTTCCTTGGCGTCGGTGCCTTGGAGTCACATGAACGCTTTCTGTGTGGGTCCAAAGTTGCCTCCTTTTGAGGCCAACCTTGGTTTTGGTCATTGCCTTTTCTTCATAACGCATCTCATCCTTTCTTATTCCTTTCTGTTTCTATTTTTTAGTGTATTTAGCCTTTCTTCCTCATCTCTCTTCCACCAACCAGTAATCACACAGTAAGAGTGGGAAATAGTACTCATTATTATTTTTTTTTTTTGCAAACATTAAAGAAAATATAAAAGAATCAAGTTAACTCAATGGAAGGCAGCAAATTAAAGAGAGCAACCTTGCCAGAACAAGTGGAGTTCGAAATGATACTTGGAATCATGAAATAGAAGTGTCAGAATGATTACTCACCAATGAAGTCGATGATGAGGCGTCCGTCAGAGTATCTCCCCGCCGGCATCCCGAAGAAGGTCTCGCCGTTGGGCGGCGGAGCAGGACCGAAGGCCGCCGATAACCCGCCGGTGTCGGAGTTGGAGTCTCCAAAGTTGAAGATGGCCGGGAAGTCACAGGGCGAGGTTGAGGTCGAGAGTGATGGTAGTAGAGAGAAGCCAAGTGCTAAGATGATGGGAGAAAATATGGGATGAGAAGCCATCAGTGCAGAGGGAGATGGCAATGGAAAAGGGGGCGAGTTATGGGAGTAAATATACGTAGGTGGGACCCATTGCGTATGTAAAATGGTGGAGGGCAAATGACGATGCTGTCCACCTTGATGGATCACCGGGGCATCCAAAACGTTTAATTTTATCGGATAAGATTAGACAACGTGTGCTTGCCGCCTCCGTGGCAAACTAACTGCTATATCAGCGGCCAATGGATTCCAGGGGATGGGATTTGGGTTGGGAGTAATCCTTTGCTCCACGGACAGTTAAAAATATATCATCAAATATCATTAAATTATATAAATTATATTTTTTAATATATATTTAATATTTTATTTTTATTTTTTTATTAAAAATTTTAAATAATAAAAATATTAATTTATAATAAAATTATGATATCAATTAATTTGGATTATGGTATTCTTTGACTTACATTATGTTATACTCAATCGAT
Source organism: Areca catechu (assembly GCA_021397845.1). Lineage (NCBI taxonomy): Eukaryota > Viridiplantae > Streptophyta > Magnoliopsida > Arecales > Arecaceae > Areca > Areca catechu. The sequence goes on along the minus strand of CM038044.1, from coordinate 105,270,074 downwards.
TTTTTTCTGAATCAGACCGGAGCCAACAATTTTTTTAGTTAGGACAGAGCTGGAGTCCGAAGATCCTCTTCAGATGTCCGAAGACTCTTCTCTAGCGGAGGCCCAAAGATCCTCTTCTTCATGAGGAGTCCGAAGACCCTCTTTAGAGGTCCGAACACTCTTCCTTAGCGGAGGTCCAAAGATCCTCCCTTTTATCAGGAGTCCGAAGACCCTCTTCAGAGGTCCGAAGACTCTTCTTCAGTGGAGATCCAAAGATCCTCCCCTTCATAAGGAGTCCGAAGACCCTCTTCAAAGATCCAAAGACTCTTTCTTAGCGGAGATCCAAAGATCCTCCACTTCATCAGGAGTCCGAAGACCCTCTTTAGAGGTCCGAAGACTCTTCTTCAGCAGAAGTTCAAAGATCCTCCATTTCATCAGGAGTCCAAAGACCCTCTTCAAAGGTCCAAAGACTCCTCTTCAGAGGAGGTCTATAGATCCTCCCCTTCATCAGGAGTCCGAAGACTCTCTCTTCAGAGGGTCCAAAGATCTCTTTCTTAGCGGAGGTCCAAAGATCCTCCACTTCATCAGGAGTCCGAATGGTGGGGACACCAGAGGTACCAGAATAAGATAGAGGCTTTTCAACCCTCTGTGAATTGATCAATAATTTATGAGTCCATCTGTAATAAGGGCTTAGCCCATCTGAGTCTATTTTAGTTATTATTTGAGTCTTTTGAGTTGTTATTTCAATTCTGTACTAGTCAGCCGATGTTGAGTTGGTTCAGTCCAATGCTAGTCAGCTCATGTTGAGCTAATTTTATTTTTTTGAGTCCTGTCCAAGCATACTGAAGACTCAAGACTATATCATACAAGTGAAGACTAAGTCCAACTAGATTGAAGACATGGAAGTATAGCCCAAGTCCAACCCAGCTTGAAGATTTGAAGACCCCAGGAGGAAAATTCAGGAAAACCCTGATTTCTTGCAGATGCCCTCCATATGCCCAGATTCCCTTCCAGATGCCAAAGTATATTCATAGATAAGGGCATCCATGATTCCAGAGGTCCATCTGCATCCTAGCCCAAAGAAATCAAGCCCAGGTGCCAAGCCCAAGCCCCTAAGAAGCAAGATACCAGGAATATTCCTGCTACCTGGCTACCAGGCCACCCCAGCTTCCAGAGGCCCAAACCCATGCACCCGAGCCCCTTTGGGCCGGCATTTTGCTGCTCCTAGAAGCCCAACACACCCCCCTAGGCATCCTTGGAGTGTTGGCCAAGTCAAGAGAATTTTTAGGGATTTTTTTTACCTAATGTTTCCTTATTTTCTAGCTAGGGTTTGAGAGGGAAGAGGATTCTTATTTAAAGACTTATGTACCCTTACTTGGAGCCCAAGGTTAAGGGTCTATTTAAGGGACCCTAGCCTCTTGTATGAAACCTAATTTTTGATATGAATTAAAACCTTGAGTTCTCCTATTGAGTTGTGTGATACCCTGCTGTGTGCATAAAGGGGTTTGTGAAAGTTTTTCTTCCTAGTGCTGCAATCATCTTCCTGCTGCCAACAAACCTCTCAGATCTCTAGACGCCCACTCCAAAAGAAGCCTTCCCTTGCTGTTTTCCCTTTATTTTCTTGTTCCTTTGTGAGTTTTCTAACCCCTGACAGGTCATTTGCAGGTCCCCGAGCTCCTACGAATCCAACGACTCCAGCCAAGCCTCAATCGGATCACCGAGCAGAAAGCCGGGTATCCGCGGGTCTTTGGCTCGGTTTTCCAGGCTGCATCTGTCGAGGAACGAGAGACCCCTTCGCTGCAATCTTCACAGACGTTGTCAGGTACACCCCTCTACCTCCAGTAGTTTTATTGTAGGAGAACTTGCCCTAACCGAGGCTTCTCAGCCCCGGCGGTCCTTCTTTGCTACTTTTCTAGGTCCTAATCTGCATGCTGATCTTCAAAAATTCATACAAAATTTCCTACAAATAATTTTGATCTGAAATTCAGAATTAATCACCTAACTCAACATGTAAAACATACAAAAAAAATTGCATGCATATTAGTCCCGCATCACCGAAGACCCTCTTCAGAGGTCCGAAGACTCTTCTTCAGCAGAGGTCCAAAGATCCTCCCCTTCATCAGGAGTCCGAAGACCCTCTTCAGAGGTCCGAAAACTCTTCCTTAGCGGAGGTCCAAAGATCCCCAACTTCTTCAGAGGTCCGAAGACTCTTCCTTAGCAGAGGTCCAAAGATCCCCCACTTCTTCAAAGGTCCGACCGACCCACTCCAGCAGAAGTCCGAATGGCCCACTGTAGTAGAGATCCGTCCGACCCCCTTCTTCAGAGGTCCAAAGACCCTCTAGTAGAGGTCTGACCGACCCACTCTAGTAGAGGTCCAAACGGCCTACTGTAGTAGAGGTCCGTCCAACCCCCGTCTTCAGAGGTCCGAAGACCCTCCAGCAAAGGTCCGACCAACCCACTCCAGCAGAGGTCCGAACGGCCTGCTGTAGTAGAGGCTCGTCTGACCCCCTTCTTCAGAGGTCCAAAAACCCTACAGTAGAGGTCCGTCCGACCCTCTTCTTCAAAGATCCGAAGACTCTCTTCAGAGGTCCGACCGACCCACCTTCTGCAGGATCTCATCTGAAGGCTCTAGAAGCCTCTTCCAACTGGTACCATAATTCTGTTGTAACAAAATCTATGACGTGGCTACGTTTTGATGCCACCTAGCCACCATCCTGATTCTCGTAGGGACAAATCAGATATTTTTAACATATCCCCTAACAGAACTTGGCAGTATTCCGTGCCTATATAAGGTAACGGGGGACTTCGATTAAAGGGCTAAGTATTCTCTTCCTACTCCATAAGCTTATCTCCCTGATTCCTCCATTCTGTTGCCCTCAAGCTCCCACTAACTTAAGTATCGGAGTGTCCCCTGCCGGAACGCCACCGATCCTTGGAGACTTTTTGCATGAACCGGGAGTGGAGCGCTTTAGCCACAACCGAACCAGCCCGGTCCGGGAGAAGTTGCAACAACACATTATAATATCAATATATTATAAAATTAAAAGATATTTTTATTATTGAAAAAAATTAGAAATTTTTTAATGATAAATTTTTTTAATAAATTATGATATTTTTATCATTCAAGTTTTTTTAAAAAATAAATTGCAAGTATTTAATATATTTTATGAATGAGATATATAACATTGTTAGCATATTTTTGTCTTTAAAAAAATCTTGAACATAAAAATATTTGTTATCTTATGACAGGATTATGATATTTTTATCATTCAAAATTTTTTTAAAAAACAAATTATAAGTATTAAATACATTTTGAATGGTAAAAATGTCCGCATTCATTTATGAATGGGATATATAACGTTGTAAGCATATTTTGTCATTAAAAGATTTTTGAGCTTGAAAATATTCTTTATCTTATAACATCTTGTAAACATGATTATAACATTCCATTATCAAATGGATATCATAAGGAAATGATATTTTTATCATTTAAAATTTTTAATAAAAAGTAAATTGCATGTATTAAATGGCATGTTTGAATGACGAGAATGTAGTTCTTATATAATATTTATTTATGAATAATATGTGAATGTTCTTAACATGAAAAATATTTCCATCATTAAAAATTTTAATTTTTTAATAATAAAAATATCTTTCGATTTTATTATAATATATAAATATCATAATCTAATTCAAGAAATGCTATAATCCAAGACAACAGATATTATAATTTTGATACAAGAAAAGAATATTTTTATCATTCAATTTTTTTAAAAAAATAATAAAATTATAATATTAAATATATGTTGAAAAATATGATTTATATAGTTCAATCAAATTGTGTGATATATATATATTTTTATCATGATGATATACAAAAACTTTCCCTTCGGGTTGGAGTGTCGGTTCCCGTTCCAATTTTGAAGCCAAAACGTCCACGTATTTGAACAGGAGCTGTTGGGATATCCCGGTCCAGGTACGAACCGAACACCAGTTCGGCTGGTCGAAGACCTTTTCTCCGGACCACTGACTTCGGACCAGGAAAGGTCAGACCAACTACAAGCAACCCAAGGCTTCTCATCGGTCTACGACATCCGAAGGCTAGATCTTCGGATGATGTCTTCGGCCCTAACCGAAGACCAGGTCTCTCGTCGACTTCCGAAGACACGCTCTTCGGTTCCTGTCGGAGACACGATCTATGGCTCTGGGTAGACACCAAGTCTTCGACCCATGCAGAGGACGGAATCTCCGACCGAGAATCTCCCTAAACAGGGGAAATTTGAAGATGGGACCACAATCTGGCCCAGATAGGCAACAGTAACCAACGGTTACTATCGACAATCTCCATGCCACGATCATGGCGCGCAACTCTAGCTGCCACGCCTCCGGTCTGGCCGGAACAGCTCAATGGCAACCCACGATCGCCAATTATGGGGAGAAATTAATTCCCCATAATCACCGGAAAAATAGCGGGGCCGCAGGCCGGACGTCTCCTTTTAAATAGCGGTAAGAAGAATTGTTGAGGGAGGTATGCACATACATACACCCACGCATACTCTAAGAGCCTTTCCCTCTCGTTCTCGAGATTCCTCCCCATTCTGTGGCTGGGATCCGCCTCTGACTTAGGGATCGGAGTGTCCCTCGTCGGAACGACTCCGGCAAGGGACTTGTTTTGCAAGTGAACCAGGGAACGGTCCTATGGTGCAGTAGCTCCGACCAGCCGATACAGGGACTCCACGCCAACAGATTGGCATGCCAGGAAGGGGGCAACACAGCACTCTTTAGGCTCCCTCCTAAATAAGGGGAAGTAAGAAGTTCTTGATGGCGAGAGGAAAGACTCAGATAGCCTCCACAAGTCGAAGTCGTGCTCCATCCCAAGGGGGCGCGCCTTCGGGGGAGAACAATGCCCCACCTCCTATAGTTGTTATGGGACTACAGCAATTCGAAGCCCTTGTGAACCAGGTCACCCATCTCACGGCCATTGTTTAGGACTTCCAGAACAAAGCTTTTCCGGTGGGAAACCCACGGACCGCCTCCAGACATAGCTCTCGGTCTCGAAGGAAGAGAGCCCTATGGAAGGATCCCATACATATCTCCCCCCATTCTCGGCCCTCTTTTGAAGGCCAAACTTCGAGACTGCCTAGGTCCGCCGATTCCTCGCAGAAAGGGAAAAGGCCTAGGCAAACTCCCTCACCCTCCTCCAAAGACTCTACTTCTGTAGAGAGGGCGCCGAAGCAGACTCCCAACTACGATGGGAGATTTAGAGCCATTGAATCGAAAATGGCGAGGGCGCGGGAGCAGAGAATGCGGGATCTGAAGGATCCCGACAATTTGATTGTGGATGATCTATGCCTACCCTACACCGACCGTATCATGGCCGAAGTCATTCCTCGGCACTTCAGGATTCTCCAAATGGAATTCTACGATGGCACCTCCGATCCCCTCGACCACTTGGATAGTTTCAAGGCCCATATGATGATCCAAGGAGCTTCGGACGCGATGTACTGCCTCGCATTCCCGGCTACCTTGAAGAAAGCTGCTCGGATATGGTACTCGAGCCTGCACTCAGGTACCATTGAATCTTTTTCTGAGTTAAAAAAACTGTTTGTCTTGCATTTCAGGACCTGCCGCAAGACTCCCCAGAATACGGACACACTGTTCCTCCTTCATTAGAATGAAGGAGAAAGCCTGCGAGACTACATCTCCAGGTTTAATGCGGCCACACTCGAGATCCCCGATCTCAACGAGTATGTGGCCATGTCTGCTCTGAAGAAGGGGCTTCGTACATCCAGGCTTACCTTTTTCCTGGATAAGAAGTTTCTTAAAAGCTACGCTGAGCTCTTGTCAAGGGCTCAGAAATACGCCGATGCTGAAGAGCAGGCGACTAACCGATGACTGATCGAAGGGAAGCCTCCTTCAAAATAGAAGAATAACAGGGGACAAGGTCCCCCAATTCCCAATAACAATAACGGCAAATATACAGACCACCGAAGAAGTCCTCCCAGGCCTAGAACATTGAGAGGAAGATTCGACTCCTACACCCCCCTCAACCTTCCTCGAGAAAAGATCCTCATGGAGATAGAGAAAGAAAATTATCTCCAACGGCCCCGTCCCATGAAGGCCTCCTCTTCCATAAGGAATAGGAACAAGTATTGCCGACTCCATCGGGACCACGACCACAATACTGAAGAATGCATCCAGCTGAAGGATGCGTTTGAGGATCTCATCAAGAGAGGGTATTTGAGAGGTATATTGGTCACCAAGGATCTCGGTCGGAGGCTACTGTCCCCCAGCCACCTCCTGAAGAGGCCAAACTACCTAATCAAAGGCCCACCAACAGAGGAGTGGGGATGATACATCGACCCACCGACTGGAGAAGGGACGAGGACGATGCCCCAAAGCGACTCAGGGACAATAACGCTATTCTCTTCTCCAATGATGACCTTGCGTGAGTCTGGCTTCCGCATGATGATCTCCTTGTAATCTCGGCCATAGTGGCCAACTATGATGTACAGCGAATCCTTGTTGATAATGGAAGTTCGATTGATGTCTTGATTTACGATGCATTCTCTAAAATGTGTTTGCCTAGATAATAACTACGAAGATCTCCCATACCGCTCACTGGTTTTGGGGGCAATTAAGTTCATGCCGAGGGAGAAATAGTGTTGCTTGTAACCCTTGGCACTGAACCTCGATAAAAGATACTATCGATCAACTTTATGGTGGTCCGAACCCCCTTGGCTTACAACATCATTCTGGGATGACCCGTCTTGAATAAGTTCCGAACCATGATCTCCTCTCATTATCTCTTGGTACGCTTCCCCACCAGGAACGGTGTTGGAGAAGCTAGAGGAGACCAGAGGGTAGCACGGCAATGCCTGATGATTCAAGACAGGCACTTCAACAATTCTGCAACTCCAGATCAGCTGGATCCGAGGGATACAACTACACGCCTTGGTGAACCCATGGAGAGGACCGTCCTAGTACCTTTGACAAAAGAAGACCCCTCTAGAGTTGTGCAGATCGAGAGCATGCTTGATGAGGAAACCAGAATGGAGCTGATCTATTTCCTCAGAGAGAATGCCGATGTCTTCGCCTGGTCCGCTTCGGATATGCCAGGGATTCCTGCCAAAGTAATTACTCAACAGCTGGAAGTTATCCCTGGATACAAGCCAGTACGGCAGAAGAAAAGGAGCTTCGCTCCTAAAAGACAGAAAGCCATGGACGAAGAAGTCGGCAAACTCCTTAAAGCAGGGTTCATCCGAAAGGCCCACTATCCCGAATGGCTAGCCAATGTGATAATGGTGAAGAAAGCTAGCGGCAAGTGAAGGATCTGCATCGATTACATAGACCTCAACAAGGCTTGCCCAAAAGATAGCTTCCCTCTCCCGAAGATTGATCAGCTGGTCGACGCTACTGCCGGCCACCAGTTGCTGAGCTTCATGGATGCTTTTTCTGGCTATAACAAGATTCGAATGGATCCGCAAGATGAGGAGAAGATGGCCTTCGTCACTGACAAAGGTCTCTACTACTACAAGATGATGCCATTGGCCTCAAGAACGTCGGGGCAACATTTCAAAGGTTAATCAACAAGGTGTTCGAAAAGCAACTGGGGAGAAACATGGAGGCCTACATTGACGACATGATCGTCAAAAGCCTCCTCCAAAAAGATCACATCCATGACTTGGAATAGTCATTCAGTGCTTTACGGTGCTACCGCATGAAGTTGAACCCGGCAAAGTGTACCTTTGGGGTCACTTTGGGCAAGTTCTTAGGCTTTCTTGTCACCAAACGAGGGATTGAGGAAAATCCTGAGAAGATCCAAGCCCTAAAGGATATGAGACATCCCTCCTGTAAAAAGAAAGTCCAGCAGTTAACAGGGAGAATTGCCTCCCTAAGCAGATTCATTTCTCGATCAGCCAAGAAATGCCTCACATTCTTCAAGGTATTTCGACAGCCAAAGGGCTTTGAATGGTCCAAAGACTGTCGCACTGCCTTTGAGGAGTTAAAGAAGTATCTGGAAACCCCGCCACTACTCTCTAAACCACAAGAAGGCGAGGTACTCTACCTGTACCTCTCTGGTTTAGATGAAGCAATTAGCTCGGTCCTTATCTGGAGAGATAAAGACGGATCCCATAAGCCGATCTACTACATCAGCAAAGTTCTGCATGATGCTGAAACGTGATATGCGAAGATGCAAAAGCTGATCTACTCTCTGGTGATTGTGGTGAAGCGATTACGACCGTACTTCCATGCCCATGCTATTGTGGTGCTAACCGATCAGCCCCTCAAAGCCATTCTCCGGTCTCCGGACACCTCTAGAAGGATAGCCAAGTGGGCTATGAAATTGAGCAAATTTGACATCAGCTTTTAGCCCCGATCGGTTATGAAGGCCCAGGTGCTCTCCGATTTCTTGGCTGAATGCACCTGGAGGTCTGAGGATGGAGCATCTTCAGTAGAAGATGAAGTCCCAAAGGAGACGAAGTTCGTTCGGGTGCTCCATGTAGACGGAGCTTCCAATGCTACTGGATGCGGGGCTGGACTTATGCTGGCCGAACCTAACGGTCATACCATAGAGTACGCACTTCGGTTCTCCTTCCATGCTTCTAACAACCAGGCCGAATGCTTGCCGGACTTCGGATTGCCAAAAATTTGGGAGTTCAGTGTTGCCGCTCTCGCCGCCGTGCCCGTGCCTCGGATCAGCCGATCCTTCCTGACCGCCTGGTGAGGGAGCCCCCCTTCCCGCGGAGAACCTGCAACAAAGGGGTTAGAGGACCCTGGCCGGGGATCCCGGCGAGGGAGCTCCGACGGTGAAGTCAGTAGACGACGAGAAGGAACAGACTCCCCAACCGGACCCTCTAAAGGGTTCCAGACTTAGAGAGTTAACTGGTGAAGGAAACGCTCTGGGGACCAGAATCTCGGCTGGGCCTCCTTGCCAAGCTCACGCCCAGTGTTCCCCTCTCGGGATTTCTGGTTTCTCTCTCGGAGCAAGGCCTTGTGCCGGTGCTTTCTCCTTGTCCCCAGGCTAATTGGCTTACCTTGTCATCCCCAGATTCTTCCCTCTTTATCTCCTTCCATCGCGCATTTGTCTTTTTCCGTCTCAGAAACTCCCCTCCCCCGTCCTCTTCTCTTTTCCTTTTGCGGTGAGAGGTGCCAGGCGGCTTTCCGACCTCGTCCGTCGGGCCCAGCAGGAAAAAGGCAAAGACAGAAGAGAAAGAGGGGAGGGCGGCGCTGGTAGGGCGGCCGGTCAGGCCTTGGGCCCAGTGAGAGCGCCCTCTTCCCCAAGCGCGGGCGCCATCCATCTATGGGGCCTATGTCGTCAGGGTTGCGTCTCTCGGCTGCGGGACCTGTCGGGCCGATGCTAGTGATGTCCCGCGTGCCGCCGCCCTCCGTACAGGACGCCGTCTGGGATTCGTACGGCCCGAGGGATGGCCTCGGGGCCCGTCTCTCTCCCCAGGGCCCTCGCCGTACGAGCGGTCTGACCTCGGCTGAGTTGGGCCCGTCTCCGGGGGCCAACTGGCGAGGGGCGAGGGATCGGCCGACCTCGGCTTAGGTGGGCCCCTCCTGGGTGGAGACCTGGCGAGATGGTAGGAGGTCGCCTGGCTTCGGTCGAGGTGGGCCCGTCTCCGGGTGGCCACCTGGCGAAGGGCGAAGGATCAGCCGACTCGGCTTAGGTGGACCCCTCCTGGGTGGACACCTGGCGAGGTGGCAGGAGGTCGCCTGGCTTCGGCCGAGGTGGGCCCGTCTCCGGGCGGCTACCTGGCGAAGGGCGAAGGACCAGCCGACCTCGCTTAGGTGGACCCCTCCTGGGTGGACACCTGGCGAGATGGCAGGAGGTCGCCTGGCTTCGGCCGAGGTGGGCCCGTCTCCGGGTGGCCACCTGGCGAAGGGCGAAGGATCAGTCGACCTCGGCTTAGGTGGATCCCTCCTGGGTGGACACCTGGCGAGGTGGCAGGAGGTCGCCTGGCTTTGGCCGAGGTGGGCCCGTCTCCGGGCGGCCACCTGGCGAAGGGCGAAGGACCAGCCGACCTCGGCTTAGGTGGACCCCTCCTGGGTGGACACCTGGCGAGGTGGCAGGAGGTCGCCTGGCTTCGGCCGAGGTGGGCCCGTCTCCGGGCGGCCACCTGGCGAAGGGCGAAGGACCAGCCGACCTCGGCTTAGGTGGACCCCTCCTGGGTGGACACCTGGCGAGGTGGCAGGAGGTCGCCTGGCTTCGGTCGAGGTGGGCCCGTCTCCGGGTGGCCACCTGGCGAAGGGCGAAGGATCAGCCGACCTCGGCTTAGGTGGACCCCTCCTGGGTGGACACCTGGCGAGGTGGCAGGAGGTCGCCTGGCTTCGGCCAAGGTGGGCCCGTCTCCGGGCGGCCACCTGGCGAAGGGCGAAGGACCAGCCGACCTCGGCTTAGGTGGACCCCTCCTGGGTGGACACCTGGCGAGGTGGCAGGAGGTCGCCTGGCTTCGGCCGAGGTGGGCCCGTCTCCGGGCGTCCACCTAGCGAAGGGCGAAGGACCAGCCGACCTCGGCTTAGGTGGACCCCTCCTGGGTGGACACCTGGCGAGGTGGCAGGAGGTCGTCTGGCTTCGGCCGAGGTGGGCCCGTCTCCGGGCGGCCACCTGGCGAAGGGCGAAGGACCAGCCGACCTCGGCTTAGGTGGACCCCTCCTGGGCTCGGGCGCCGATGAAGTGGTAGAGGAACTCCGAGCCGAGCTCGACCTCGGCGAGGGCGGTTTGCCTCAGGCAGTCGTCGGGCGGTGTAGTCTTGCCGATCCTGGCCTTGAGGATGTGGCGCTGACTTGGCCAGGGAAACATACACGTGGCTTGCTCGTATTCGACGATACCTGAGCCTGGCCACGTCACTGTCACGGCTGTAACAGTTGCCCCCCAGCCCGCCGTTCCGTCGGGGCATCGTAGAACGGAACGTCGGGATTAAATGCGGACATGACGTGGAGAGGCGAAGATCTTGCATGCGGCTGAAGACCTATGGGGAGCCGCCACGCGTCGCCCACTTGCCCATAATCAATGCGTCGCTTCGAGGCAGAGGCCGTTACTCTGCTAACGAGGCGTCGGTGTCGGGCGTGCGCCCACGTGGCGACCATCCAGTGGCCTGAGGCGAAATGACGGGTACGGCCGCTGTCGGCTGAGTTTGAAAGGGAGGGGACTTTCCAGAACGAGGCCTTTTCCCTTGCTTCGTGGGCGGTTTGCTGCAGGCTAACAACTCCTGTTGCTCGCGCTCGTCTGTGCATTTTCGGTGAGTGCTTCCTTCTTCTCCTCTAGCCCCCCTCGTTCTTTCTCATTTCTTTTCTGACTTTTTTCTCGTCCTTTTCCTTTCTATGGCGCGCCGTCGCCATGTCTCTTCCAACCCGGACGAGGCCGGTCCATCCCGGCCGAGGACTCCATCTTCTTCCTCCTCAGATGAGGAGACAATCCCGGAGGAGGTCCGCCGGCGTCTGCAACCCGGGGGTGTCACCATTGGCATCCCCAGGGGGATCCGGTCCCCCCGGTTGCACCTGCCGGGCCCCTCCGTTCCCTTCCTGCTCTGCCTTCTCTTCCTGCCGGTCCCTCCGGTCATGCCTCCACCATGACCGAAGGTGATCTTTCTCTGCTCCGGGATGCCTACGGCATTCCGGGGTCAATTCGTTTGTTCGTTCCGCGGTCCGGGGAGCGCGTCACCATGAGTGGCCCCGGCCGCATAGCCTTCTACGAAGACTTCCTCCTTGGGGGTCTTCGGTTTCCTCTGCATCCTTTCTTTCTTTCCTTCCTTAGCCACTTCCGGCTTGTCCCGGCCTAGCTGGCTCCTAATGCCATCCGGGTCATCTTTTCCTTTATTGTTTTCTGTCATTTCCACGGGTTCGTTGCCCGTTTTTCTCTCTTCAGGGCCTTGTTCACCCTGAAGAAGTGCTCCACCGATGACGGCTGGTGGTATATTTCGCCCCGGCCCAGGTGTCTCTGGTTCGACCTCCCTTCCTCAGTCAAGGGCTGGAAGAGCTAGTTTTTCTTCGCCTCGGTCGACGATGTCGACTGGGCCTGGAGTGAACCGGACCGGACCCCGAACTGAAATTCCCGGGTCGAGCCGGCGGACCAGGAGTCCTATACCCAGCTCCTGGGCGACGAGGTCCCGGCGCTCGAGGTTCTGCTCTCTGAGCAGAATCTTTTTGAGGCCGGTATCAGCCCCATCCGCGAGACCGGTGAGATTTGGCCCTGCTCTGACCTCTGCCCCCCTTTCTCTTCACAACTGAGCCGGCTGACTTCCTGTTTCTTTTGTTTTGCAGGGATGAAGTTTTCGTTGGAGAACCTTTTGGAGGGGGCAGCCCAGCGGGACGTCGTGGAGGTGGACGAGCCCGCAGCGAAGAGGGCTCGCACGGAGGCGAGCCAGGAGGTCGCGGCGGTGACCGTGCCCAGCCCGGTTGCCGTCATTTCCCCGCCCAGGCCACCTCAGGGCGGGGCTACTGTTACTTCGGTCGCGCGACCCGGTGGCACCGCCGAGAGGGCTCCAGTGCCTGCTGCTCCGCCCATCGTCGGGCCTGTCATTGCTGCCAGCTCGACAGCGCCGCCCGTGGCGACCGCCGGCCCGTTAGTTGCGGCCTCGGCTGAGGGGGCAGCCACCGCGGGGGCCGGCCCGAAGGCCCCGGCGCCGGTGATCACCCACCGGGACTCTGTCATCCTCGACAAAGGGTTGGCAGAGAAGGTGATGGAGTACGCCTCCACCGCCCGGGACCGCCGAGCTCGGGGCGGCCGGGATTACGCGGACGCGTTGCTCGGCATCCTCCCGCAGCTTTTCACGGTAAGTCCGAGCTTCTCCCTTCTCCTCTTCCCTTCTTTCGGGACTTAACTTCTTTTATTCTGAATTGTATTGCTTTTGTTATTGCAGATCGGGAACGACGTCCTCCTACTGAGGAATTTCCTCGTAGGGAACGCCAAGAGGGACTTCCGAGCGGGAGCAGAAACTCGGCAAGCTCGCGGCCGACGTCAAGGACTTAATGGAGAAGGGCGCCGAGCTGCGAGCCGACAAGCAAGCCCTCCAGTCCGACCTGGCACGTTCCGAGGAGCGGAACAGGGAGTTGGAGGCCTCCTTGTTGGAGGAGCGGACCTCCAACCAGCGCCGAACTGAGGAGGAGGCGGCGGAGAAGGCCCGCCTGCAGGCCCATTCCCAATGGCTGGAGCGCCAGCTGGAGGAGGCCCGGCGAGATGTGGCCGCGGTGAAGGACCGGAGCGCGTACGTCAACGGGCTCCTGGAGGCAGCCAAGCGGGAGGCGCAAGAGGCTGTCCCCAAATTCCGGGCTTCCGACAAGTACACGTCGGAGGTCCGGGAGGCCACCGTGGACTCCTTCCTGAAGGGGTTCCGGATGTGCCGGGAGAAGGTGGGGGCCTTCTTCCCCCAGCTGGATCTGAGCGGAGTTGTGATCGGTGGCAGGAGGCCAGGGGGTGAGTGCAGGACCTCCAGCGTGGCCGAAGCGACTCCTGCGGCGCCGTCGACCAGCGATGCCGCGGCCCCAGAGCAGCCCCAGGAGCCGGTCGTGGTAGAAGCCGAGGACGCAGTACCCGCGCCTCCGGCAGAGGGCTCCGACCCCGCACCCCAGTGAATCCGACGTCGTCTTCTCCTTTGCTCCTGTTTTTCATTTTTGCTTTGTGTTGTCTTCTCTTATCTTCTTTTTTTTTTTGGGGAGTTCCGGCCTGTCGGACTCCCAGTTTGTACCGACTTCTCACATCAATGGAAAATGACTTTATCGAAACCGTGATTTTTGTTTCGTCTCACCTTCCTTTTCCTTTCTTTCTGAGATATCGGTTTGGAACACTTGAAACAGTTGCAGGCCTGGCCCTCCCATTGCTCAAGTTGAAGGATGGGGCCTGCCGAGTCACGTCGCAGCAGAACAAGCCTCAAGTGGGCCCGACTTTGGGTCGCCTTCATCCTTGCACAGGTAATACGGTTTCTGCACCGCCTTCCAGGCCGAAGCCTAGGACCTCCGGACTGAGCTCGGTGCCGCAAGCTTTCTCAAGCCTTGCGTGGCTTGCTGAGATGTGCTCCGGGCTTGCGTGGGCGAACTGGGTTCGGTGCCACCTTCCAGGCCGAAGCCCGGGATCTCCGGACTGAGCTCGATGCCGCAGGCTTTCTCAAGCCTTGCGCGGCTTGCTGAGCTATGCTCCGGGCTTGCGTGGGCGAACTAGGTTCGGCGCCACCTTCCAGGCCGAAGCCCAGGATCTCCGGACTGAGCTCGATGCCGCAGGCTTTGTCAAGCCTTGCGCGGCTTGCTGAGCTGTGCTCCGGGCTTGCGTGGGCGAACTGGGTTCGGCGCCACCTTCCAGGCCGAAGCCCAGGATCTCCGGACTGAGCTCGATGCCGCAGGCTTTCTCAAGCCTTGCGTGGCTTGCTGAGCTGTGCTCCGGGCTTGCGTGGACGAACTGGGTTCGGCGCCACCTTCCAGGCCGAAGCCCAGGATCTCCGGACTGAGCTCGATGCCGCAGGCTTTCTCAAGCCTTGCGTGGCTTGCTGATCTGTGCTCCGGGCTTGCATGGGCGAACTGGGTTCGGCGCCACCTTCCAGGCCGAAGCCCAGGATCTCCGGACTGAGCTCGATGCCGCAGGCCTTCTTGTTGAAGTTAGAAGGGAGTGTTTGAAGTGGGGAAGCTTTGTTACAGAAACTGGGAGCCTTACATCACTGGTAGTACATTCTCAAGTTCGAGGAGTTCCATGTCCGGGGGAACCTGGCACCTCCCAATTCTTCCAAGTAATATGCTCCATGAGGGAGGGCTTCTGCCACCCGATATGGGCCTTCCCAATTGGGCGATAGCTTGCCGCATTCCCGTGGTTGGGATGCTTCGGCGCGCCGGAGGACCAAGTCTCCGGGACGAAAAACCTTAGGCCGCACCCGGGAGTTGTAATATCTGGCTACACATTGCCGGTACGCCGCCATTCGGATTTGGGCCCTATCCCTTGTTTCCTCGAGAAGGTCTAGGTTGAGCATCATCCTGGCCAGGTTTTCTGTTTCGTCGTATTGCTCCACGCGCAGCGTGGGTAGGCTGAGTTCGATCGGGATGACTGCCTCGGCTCCGAAGACGAGGTTGAATGGAGTTTCGTCGGTAGCCGTCCTTGGGGTGGTGTGGTATGCCCAAAGGACGCTGGGAAGCTCATCGGCCCACCTGCCCTTGGCCTGGTCCAGCCGCGTGCGGAGGCCCTGAAGAATGGTCCTGTTCGTGACTTCGGCCTCCCCGTTGGTCTGAGGGTGCGCCACCGAGGTAAAGCGATGCCTGATGTCGAGGTTGCTGCAGAATTCTTCGAATTCCTGGCAGTCGAACTGGCATCCATTGTCGGTGACCACAGTGTGGGGGAGGCCGAAGCGGCAGACGATGGACTTCCAGAAGAACTTGGCGACGTTTGCTTCGGTGATCCTCGCCAAGGGTTCGGCCTCGACCCACTTCGTGAAGTAGTCGATAGCCACTATCAAGAACTTCCGCTGGCCCGACGCCGGCAGGAATGGGCCCAGGAGGTCCATCCCTCACTGGGCGAACGGCCAGGGGGCTGAGAGCTGAGAGATTGGGTTGGAGGGTTGCCGCTGCACCGTGGCGTGACGCTGGCACCGGTCGCATTTCTTCACAAAGTCGGCGGCGTCTTCCTTCATTGTTTCCCAGAAGTAGCCCTGACGGAGGGCCTTGTACGCCAATGCCCTGCCCCCCACGTGGTTCCCGCAGATGCCTTCGTGAATCTCCTGGAGCACAAGCTTGGCTTCTGTGGGTCCTACGCACTTGAGGAGGGGGTAGGAGTAGGATCTTCGATACAACTGCCCGTCCATCAGGACAAACCGCACGGCCTTCTTCCTGATGAGGCGAGCCGCCTGTCGGTCCTCCGGCAGGGTGCCGCTGGCGATGTACGCAGCGTACTTGTCCATCCAGCTGGGCTCCTGGCTGACCTGATGGACCTCCACCGGTGCTTCAAGGCTTGGGACCTCAAGGCGCTCCACATGAGCGCGTCCCAGCATCGTGTCCGGCAGGGTCGCCAGCCGGGAGAGGGCGTCCGCACGGGCGTTCTCCCCGCGGGGGATGTGGAAGATGTTGAAGCGGCGGAATTTGGACGCGCCCGCCTTGACGAGCTCCAAGTTCTTCGCCATTTGGGGGTCGTGCGCGACGTACTCTCCGGACACCTGCCCCGCTACGAGCTGGGAGTCAGTGAAAGCTCTGAGGTTGGTCACGCCCAGCTCGCGGGAGACTCTCAGTCCGGCAAGAAGTGCCTCGTACTCTGCCTGATTATTTGTCACGGGGAATTGGAAACGGAGTGCACACTCGGCGATGACCCCGTTGCCGTTGGCAAGGATGAGCCCAGCTCCGCTCCCGCCAGAGTTCGAGGCTCCATCCACATGGAGGATCCAGGCGTCCTCTCCGGGCTCATCGGTGCCAACCTCCATCGGCTGGGCCGGGGGGCCTTCCTCGGGCTCCTTGCCCAAGCCTGCACACTTGACCAAGAAATCGGCCAGCACCTGTGCCTTCATGGCCGACCTTGGCCTGTATGCAATGTCGAACTCGCTGAGTTTCAGTGCCCACTTGGCCAATCATCCCGAAGTATCGGGTCGGCTGAGCACCGCTTTCAGCGGTTGGTCCATCAAGACGGCGATGGGGTGCGCTTGGAAATAGGGCCTGAGACGCTGGGCAGACATTATTAGCGCAAAAACAAGTTTCTCGGGCCGGGAATACCTGAGCTCCGCGTCTCGGAGAAGTTTGCTGGTATAGTACACCGGCCGCTGGAGCCCCTGGTCGTCGGTTCGGACCAAGACAGAGCTGACGACCTCCGGGGTAACCGCCAGGTAGAGAGCAAGCTCCTCCCCCTCCTCGGGCCTGGACAGTAAAGGTGGCGATGCGAGCATCTTCTTCAGCTCCTCGAAGGCCTGCTGATACTCCTCGGTCCAAGCAAAGCCATTCATCTTCCTCAGCACCTTGAAGAAGGGACGACAGCGGTCCGCCGACCTGGAAATAAAATGGCTAAGGGCCGCGACTCGGCCGGTTAGTCATTGCACCTGCTTCTTGGAGGCGGGTTGCTCCATGTCCAGGATGGCCTGGACATTCTCCGGGTTGGCCTCGATTCCTCATTGAGTCACCATAAACCCTAGGAACTTACCGGTGGAGACGCCGAAAGCGCACTTCGCCGGGTTCAGCTTCATCTGATGGTGCCGGAGGTTGCCGAACGTCTCCGTCAAGTCGGCCACGTGGTCCGAATCGAGTTTGCTCATCACCAGCATGTCGTCCACGTACACCTGCATGTTGCGGCCTATCTGGTCTTTAAAGATTTTATTGACCAGATGTTGGTACGTCGCCCCTGCATTCTTGAGGCCGAAAGGCATCATCCTGTAGCAAAAAGTCCCGCGGTCAGTTATGAAGGCAGTGTGCTCTTCGTCCTCCGGGTTCATCCGGATCTGGTTGTATCCGGAGAAGGCATCCATGAACGACAAGAGGCGATGCCCCGAGGTGGTGTCGACCAGCTGGTCGATCTTTGGAAGAGGGAAACTGTCCTTTGGGCAAGCTCGGTTGAGGTCGGTGTAGTCCACACAGATCCTCCACTTACCGCTACTCTTTTTTACCATGACCACGTTTGCCAGCCAGCTAGGGTATTGGACCTCTCGGACGAAACCGGCGGCGAGGAGCTTCTCTACTTCCTCGTTGATCGCCTTCTGCCTCTCCATGGCGAAGCTTCTCTTTTTCTGGCGGACCGGGCGGCAACTTGGGTCCACGTTCAGCCTGTGCATAATAACCTCGGGTGGGATGCCCGGCATGTCGGCTGCTGACCAGGCGAACACGTCAGCGTTGGCACGGAGGAACTCTAGCAAGCGGGTTCGCTCTTCCTCGGGGAGCTGGGCCCCGACTTGTACCGTCTTTAGGGGATCCGAACCGAGGGGAAAAGTCAGCAGGCGCTCTACGGGCCCTCCCCTGGGTTCCTTCTCTCTCAGATCGAGGTCGTCGATATCATGGGCGAGCTCCGCGCCCCTGGCGCCTGGGACCGTCTGGAGGCAGAGCGGGACTGGCTGGATCGTCCCCCTCATCTCTCCGAGCCCGGAAGGCGTGGGGAACTGCACCAACAGCCTCCTCGTGGAGATGGTGGCGTCCAGTTGGTTGAGCCCGGGACGCCCGAGAATGGCGTTGTAAGGCGAAGGGAGCCTGACGACGGTGAATGTTATTAGAACGGTCGCTTGCCGGGGCGGGGATCCGGCAGTGACCGGGAGAGTGATTTCCCCTTCGACCCCCACTGAGTCTCCTGTAAAACCTACCAGGGAGTGTGCACTGGCTTCAGCTATTCGGGGGACAAATTCATCCGAGAGAATGCATCGTAAAAAAGTACGTCAGCCGAGCTTCCACTATCCACCATGATTCGATGTACAGGATGCTTCGCGATGGTCATCTCGACCACCACGGCATCGTTGTTTACATTATCATTAATTTACCCTCCTTTGGGAGGGATTACATTCTCCGGGACTTCCCGGGCTCTCTTCATTGCTCGGCCGGACCCGCGCGAGATCATGCCCACGGGCTTCTCCGTTGGGCGGTTGTCGATCGCAGGGACAGGCGGTAGGGCCGCGAGCGGCTGCCCTTCAGAGGGGGCCTCGTTCTTGACGAACTTCCTGAGGTAACCTCTCATGATCAGCTCCTCGATCTCCCGCTTCAGATGGTGACACTCCTCCGTGTCATGCCCGTGCTCGCGATGGAACTGGCAGTACTTTGATTTGTCTCGGACGGCTCTCGGGTTCTGAGGAGGAGGTCGGCGGAGGTAGCGCTCGCCCTCGATTTCCATGAGGATCTTCGTTCGAGGTGCGAGGAGAGGGGTGTACCTCCGCTCGGGAGTGGCTTCGCCCCTCGGCCTTGGATTTGGACGGAGGTCGGCAGATGGCCCGGGCCTCCGAGCTCCCGGGGTGTCCCTCGGGAGCGGCTTCTTTGGAGTCTTCCCGTCCAGCTCTCGACGGGTGCTGTCGGCCTCCTCCGCTCGGATGTACTTGTGGGCGCGGAGGAGGAGCTCGGAATACATCTTGGGCGACTTCTTGTCCAGGGAATAGGTTAGGCGGGACGTCTTGAGTCCGCGCTTCAAGGCCAGCATGGCGACGGGCTCGTCCAAGCTATAGATCTCCAGTGCTGCGGTCTTGAACCGGGTGATGTAGTCCCGGAGCAGCTCCTGGTCCTGCTGGCGGATGGAAAAGAGGCTGTCCACCTCTCTTGGCACCTTTCGACAAGCGTCGAAGTGCGCCACAAACTTTCCTTCCAACTGATGGAAGGATCAAACGGACCCGGGCTCGAGGCGGGCGAACCAGACTCGAGCGGCCTTCCGAAGGGTTGCCGGGAAGGCGATGCACAGAAGGGCGTCGGTGGCCACCTGGACCCTCATAAGAGCCTTATAGCTCTCCAAATGATCTAGGGGGTCGGTGGTTCCGTCGTAGGGATCCACCAGCGGCATGCGGAACCGTTTCGGGATTGGTTCCGCCTGGATTTCTTCAGAGAAAGGGGGGCGGGAGTCGTAGCCCACCGGGTCTGCCGACGGGTTCTGCAGGTCGGCGAATCGGCGAGCGAACTCCGCCAGCTTGCGCTCATGCTCCTCCAGGCGCCTCTCGGCCTGGCGCCTGATGGCTTCATCGGTGGAGTCCTCCACCGAGGCTGCGGGTGAAGGGGGCGCCGATCGGTCTCGGCGCGAGGTCTGGCCTCGGCGTCGCTTGCTGCGATGCACCGTTTCGGCCCCGTCGGCCGAGGATCGACTCTCGTGATCCTCCGAACCGGAATAGTTTCTCTTTGCGGGAGCTTGGTGGCTCCCTCGGGGGTTGGAGATGGCCCTCGGATGGGATGGCCTGTCCTGGATTGAGCGCAGGCTCCCACGCTGCCCCGCGGCTCGGGCCGCGGGGGTCCCTGGCTGCGGCTGAGTGGCCAGGGACCGTTGCTGATGCTGAAGCTGTCGGACCGCTGAGGTCAAGGTCTGTAGCTGCTGGACGATGGCCGCAAGGGATCCGTCCACCGGAGCAGGCTGCTGTGGAAGAGGAGGGGGAGCCAGAAGCTCCCTTTCGGGGCTGTGACCCCCCAGAGGGGAGTGGACATCCCCCACGCGGCTGGTGGACGCCTCACGACCACGAGTGACCACCATTGCTGGAGAGCGTGACACCTGCAGAAAGCTGGTTCCCACTAGGGGTTAGTGTCCTGCCCCCCCTACCTGGTGCGCCAATCTGTTGCCGCTCTCACCGCCGTGCCCGTGCCTCGGATCAGCCGATCCTTCTTGACCGCCTGGTAAGGGAGCCCTCCTTCCCGCGAAGAACCTGCAACAAAGGGGTTAGAGGACCCTGGCCGGGGATCCCGGCGAGGGAGCTCCGACGGTCAAGTCAGTAGACGACGAGAAGGAACAGACTCCCCAGCCGGACCCTCTAAAGGGTTCCAGACTTAGAGAGTTAACTGGTGCGCTCTGGGGACCAGAATCTCGGCTTCCTTGCCGAGCTCACGCCCAGTGTTCCCCTCTCGGGATTGGCTTACCTTGTCGTCCCCAGATTCTTCCCTCTTTATCTCCTTCCGTCGCGCATTTGTCTTTTTCCGTCTCAGAAACTCCCCTCCCCCGTCCTCTTCTCTTTTCCTTTTTCGGTGAGAGGTGCCAGGCGGCTTTCCGACCTCGTCCATCGGGCCCAGCAGGGAAAAGGCAAAGACAGAAGAGAAAGAGGGGAGGGCGGCGCTGGCAGGGCGGCCGGTCAGGCCTTGGGCCCAGTGAGAGCGCCCTCTTCCCCAAGCGCGGGCGCCATCCATCTATGGGGCCTGTGTCGTCAGGGTTGCGTCTCTCGGCTGCGAGACCTGTCGGGCCGATGCTAGTGATGTCCCGCGTGCCGCCGCCCTCCGTACAGGACGCCGTCTGGGATTCGTACGGCCCGAGGGATGGCCTCGGGGCCCGTCTCTCTCCCCAGGGCCCTCGCCGTACGAGCGGTCTGACCTCGGCTGAGTTGGGCCCATCTCCGGGGGCCAACTGGCGAGGGGCGAGGGATCGGCCGACCTCGGCTTAGGTGGGCCCCTCCTGGGTGGAGACCTGGCGAGATGGCAGGAGGTCGCCTGGCTTCGACCGAGGTGGGCCCGTCTCCGGGTGGCCACCTGGCGAAGGGCGAAGGATCAGCCGACCTCGGCTTAGGTGGACCCCTCCTGGGTGGACACCTGGCGAGGTGGCAGGAGGTCGCCTGGCTTCGACCGAGGTGGGCCCGTCTCCGGGTGGCCACCTGGCGAAGGGCGAAGGACCAGCCGACCTCGCTTAGGTGGACCCCTCCTGGGTGGACACCTGGCGAGATGGCAGGAGGTCGCCTGGCTTCGGCCGAGGTGGGCCCGTCTCCGGGTGGCCACCTGGCGAAGGGCGAAGGATCAGCCGACCTCGGCTTAGGTGGACCCCTCCTGAGTGGACACCTGGCGAGGTGGCAGGAGGTCGCCTGGCTTCGGCCGAGGTGGGCCCGTCTCCGGGCGGCCACCTGGCGAAGGGCGAAGGACCAGCCGACCTCGGCTTAGGTGGACCCCTCCTGGGTGGACACCTGGCGAGGTGGCAGGAGGTCGCCTGGCTTCGGCCGAGGTGGGCCCGTCTCCGGGCGGCCACCTGGCGAAGGGCGAAGGACTAGCCGACCTCGGCTTAGGTGGACCCCTCCTGGGTGGACACCTGGCGAGGTGGCAGGAGGTCGCCTGGCTTCGGCCGAGGTGGGCCCGTCTCCGGGTGGCCACCTGGCGAAGGGCGAAGGATCAGCCGACCTCGGCTTAGGTGGACCCCTCCTGGGTGGACACCTGGCGAGGTGGCAGGAGGTCGCCTGGCTTCGGCCGAGGTGGGCCCGTCTCCGGGCGGCCACCTGGCGAAGGGCGAAGGACCAGCCGACCTCGGCTTAGGTGGACCCCTCCTGGGTGGACACCTGGCGAGGTGGCAGGAGGTCGCCTGGCTTCGGCCGAGGTGGGCCCGTCTCCGGGCGGCCACCTGGCGAAGGGCGAAGGACCAGCCGACCTCAGCTTAAGTGGACCCCTCCTGGGTGGACACCTGGCGAGGTGGCAGGAGGTCGCCTGGCTTCGGCCGAGGTGGGCCCGTCTCCGGGCGGCCACCTGGCGAAGGGCGAAGGACCAGCCGACCTCGGCTTAGGTGGACCCCTCCTGGGCCCGGGCACCGATGAAGTGGTAGAGGAACTCCGAGCCGAGCTCGACCTCGGCAAGGGCGGTTTGCCTCAGGCAGTCGTCGGGCGGTGTAGTCTTGCCGATCCTGGCCTTGAGGATGTGGCGCTGACTTGGCCGGGGAAACATACACGTGGCTCGCTCGTATTCGACGATACCTGAGCCTGGCCATGTCACTGTCACGGCTGTAACATTCAATAACTCCGAACCTTCTCAGACTCCCAACTAGTTGTAAATCAAGTTAACGGAGAATATGCAGCCAAGGATCCAACCATGGTGCAGTACCTAGAGAAGGTGCGGGCCTTATCCTCTCAACTGGAATATTTTGAGATCATCCATGTCCCACGATCATAGAATTCCCGAGCGGATGCTTTGTCTCGACTGGCAACTACAACACCAAAATCTCTCGGGCGCACCTTTGTTGAACATCTTGAAACTCCAAGCATAGTCGAAGAGACTGTGGAGGTGAGCCTGATCGACACCGAGCCAAGCTGGATGGATCCTATCATCAAATTCCTAAATGAGGGCGTACTGCCAGAAGACAGGGCGGAGGTCAAGAAAATCCGCTGGATGGCGTCCCAGTATGTCATCTTAGATGGGACCCTCTATAAGAGATCATTCTCTCAACCACTGCTAAAATGCTTGGAACCGATAGATACAGATTATGCCCTGAGAGAGGTCCATGAGGGCATATGCGGTGATCACTTGGGGGGTAGGTGTCTGGCATACAAAATCATTCGATAAGGGTATTACTGGCCCTCCATCTAGAAGGATTCGGTTGACTTTGTGCGAAAGTGTGACCAGTACCAGAGGTACGCCAATATTCAGAGACAGCCTGCAAGTCACCTGACCCAACTGGCAGCCCCATGGCATTTTGCACAGTGGGGAATGGATATCCTTGGCCCATTCCTGCCGGCATCTGGGCAAAGAAAGTTCCTTCTTGTGGCCATCGACTACTTTACAAAGTGGATAGAAGCCGAACCATTGGCCCAGATCACGGAGGGCAAGGTGGAGAATTTTGTAAAAAATTCCATCATATTCAGGTTCGGCATCTCACATGTCATAATCATGACAATGGGAGACAGTTCGATAATCCAAAGTTCAAGGACTTCTACGCTCGGTATCATGTTCAGCATCGGCTGACCTCCGTTGCTCACCCCCAATCCAACGGAGAAGTTGAAGCCACTAATCGGACCATTCTCCATGGTCTGAAGACGAGGCTGAACGCCGCCAAAGGGCATTGGGCCAAAGAACTAACCTCCATTCTCTGGGCATACCGAACTATCCTGAGAATGGCCACCGACGAGTCTCTGTTCAACCTGGCGTACGGTACCGAAGCTGTACTACCTATTGAAGTCTCCTTGCAGTCCCTGAGAATTGACAACTACGAAGAGCCTGGGAACTCCGATCGTAGAAGGATTGATCTGTACCTGCTATCAAGCACCAGACTTCAGGCCCAGATAAGGATGGCAGCGTACTAGCAAAAGGTCGTCAAATACTACAACTCAAGAGTGAAAGAGCAGATTTTCCGCATAGGGAACATGGTATTGCGAAGGGCAGAAGTATCTAGGCCAATGGAACAGGATAAACTCTCCCCCAACTGGGAAGGTCCATATCAAGTCGAAGAAGTCATTCGACCAGGAGCATATCGACTCAAGACCCTGGATGGAAAGACTGTCCCAGCCATGGAATGTACAAAACCTTCGTAAATATTATCAATAAACGAGATCCTAAATTTCCTGTGCGAAATTGCTGAACCCTACTCAACTCAGAATGGCTAGTTGCATCGACTGAACAACAACAGTCTAAGTGGCCCGATCCGAGAAATCGGTCAACTGCACAAAGGAGAGTCTGATCCGCTCACCTTATCGGTATGCCCGACGAGTGCAACGGATGGCCTAGCCAGGCCACCAAGGAGATCAAAGGTGCAAGGATGGTTTTCATAACCTACCCTACGGTAAACCCGAAGACATACCGGGGCGGGCCTGAACAACCTACCTTGATCACGACAGAAGTGCACAGGGATGGTATAAACACCCTACCCTACGATAAATCTGAAAACGTGCCTAAAAGGACCATTGTCATCCTTGCTGTCAACAACAAACATTTCAAAGATGGTCCAACCGACCTCACATCTTTCCTATAGACCGCTAATGGTCCAAGTAATCTATACTTTAGACAAAATATGATACATCATATCGCAGGAAACACATGGGAAGAGGTAAGAGAAGGATATTTCATTTCATTTTTTGATTTTTACAAAAAAAAGGAGACTCTCAAAGAGAGACAAAAAAAAAAGTAGTAGCAGAGAGGTTGCGGGAAATTTTTCAATAACCTCCCGCCGGATTTTTTTCGTACCGATGGGGGGAGCTCTGAAGGGACGATGAAGGGGGACCGGGGTTTCCATCCGACCCCTAATCGGAGTCGGAATCAAATTCATGCCCGGGAAAGGGAATGGAGGGCTTGATGTTATCCAGGCCCTTCAAGTCATAAAACTTGAAGGCCTTCCCCCTGCATTCCCGGAACCCCTGATGGTAGGAGTCCAGAGTCGCTTCGGTGACCTCCTCCCGGAAGGCAGCGGACGCCTTGAATTCTGAGACGGCATTCACCACCTCCTTCTTGGCCTCCTCTACCTCCGTGATTGTCGCCGCAACTTGGGCCCTGGCCTCCCTCAGTTGGGCCTCCAACAGGCGGACCTTCTTCTCCAAACGGTCCACGAAAGGCTCATCGTCATCCCCGGCTCGAAGAACTCCAGACTCCTCTTCCGCTTTGGGTCGATAGCCCTCCGACAACAACTGCCGGCGCTTCGAATCCGGAGAAATCCCCATCGTGTGACAACAACATTAATGGATCCTTTTTGAAAAAAGGAGACCTGGTGGCACACAAGGTACAAGAAATCATGACTGTACAAGTATCGATATGCCGCGTGGACAACGAGAATCGTGATCAAACTTCCTTAATCAACCGTAGACGGTCTTTGGCAACGGAGTTCTAACCTATTCTGGAGTTCGTCTTCATTAATTATTAATTAAATGGCCTTCGGCCACGGCCGTTTGGCCAAGCAGAAGAAGGGCAAGTGAAACTTGTTCAGGCTACGTCTAAAAATACAATACAGCATATGCAGGAGGGGAAGAAGCTATTTTAAAATTCGGAGAAGTTGTCATGTAAAAGCCATTGACAGTACAAAAAAGAAAAAGAAGAAAATGCATCTAAAGCTACTCGGATTATTCAATATCAACAGGAGGAGACCCAACATCACATGATTGAAGCAACTTGTCAACCTATGCAGAAAGGATCTCGTCAATTTGGGCCAGGATCGGAGAACCTTCGGCTTGGACTCCCCCAGCCTGAACCTCTTCCTGAACCGGGATCGGAGTTGGGGTCGCCCCTAGATCTTCGACTAATGCAGAGGCCTCTTCTCCCGGGAATGGCACCTCCCGGCCTCCGCTCCCTCCTCTTCTTCTTCGGCTATGTTGAAGGGAGGGATGCCAGAAAGATCAAGGTAGGGGAAGGCCTCCTTTACCTTGGAAAGTCCGTCATTAAAGTCATGCTGGTAGCCGTACAAGGATACTTCATTCGTTTCCTCTTGGAATTGTGAAGACCTCTTGAAGTCTGCTACAGCATCATCCACCCGCTTTCTCAGGGACACGGACTCTCTCTTGGCCACTTCGGACTCCAGAATTGCCTTTTCGGCCCTCCTGGCAGCCTCCTCTACTCCCTTGGTCAAACTCTCCATCTTCTCCTAATTCTCCCTGGCAGCTTACTCCAAGGAGTCAATTTGTTTCATGCTTTTCCTCTATCCTGCCCCATGCTCCGCTATTGTCAGATGGGCATTCTTTAATTCGCCCTTCAGGTCATGAACCTCATCATTCACCCGGACAAGGCGGTCCTCCATAGACTGTCTCAACTCTTTGGCTACTTTCTTTGCAGTCCTGGTAGTATGAAGTTCCTCCTTGAGGCCATGGATGAGTCTGTCAACATTCCCCAGGCCCTCCTCCTTAAAGGTAAGGTCATAGACCAACTGCATCAAAAACATGGGGTCATGGATCGAACAATTCTCAAAATAAAGGAGACGGCAAGGACCATACCTGTTGCAGGATAGAAAAGACAGAATCGGACACCCTGGGAAGGTTCCGATTCCGAAGAACTACCAAGTCATGAGACAGCAGCGTGCTCTTCAGCGCCTGCCTAGCTACAGCGGGGACCACCAGTCCCCCCATAGGTGAAAGCTTTAAAGAGTTCGCCGAACGGCTTCTAGCTGGGGAAGCCCCACGAACGAACTCTCCCTCAACTTGCTGTGCTTTGCCCCTATCAACTGCAGGGGGCAAAATGGTGGCACATCCATCGCCTGAGGCGGACTCCCCGTTGTGCGAATCGAGAAAGTAGCCGCCGGTGGACTTTTGACTGGACAAGGTCTCGACGGGGCCCCTTCCGCGGGTGCCACATCTTCTCCTGAGGTTCCCCGGGAAGACAAAGTGCTCCGGTCCCCCTCAGGACCATCCCTTCGAGCCTTCTTACAAACCGTCGACCTGGTGAAAGGGGCTTGTGCTATCCTCTTCTCAGAGGTCTGACGGAGCCAGCTCACACCAGGCTTCATTCCGCCACCTACAAGTAGAAGAGTTTATTTCAGTCGACTGAGCTATAACGAAATCGAGGGGAAGGAGAGCAGAAATTTCCATCAGTATACCTAATATAGGGAATTTGCTAATTCCCGCAAGATGGAGATTTCTCTCCTCCAACAACTCCCGGATAGGGGTGACTTCCGAATTAACCAGGAGATCGTAATCCGACTGATCAGCCGCCAAGACCTTCTTCCCGTCATTGGCGGTTAAATAAGGCTTCTTCCAAACAGTGTTGAAGCCCCATGGATCAAAGGACAGTACAAACACAAAAATGGGTTTCCACCCGTGGATGGCGCTGGGCATGTCCTTGATGACCTTTTGGCCTGGTCGAGGGCCAATCACCCACCATCCGTTGCTATGGAAACCCCTCTTGAGTACGAAAAGGGCCGTGAATAAATTGGTCCTAGGTTCTATATTTGCAATGCTGTACAAGACCAGAAACCTGTAGATGTTCCGGATGCTGTTCGAGGTCAACTGCGCTGGTACCACTTGGTACATGTGGAAGATTTTGATGAAGAAAGGGTACAGGGGAAATCGAAGGCCAGCCTTCAGATGATCTTCGTACACGGCTAGGCACCCGGGAGGAGGTTTGTTCACCCGTTCCTCGGGTGCGGGAAGGACAAAAGGGAACCCCTCAGGAGATCGATAGCATTCCCGAAGAAGGGCCATCTTTCCCTGAGAAATCGAACTAGAGATCGACTTCGGACCTACTATGTCACCGGCCCCCGAGGGCCCAACTTGTTTTTCCTGACTTTCTATGGTCTCTTCCATGATAAAAGAATGTAACAAAAAGGCAGAAGGAGGATTCTACCTGCAGAATAGACTGGTAGTCCAGAACAAGAAAATCTGAGCGAAGGATGAGACGAGGTTGAAGAAGCTTCTTTAGCCGGACCTTCTCCCTTTCCTAAGAGGAAAACAATGGTCTCTGAAGCCCTACCAGGTTGATTTGACCAAAAGTTACCCAGGGAGGTAACCCACCTTCAACTAACCGCCAGGATGAGGCACATCCATCATCCAACGGACAGGGGAAAGCCGCCACAACCATCTAAATCTCAATCGAAAGATTGGTTGAACCATCGTGCAACGAAAAAAAGAGAGACGGTCCCAGGGCCGCCCGCTCTTTCCTTCTCCCCCAACCAGGGAGTGACAGCTATCCACCGCCTGATTCCCAGATCAACCAGCACTCATGATGGGCAGTCCAATCAGAGATCCCATAATCATGCACTACACTATCTCCTGGGAGGAAAACAACAAAGCATTAGTACTCTCACTTCTCGTGGCAAACCTTCGTTTCGAAAACTGAGAGTAGGGGGCAACTATTGGGATATCCCGGTCTAGGTACGAACCGAACACCAGTTCGGCTGGCCAAAGACCTTTTCTCTGGACCACTGACTTCGGACCAGGAAAGGTCAGACCAACTACAAGCAACCCAAGTCTTCTCACCGGTCTACGACATCTGAAAGCCAGATCTTCGGATGATGTCTTCGGCCCTAACCAAAGACCAGGCCTCTCGTCGACTTCCGAAGACACGCTATTCAGTTCCTGCCGGAGACACGATCTCCGGCTCTGGGTAGACACCAAGTCTTTGACCCATGCAAAGGACGGAATCTCCGACCGAGAATCTCCCTAAACAGGGGAAATCTGAAGATGGGACCACAATCTAGCCCAGATAGGCAATAGTAACCAACGGTTACTATCGACAATCTCCATACCACGATCATGGCGCGCAACTCCGCTGCCACGCCTCCGGTCTAGCCGGAACCGCTCAATGACAATCCATGATCGCCAATCATGGGGAGAAATTAACTCCCCATAATCGCCGAAAAAATAGCGGGGCCGCAGGCCGAATGTCTCCTTTTAAATAGCGGTAAGAATAATTGCTGAGGGAGGTACGCACATACATACACCCATGCATACTCTAAGAGCCTTTCCCTCTCATTCTCGAGATTCTTCCTCATTCTGTGGCTGGGATCCACCTCTGATTTAGGCATCGGAGTGTCCCTCGCCGGAACGACTCCAGCAAAGGACCTGTTTTGCAGGTAAACCAAGAAGCAGTCCTGTGGTACAGCAGCTCCGACCGATTGATACAGAGACTCTACGCCAACATGAGCGATTTTTCTTTCCCGGCAATAACGCACCTGCACCATCTTCTCAACATCTAGGTTTGTTGTGCTAAAAAATTTTGAAGTTCGTAGTTCAATTTTGAAGACTTAGCGGTATTCTCATCGGTTTCTTGTGCTAAAAAATTGAAATTTGTGTCTTCTGGAGATTTGAGTTTGTTCCCGTTGGGGAGATATGTCCAGGGTTTGGGGACTTTGAATTTAACAAAATATAGATGATTCGTGGAATTTGATTGGATAGGATTGACCGATTGAAGATTCTGCTTTTGGATAATTATAATTATAATTTTTATTTATTTATTTATTGGATAACGGGCAAAGTCCATTACCAGCGGTACCAGAACTTTATTACAAAATGATTTATAAGGAAGTTTTGAAAGATAACACCGCTCAAAATCTCAGAACCTCCTGCAAACAAAAGATTGTACCGTTAAGCTACATAAACAATTATCATATTTATTACAAACTTGGATAAAAACCTAGTCAAGGGCCAAGTCACCGGTGTAATTGTTGCAAATAATCAAACTAGATTGGCATTGAAATATAAAAACATTGGAATATAAAATTCAAAAACTTAAATATAAAATAATATAATATTTTGAATAAATTATAGAAATATTGTTTCAATATATTATCTATCTATTTATCTATTATATATATAAAGTTTTACTATTGATTTAAAGACTACCTTGTATCATTTTTTTCGCTTTTTTATAGCTTTGATATCTAAATTTAAAATTTTAAATAAATTAATTTTCTTGAAATCTATCAAGTTTTTTCATATTCTTTTATTTATATATTTTTTAATAGATATTTAAATTTTAAATTTAAAATTTAAAAAAATTATTTTCTAAAAATCTATCATTTTTTTTCTTTCCATATTCTTTTATTTCTTTCCTTTTTTTATTTCATATATTAACCAAAGAAAACTGTAATAAAATAAAAAAAAATATCGATGGTCATATGATCCATACATTGCACAGGTACAAATCAAGTTAGTATATGTACTGTAAATATTTTGATTTTCGTAAAATCATTTTAGAAGAAAATTAAGACCGGAGGGAGCATATTTATCATCAATAGAGAGAAAATAATCAAAAAAAATTTATATTATTTGGAGATTTTTAATTTTAGCATTTTTTTTTAATTTTTTAATCGATCATGCATACTTTCGAATTTATTACAATAATGGCATGCCATCAATCAATATTATATTTTCTGTTTGGATACTTACATGGGCAATTATTGACATCCGACATGTCATCCACATGGGTAGGCTAGTGCTCTCTCTAGTCTCTACTCTCATGAGAATATCACAAATACACGTCTTATCTATTATATATTATATATAATTAAAGTTCTACTATCTTGATTTAAAGGTTATCATATATCACTTTTTTATTAACTTTTTTTGTTCAACTTTTTTCATGGTTTTGTTCTTTAAATTTAAAATTTCAAATAAATTTATTTTCTCAAAATCAATCATTTTTCTTTTTCATTTTTTTTTATTTTTTCCTTTCTTTTCTAATAGACCTTTAAATTTAAAATTTAAACTAGAAAAATAATTTTATTTTCTTAAATTTTTTCTTCCTTTGTATTCTTTTATTTATTTTTTTATAGATTAAACAAAGAAAACGATAACAAAATATAAAAAAATATCGATGGTTATATAACACATATATTGCCTGGGTACAAGTCTAGTTGGTATATATACCGTATATATTTCAATTTTCATAAACTCTTTTTAGAAGGAAGTTAGGATCGGAGGGAGCCACCACAGCTCTTTCCCTTTTAAATAAGTGAAATATTAGCTTTATTTTTCTAAATGTTGGTCACCAATTAAGAGAAAATGGCTAAAAAAAATTATACTATTTAGAGATTTTTAATTTTATCGTATCATTTTAATTTTGTCAATCGATTATGTATACTTTTAAATTTGTTTCAATAACGACATGCCGTCAACCAGTATTATATTTTTCATTAAGATACTGACATGGATAAGTATTGATACCTGACATATCATCCATGTGAATGGGCTGGTGCTCTCTCTAGTCTCTACTGTCACGAGGACACCACGAATACACCTCTTATTTCTTATCTATTATTAATTATCTATTATATATAACTAAAATTTTACTATATTGAATTAAAGGCTACCACATGTCACTTTTTTAGATTTTTGTCACTCGATTTTTGTTGGAGTTCTCCCAGAAATAGAAAATTACAATCGATCAAGCATCATCAGCCTATCGTAACGGAAATAGATATAAAAATAATTTATATCCAAAGATGTAATTTATAAATAAATCTAATTTATTTATCATAAATTCCTAACATGCTGAAATATTTAAAAAAATATCATATCTCAAATAAAAATTATTTTAAGCATAAAATACTTACCTGGATCACTATCATTGCCTGCTCTGAAAAGCATGTAGATTCGCTATTGAAACCAAGATTCTACTGGAGCCACGCAATCGTCCAGCCTCTGTTGGTTTCCATACGAAACTCTCGTAACTGAGTCATAGAGAGCATCGGACTGCTAGAACCTTGCAGCCCTCTCTTTTTTCAGCAAATCGCTCGCTTTAAAAACTGTGCCGATTCGAATCTGGACCGGCTTCTCTTAAACTGGCTTCTGTCTTGCAATCTTAGATCTGCAAGACCTTGGACCCTTTTCTCTCTTCTTTTCTTTTGTAGAATAACTCTCTAGATCTCTTAGAAGGAAGAAGAAATCACATAAGAGGGAGAAGAAAACTAAGCGCCAGGAGAGAGACTCTCAGGTAAAAGATGCCCAAGGAGAAGCTCACAGCCAAAAAGAAGTTTTCACACCAATAATAATAATCGTGGTCAGCCACCCCTCTCTCCCTTTTAATATTCATGGTGAATCCTCTTATTGATTCCTCCATGCCAAAATAAAAGGAGTTTAAGCTTATCCAGTTTAGGTTTTTAAGAGGAGTGAATGAGAAGGACTCCTCATATTTCTCCATGCCTAAACTAAATTAGCACCCATCTATTTTCACGCCAACCCTTTTATCGCCCAATGCTTGGGCCCACTAGGTGGGCGTGTGAAGGGAAGGGGAGACAAGGAAAGATAGGGAAAGAAGGTCCCAGTCTAACTAGACTCTGACTCATAGTCCAAATAAAGTGATTTGATAGTCAAATCGAAGTCGATTTTAAATCTGATCGAATCATTTTGAAAGGGATATTGATCCAACTAAATTAGGATCAATTAACTAAGTCTAACTCAATTAAATTAAATCTAATTTAATTCAATTAATAATTAATCCATAATTAATTAATTGTAACAGTTACAATTAGGTCAAATCTTAATTGTAACACTTACAATTAGGTCCAAATGTACTAAAATTCCTAATTTTAGTATCATTTTGATTTGCTGATTGGTTACTTGAGCCCCTAATATGTGTGACCCCTCAGGTCCTATCCTATCTAGTAATGAGACATGCTATAATCTCCATCATACATCATCGAAACTCTTTTCGATGGACTGAAACAATTTCAGCTCAACCTTAATCAGGATCATCGATCCGAGAATGATCCTAAAGGGCTTTCACAATCCACCAGTGACTCCTAGCAGTATGTAGTGGCAACACAGCAGAATAAAATTGGAACCCCTAGGTATAGTTACCATGTGATTTGGTTCCTTTATCAAAAATCCCGACATGATGTTAGTTACGAAAACTCGTCAAACCCATTAGTCATATACTTAACTTAATCGACTCAAGTCCAATTGTAATATTAATAAAAATACCTTTTCATTATCACCCTGCTATGGCCATAGACTTCTGGACTTAGTTTCATTAAGCTGCACAGGATTATTCCTTATTACTAAGACTGATATATCCTTACAAGTGAATACCCTACTCCTATAATAACTTACTGCAGCCAACGAACACTGCAAGGTCCCATATAGATAGGAACCATGTGATTGTGCTGTCAAACTACAGCAACCTTATTGTGAGTAGCTGAGGCACTCTAGGTCAAAGAACTATTTACACGACTACAGTATCAGGAAGTTATCAACGAGTGAGTAGTCATCCATAAAACTTCCTGTACTTGGTAACACTCAGTACTGTTGATTACTATCAACTACCACACTCTTACTCCAGTGTCACCACACTATAGGTTGAAGACTCATCTACCCAGAAAGGGAAGTGATCTATGCACCGATTTTAATGGATCAATCACCGTCCTCGTGATATTCTAACAATCGGGAGCATTTAGGAGTTAATTTATAAAGACAAATGTCTCAGATTCTCAACTCCTGAAAATATGTGTCATTGTTCATTAACTGTATGGATGATTCATAAAGACATCAATATGAATGAAAATAATGCCCTTTTATTAATAAGAAATTAAGTACAAAGTTCATAACCTAAAAATTAAAATATGTCAAGCCAACTTGGCTTTCAGGGCACACATCTAACAATCTCCCACTTGCACTAAAGCCAATTAGCTATATATCTAAGTCCCATCTTCTCAAAATGGACTTCAACCTTCTACTGGCTCAGAGTCTTAGTCAGTGGGTCTGCCACGTTGTCCGTGGAGTCTACTCTTCGCACCTCAATATACTTCTTCTCAAGATAGTCACATATGATATGAAATCGCTGCTCAATATGCTTAGACTTCTGGTAAGACCTGGGCTCCTTAGCAAAAGCTATTGCACCATTGATGCAGGACGAAAATTGATGTAACCTGGGTTATTTGGAAAAGGGAAAGACACCTAACAAACTAGGACTGTGGGAGGGCTAAGAAGCCTCCCGGGACTAGGGTGACACTAAAACTAAAACCCTAAAATAGCTGATCTCTTTTATTTTCAATTTTCTTGATGGAGGTGGCGAAGGAAAGATGGAGATGGGGGACTGGGAACTGGAACTCATGGCCTTGGGACTCACTCTAACGGGGAGACTCACACAGAAAGTCAGGGGTCAAAGCATAAAGCTACCCTCCTGAGGGATCAAAGCACATAGCTACCCTCCCGAGGGATCAAAGCATCAGCTACCTTGAGCTCTTATCGAACCCATCATCCACAAAGTAGGGCTCTCACATAGATGCGCTAAAATGATTCTCAAATGACACGAGGCGATAAAGAAGACGAGATAGGGGATAACTAGGGTGCTCAAATCCATCATCCACAAAGTAGGACCCTCACACCCCCTAACGAACCCATTATCCACACAGTAGGGAACAAAGGCAAACGGGCCTCAACCCAAAACCAGAACCGGAACCAATGGAAAACCCAAAAATCTATATCAAATCTCTGATTATTACAGGAGGAGAGGGGGCCTTTATATAGAAAAACCAAAACCCTCAGTTTCTTAGCCTCTAAAAAAACTAAAAATGAAAAATAAATTATATCAAAATTCGTGTTGCATCAAGAATGGTGCTGATCTGCTATGAGAAGCGTGTCGACTTGATGATTTGCTCCGAAAATCATGCTGCTTTGAAAATGGGACTGCTCTGAAATCCGTGCAAACTCATCTCATGGCCGTGGAAGGGAGGGAACCAACTCCGGTGGAGCACCAGCGGACGGTCGGGAAGCGGGCAGCAGACGGGGCCGGCGGACAGCGAGCGGCGGATGGCTGGCGGCGAGCTGCAGGCAAGGCGGCGTAGGGGAATGGCACGGCACGCCCAACATGCCGTTTGGTCTCCCACGGCCGTGGGAGACCTCCTGGGCGCCAGCGTGGCCTTCGACGGCCAAGCGGGCGGCGGGCGGGCGGCGGTGCAGGTGGGTGGTGGTGCAGGGGCGGCACGGCATGCACGGCCGTGCCGCTTGGGCTTCCCACAGGTGTGGGGCCCAAGGCGCCGATGGGGGATCTCCGGCGGTCGGGCGAGGGCAGGCGAGCGACTATCAGGTGGCCGGCTACAGGCGGGCGGCGGTGGCCGTGGGTCATGGCGGGCGGATGCCTCCGTGTCCGTTCGTCTTCCCATGGTGTTAGGTGGCGGCGGTGGCTTTTCCAGCGAGGGTGGGGGCCGGCGAGCGTCGATGGCGGTCCGGCGGAGGTGGCCGAGGATCGGGCAGCCCGGATCTGGGGCCGGAGGGGGGCTGAGGCTAGGGTTTGGGCGTTTTAAAAAAATCACAGGAGAATGATGCAGGAGATGGAATAAGGCTGGGATAACTCAGGGATAAAGCAAGAATAAAATCAGAATAGCATGGATAGGTGGAATAGTAGGAATAGGAAAATAAAAAAAATGCGAGAAAATTAAAAAATTGGGAAAAAAATACCTGGACGACGACTGGATCCCCATCATTGATGCGGGATGAAAATCGATGTAACCTATGTTATTTGGAAAGGGAAAAATACCTAACAAACTAGGACCGTGGGAGGGCTAAGAAGCCTCCCGGGACTAGGGTGACACTAAAACTAAAATCCTAAAACTGCTGATCTCTTTTGTTTTCAATTTTCTCGATGGAGGTGGCGAAGGAAAGATGGAGATGGGGGGCTGGGAACTGGAACTCATGGCCTTGGGACTCACTCTAACGGGGAGACGCACACAGAAAGTCAGGGGTCAAAAAATAAAGCTACCCTCCCGAGGGATCAAAGCACATAGCTACCCTTCCAAGAGATCAAAACACCAGCTACCCTGAGCTCTCATCGAACCCATCATCCACAAAGTAGGGCTCTCACATAGATGCGTTAGAATGATTCTCAAAGGACACGAGGAGATAAAGAAGATGATATAGGGGATAACTAGGGTGCTCGAATCCATCATCCACAAAGTAGGACTCTCACACCCCCCAACGAACCCATTATCCACATAGTAGGGAATGAAGACAAACGGGCCTCAGCCCAGAACCATAACCAGAACCAATGAAAAATCCAAAAATCTATATCAAATCTCTTGATTATTACAGGGGGAGAGGGGGCTGTTATATTAAAAAACCAAAACCCTCAGTTTCTTAGCCTCTAAGAAAACTAAAAAAAAAAATAAATTATATCAAAATTCGTGTTGCATCAAAAGTGGTGCTGATATGCTCTGAGAAGCGTGTCGGCTTGATGATCTGCTCCAGAAAGCGTGTTGCTCTGAAAATTGGACTGCTCTGAAATCCATGCAAACACCAACTTATGGCCGTGCGGAGGATCGATCTTCCGACGGAGCACACGACCGGTGACCGGGAAGCAGGCGGCGGACGGCTGGCGGCGGGCTGCAGGCGAGGCGACACATGGAATGGCACGGCATGCCCAGCATGCCGTTTGGTCTCCCATGGCTTTGGGAGACCTCCTGGGTGCCGGCGTGGCCTCCGGCGACCAAGCGGTTGGTGGACCAGCGGCGGGCGGCGGCGCAGGTGGGCGGCGGCACAGTGGCGGCATGGCACGCACGACCATGCCGCTTGTGCTTCCCACGGGCATGGGGCCCAAGGTGCCGGCGGGGGATCCCTGGCGGCCGGGTGAGGGTCGGCAGGTGGCGGTCGGGCGGCTGGCTGCAAGCTGGCAGCGGCAGGCGACGGCGGCGACCGTAGGCTGTGGCGGGCGAATGCCTCCACGTCTGTTCGTCTTCCCATGGTGTTGGGCGGTGGCAGCGGCTTCTCCGGCGAGGGTTGGGGCTAGGGTTTGCGAGTTTAAAAAAATCATGGGAGAAGATGGAATAGTGTAGGAATAAATTAGGAATAAGATTGGGATAAAGGTGGAATAGCAGGAATAGATGGAATAGCGGGAATAGGAAAAATAAAAAAAATCTGAGAAAATAAGAAAAAATAGAAAAAAAAAACATGGACCTGCCCTGGATCCCCATCAACCATTATTGTCATAATATATGGGGATGGTATCAGATGGCATCACTCCAAGCTCTGCAATAAACTTTTTGTACCAGAAGGTTTGTTTTGCAGCTTCAAAGGCAGCGATGTACTCTGCTTCCATTATTGAATCTGCTATAATGGGTTGCTTGGAACTCTTCCAACTAGTTGCCCCACCATTGCACAAAAACACAGACCTTGATGTAGACTTTCTATCATCAAGATCAGACATAAAGTCTGAGTCTGTATATCCTTTTATCTCTAATTATGAACTCCCTCCAAAGACTAAGAATAAATCTTTAGTCATTCTCAAATACTTAAGAATGTTCTTCATAGCTATCCAGGGTTCTTCACCTGGATTCGATTGATATCTGCTCATGACACTCACAGCAAGAGCTATATCAGGCCGAGTACACAACATGATATAAATAAGACTTCCAATTGCCGAAGCATATGGAATCTTGCTCATACGTTGAATCTCTTCAGGTGTGTTTGGATACATTTTCTTGGAGAGATTAATGCCATGCCGAAGAGGTAACAATCCTCTTTTAGAGTTCTCCATGCTGAACCTTTTCAGCACTTCCTCTATGTATAATTTTTGTAAAAGGCCAAGCATCTGATTAGATCTATCTCTATAAACTCTAATCCCCAAAATATAAGATGCTTCACCTAAGTCTTTCATGGAGAATTCATTAGATAATCAACTTTTGACCAAAGTCAACATGGGAATATCATTCCCTATAAGAAGGATGTCATCCACGTACAATATAAGGAATGTCACTGCCCACCCATTGGCCTTCTTGTAAACACACGGCTTATCCTCATTCTTGATAAAATCAAACGATTTGATTGCATCCTCAAAATGAGTATTCCAACTCCGAGAAGCTTGCTTCAATCCGTAGATTGATCTATGCAGCTTGCAGACCTTATGATCTTCATCATTGGAAGTGAAACCTAAAGGCTGCTCCATATAGATATCTTCCTCAAGATATCCATTCAGGAATGCAGTTTTTATATCCATCTGCCATATCTCATAATCATGATATGCTGCAATTGCAAGTAATATACGAATGGATTTCAGCATATCTACTAGTGAAAAGGTATCATGATAGTCAATGTCTTCATGTTGACTATACTCTTTCGCTACTAACCCAGCTTTAAAGGTCTCAACCTTACCATTTGCACCTATTTTTCTGTTGTAGATCCATTTACAACCAATAGATACAATACCATCTGGTGGATCCACTAAAGACCATACTTGGTTAGAATGCATTGATTCAATTTTTGACTTCATAGCATTCAACCATTTCTCGGAGTCAATGTTTGACATTGCCTCATTATAAGTCTTAGGATCAATCAATTGTTCCTTGTCCCCAACAAGAAACATTTTCTTTATATCCTCTATAAGCATACCCAAGTACCTTTTAAGCGATTTGGAGACTCTAATAGACCTACGAGATGGAAGAGCATTTATGTGTATTGGTTGATTAGGTTCAATCTGATCTCTAGCTGGCAACTCTTTAGCGACTTTCTTACCGAGCTCAATTAACCTACCACTATCACCTTCCCGAATAAACTATTTTTCAAGAAATGTGGCATGTCTGCTCACAATCACATTGTGATATTCTAGAAGGTAAAAGTAATATCCTAAAGTTTCTTTAGGATATTTTATAAACTGAGCTTTCATAGATCTAGATTCTAACTTATTCGCCATTAGTCTTTTGACATAGGCTGGACATCCCCAAATCTTGAAATGGACAAGACTTGGTTTCTTACCATACCAAATCTCATATGGTGTGGTAGGAACATATTTAGATGGAACCCTATTTAAAATATAAATTAAAGTTTATAGGGCATATCCCCAAAGAAATAAAGGCAAGTCAGTGAAGCTCATCATGGATCGGACCATATCTAATAATATCATGTTTCTCCTCTCAGACACCTCATTAAGCTGAGGCATACTTGGTGGAGTCCATTGTAAGACTATGCCATTGTCCTTAAGATAACCTAAAAATTCTCCACTAAAATATTCACTTCCCCGATCTGATCGAAGAACCTTAAGGGTTTTACTTGTTTATTTTTCTACCTCATGTCTGAATTCTTTGAACTTTTCAAAAGCTTTAGATTTGTGTCTCATAAGAAACACATAACCATACCTGAACAATCATCAGTAAAGGTTATAAAGTAGTAGAAACCATCCCTGAACTGCACATCAAATGGACTACACACATCGGTGTGTACCAGGGCAAGTAATTCTATGGCCCTTTTTCCATGTCCTATAAAGGGTAACTTGGTCATTTTTTCTTGAAGACATGACTCATAAGGTGGGTATGATTCATAGTTAACTGAATCTAGGATCCCATCCCTTTCCAGTTTGTCAATTCTATCCTTACCTATATGACCGAGCTTTAGATGCCACATATATTTATGATTTAGGTCTTCTCTATGATGTTTATGCCCTATGGCATTCACTTTAATTTTCTCGTTAATATTCAAAGATGCATCTGCATGCAAATGATAGAGACTGTCAATTAGAATAGCTTTTGCAACCAATTTATTTCTCAAATAAATACTATAAAAGTTTTTATTAAATATAAATTCAAATCCTTCCTGTGCTAGCACAAAGACAGAAATCAAATTTCTACTAGCTCGAGGTACAAAATAACAGTCACTAAGTACTAATCTAAATCTTAAAGGTAACACCAGAGAGTATGATCCAACGGCTTAAGCAGTAACTTTTGCTCCATTTTCGATGCGTAGGACTATCTCACCTTTTCTCAGCATTCTACTTCTTTCCAGGCCTTGCATTGAAATGCATATATGAGCACTAGAGCCAGAGTCTAAAATCTAGCTAGAAGTAGATGGAACCGTTATGTTAGATTCAATAACGAGTATAGACTTACCTTCAGAAGGTGCATCCTCCTTCTATTTCTTTAAGCTTTCCAAGTAGAGAGGGCAATTCCTTTTCCAGTTGCCATATGTATTGCAGTGGAAACATTTTCCTTTGCTAACCTTGACTTTCTTAGGAGTGTCCTTCTTCTGTTTGTTTTCCTTTTCTACTTCTTTGCAGGTTTCTTCTTCTTCCAAGTATACTTTCTTTTGGAGGAAGACTACTCCACAGAGAAAACAAAGCCCCTTGAACTCTTAAGGGTCCCCTCATTGCTTACCAGCATGTTCAATAATTCAGGTAAAGTATAATTTAACTTGTTCATATTATAGTTCATGACAAACTGAGCATATGAACTAGTCAAGGACTGGAGGATCAAATCCACCTGAAGCTCCTTGTGAATTGGAATGCCTAGCTTCTCAAGCTATTCGATGTCTTTGATCATTGTCAAACAATGATCGTGGATTGACTGCCCTTCATGCATCTTGTTATTAAAAAGCCTTTTCGATACCTCGAAGCATGCAATCTGACTTTGTTCACAATATAACTCTTGTAGGTGAATTAGAATCGATTTGGCAGTTGGCATATCCTCATGTTGGCTATGCAATTCATTTGACATTGAGGCCAACATGTAACACTTAACCTTATTATCATCTTCCATCTATTTTTCATATGCAATCGTCTGACGAGCATTTGAATAGTCAGGTAAGACAGGGGGTTCCTGGTCAAGCACATAGCCCAACTTCTCAGAACTCAAAATAATTTTGATGTTTCTCAACCAATCTTTAAAATTAAGGCCTCAAGTTGGTTTGTCTTTAGAATACAGACTAAGGAATTTGAAGCAGACATGGTTAACTGCAAGAATAGAAGATTCAAATTAGATGTTTTAAACTTAATTATAAAAATTATTCTAGGGTCTTTAAGAAATAATTTTAAAACTTCCACTATTTTATCGGATCTCTCACACTCCCCATGGAGATGCGGAAACCCTGCGACTCTAGGTTTCTAGTGGGTACTATGGTCCCATTAATGCGCGGCACCTCACCGTGCCTGGTTATTGGTAACACGCTACACCAATAAGTGGCCAACTCTTGTCCAATATATCTAATACAAGTTGTAGCTCTTAGTCTCTAAATCATGGAACCTCAACGTGCCCATTTATTGGTCCAATCATTAGTTAAGTTAAACCCACCATTCCTGCTAGACAAAGCCATCATTGAGTCCCTCAATGTGTCTATTTATTGAGCTCAACCCCATCAGGGCCTACAACATCTCATGCTTGATAGGGTGGTTGCGTCTTCCCGATGCAACTAGGCCATTGTAACCAGCCGAGAATAATCAACACCAGTAGGACACCCACAAACCTACAATGGTGGAAGACCTAAGATTAATATTTATGGGGAGTTTAGGTTCAGGTCTCTTCTAAATTGATCAGCCAAATCAGAACTAACCAATTACATTAAGTCATCATAATCTCATGTCTGACTAATTACATTCATTTAGCACAATCTCATGTCTGACTAAAAAAACTAGCATGGGTGAACTCAAATCAAAAGTGATCCTTTTAAAAACTTAATCAACCAAATTGACCAGGTCAGTTTGATCCATGGGAGGGTTTTGCCAATATACCCTCTTTCCGTCAAACTAGTTAGTTGAGAAAGAGTTAGCCCCAATTAAAAACCATGATCATAACCTTCCTTAGACACCAATTGATGACAAGATTCAATTAGGTCATCTAATGATCTGGGCTCATCACTGAGCCAAATTAGGTCTTAACTTATCGATTCACAATTGTGAATCGATCTGACCAGACTACATCTAAAAACAATTTTGAGCACACTTGACCTAACCCTAATCATCATCCGATTAGGTTAAGTCACTTGCTCAAAATCAATTTAGGGTTACCAGTTGATCTAATCAAGACCTAATTACCGTAGCCCAAATCCTCATGCACCCAATTTGATTTTCTAGATCAAATCAATTTATAAAATTGGTTCAAGCGCATGACATTAATGGCTTATGATCATGAATCACATTTAAGATCTAAATCCTAATATGGTGCATCACATACATCAACATACATAATCATAAATCGATCAAAACCCTTTTGAAAATCCTTTTTAAAAAATCAGGTATACATCAAAGTAGGACAACCTTTGCACTATAGGGGGTAAACCCTATAGCAGGAAAACCTTATATCACTTTGTGCAACTCTTGATCAATTAAATTTTAGATTATTAATTTAATTTCAGATCTAAAAATTATGATTTTAATTTTGAAAATAATGTTTCAAAACATGAAATTCTATATTAGAACAATCTTATGTTCAGCATAGATCTGAAAAATCATAATCTGTCTATCTTGATTTGAAAATTTTTCAGGTTTGATTCTCATCCATGCATTTTAAAAGGAGAACCTGGCTCTGATACCACTATTGGAGTTCTCCCACAAACATAAAATTATAATCGATCAAGCATCAACAGCCTATCGCAGTGGAAGCAGATATAAAAATAATTTATATCTAAAGATGTAATTTATAAATAAATTTAATTTATTTATCATAATTTCTAACATGCTAAAATATATAAGAAAAATA
Source organism: Areca catechu (assembly GCA_021397845.1). Classification (NCBI taxonomy): domain Eukaryota; kingdom Viridiplantae; phylum Streptophyta; class Magnoliopsida; order Arecales; family Arecaceae; genus Areca; species Areca catechu. The sequence continues at coordinate 105,228,004 of CM038044.1, read as the reverse complement.
TCAGATCTGAAATAAAAATTATTTTAAATATAAAATACTTACATGGATCGCTATCCTGGCCTACTCCGAAAAGTATGCAGATCTGCTATTGAAACCAGGATTCTACCGGAGCCACGTAATCGCCCAGCCTCTGGTGGTACCATATGAAACTCTTGAAACCAAGTCATAGAGAGCACCAGACTACTAGATCCTTGCAACCCTCTCATCTTTCAGCAAATCACCCGCTTTAAAAAGTGTGCCGATCTGAATCCAGACCGACTTCTCTTAAACTGGCTTCTATCTTACAATCTTAGATCTGCAAGACCTTGGACCCTTTTCTCTCTTCTTTCCTTTTGTAGAATAACTCTCTGGATCTCTCAGAAGGAAGAAGAAATCACATAAGAGGGAGAAGAAAACTAGGTGCTAGGGAGAGACTCTCAGGTAAAAGATGCCCAAGGAGAAGCTCACGACCAAAAAGAAGTTTTCATGCCAATAATAATAATCTTGGTCGGCCACCCCTCTCTCCCTTTTAATATTCACGGTGTATCCCCTTATTGATTCCTCAATGCCAAAATAAAAGGAGTTTAAGCTTATCTAGTTTAGGTTTTTAAGAGGAGTGAATGAGAAGGACTCCTCATATTTCTCCATGCTTAAACTAAATTAGCGACCATCTATTTTCACGCCAACCCCTTTGTCGCCCAAATGCTTAGGCCCACTAGGTGGGCATGTGGAGGGAAGGGGAGACCAGGAAAGATAGGGAGAGAGAGTCCCAGTCTAACTGGTCTCTGACTCATGGTCCAAAGATAGGGAGGGAGAGAGAGGCTACTCTTCCTCTTCATCGATCTCTCTAGGGGAGGTCTTCCCACTGAGGGTCCTCTCGCCACTCACAATCTTAATCACTGTGCTAAGTGAATTGTCAACCCCCTAGAAAAGGTCTCCCTATTGGCTAGGTCCATATTGGTCACGGTCCTCACCTCCCTGATAAGAAAACTCCCAGTGCCAGGAACAATGATGGGAGAGAGAACCAAGGTGAGACAAACACTCTCTCTCCTCATTCGAACCCTCCCATGAGGGGTCTTCTGAAGAGGCAATTCGGCACAGGGCCAAATAGTGCCTCGATGAGTACGAATGCAAGTTGGGCAAAGTCAGCCATCGACTTACTGACTTGCAAGGAGGAAGTCGAGATTTGATCGACTTCAAAGGCTATCCACCTCTATCCCAAAGAATCATGGAGGAACCAATTCTGAGTCTGTTCTAAATGTCCCATATGGATCCATATGACGGCATGATAGATTTGCTCAACCACCTTGAGATCTAACTCTACCTAACCTTCCTTGCTATGCTCTGCAAGGTGGCCCAAATGTGGTATTCTAGGCTCAAACTGAGAAGCATCCACTCCTTCAGACAACTAGAGAGGCTATTCATTACATACTTCAACACCAGTCATAGGATGATATGGTGATGGGGACCTGAAAGCTATCAACTGCCACATGGAGTCTCAGCAAGCATCATCCTCCCTATTAGGCATCCCAGGATTTTCGTATATCCATTCAAGCATAAAAGGTAGCTGATTAACATCCCGTATGGAAATTAGGAACCATCTAGAAAAAGATGGAAGGGAGTATCAGGCAAATCAAGCAGCATTTGGGTGCCCACTCTCCTTCCCTCTTTCATGAGATTTTAATTCCTTATGTTGACCATCCTTTTATGGAATACTTATGGCACCTCCTTTTATGCAAATCCTTCATAAGGCAGCATGTTGACACCTTCTCTCTTTGCTTTCCATTCCATGTAATCCAAGGGCTAGGGTCCACTATAAAAGGACCCCCTTTCATGTATAAAAATAACCATGGATGAATAAAATTTCTATTGTTCTATGTGAAGGATCTGTGTGATCCCAAGGTTTCTGTGTGATCCCTGATTTGGGCATCTGTGTGAGCCCAGGGTATCTGTGTGATCCCTTCCCCTTCTTCCCAGGGTTTCTGTGTGATCCCTGATTTGAGCATCTGTGTGAGCCCAGGGTATCTATGTGATCCCTTCCCCTTCTTTTCAAGATATCTGTGTGATCCCTAGGGCATCTGTGCGAGCCCTTTGCTGTGTGCTTGTCCTCTTCGGGGAATCTGTGTGAACCCTAGTTATCTATTTAAACCCTGCACCCTCTTCTTTCTTTCTCCCTGCAAGTCCTAAGTCCCTGGTGACTTCTATGCTCGCCAACGATCCGAACCCCGATCTCTGTCCTACATCATTTGGTATCAGAGCCCAGAGGATTAGGATATTCCATATCTTTCCCTCTATTTCTCTCTCCTCCATTTATTCCCCTTATTCCCATTATTCCTGCTATCTCGACCTTATTCCTTCTCTATTCCAGACTTAATCATGTCATCTTCCTCCCAGATCTTGTCGGATCGAAAGCTCAGGACACCCGTCCACCACCCATAGTCCGCCAAGAAGCTCCCTCCATCGTCGCCGCCACTCTTCGATCCGAATCTCACTGAAGCCCGCCGTAGCTTCTTCTGCCACCGCCATCCTCCCACCGACCACGGCATCTTCCTCCCCTCCGATTGGAGAGCCCACCACCAAGCCCAGCCATGCCACCGTCCATGCCGGCCTTCTTCCCATCTGCACCGACCATCATCTCACCTCGAAAATCGTTCGCACGTTGAAGCCCGTCGACTTCTGGTCATTCCCATGTCTCCGCCCTCATCCATGATGCCCTCAGCTGCACACGGCTCTAAAGCCATCGACCGCAGCCGACACACCGCCCTATCCCTCTGGCATGCCCGATCCCCATGCCACCAGTCTCCGTCTCCGATCAAGCCCTCTTCCTCTGCTATCCATGCTGCCCTCCTCCCCACTGTGCCACTACCCCAATCGACGGTGACACCCTGTTCCTGCTCACCGCAAACAACCGACGCCTCACCCCCCCCACCAACCTCCTCCCTCCGAACCGGAGCCCCATCAGATTGTGTCCGCCCCTCCCTCCCGACCAAAGTGCCACAGCCGCTCCCTCCCACCAAAGCCTCCCTGCCACTGCTGCCACTGATGATGCCGGAATCCTCCAGATGCCGGAATGGGACCGTGCCTACCTCCCATCCGTGCCGCCATCTTCCTCCCCAGCACCGTCACCGACCATCGTCCCCTCCACCTAGTGTCATCGCCGACGAAGCTGCCTGAAGTCCTTGTTCTCTGGTTCTTGTCCATGGAGAAGAAGCAGTGCCCTCGCATGATCGTGAAGGCAATCCTAATTCCTATTGCTGATTTCACACCAATCTCAGCACTGCACAACCTTCAAAGCTGCATAGATCTCAGAGTAGCCAATAAAAAAAGAAAATATGAGGAAAAAAATATGGAATTTATGTGAAAAAAAAATAAAAAGAACCTAGCCTTTTTGCTTTGATTTGATTAGTTTTGGTTCCATCAAACCTTCGCTGAACTTGACTCGACAGAGTCGAGTTTGCCCTACTCTAGGGGAATGATGGGGACCTGAAAGCTATCAACTGCCATGTGGAGTCCCAGCAGGTGTTATCCACCCTATTAGGCATCCCAGAATTTTTATATATCCATTCAAGCACAAAAGGCAGCAGATCAACATCCTGTATGGAAATTAAGGACTGCCCAGAAGAAGATGGAAGGGAGTATCAGGCAAATCAAGCAGCATTTGGGTGCCCACTCTCCTTCCCTCTTTCATGAGATTTTAATTCCTTATGTTGACCATCCTTTTATGGAATACTTGTGGCACCTCCATTTATGCAAATCCTCCCTAAGGCAGCATGTTGACACCTTCTCTCTTTGCTTTTCATTCCATGTAATCCAAGGGCTAGGGTCCACTATAAAAGGACCCCCTTTCATGTATGAAAATAATCATTGATGAATAAAATTTCTATTATTCTATGTGAAGGATCTGTGTGATCCCAGGGTTTCTATGTAATCCCTGATTTGGGCATCTATGTGAGCCCAGGGTATCTGTGTGATCCCTTCCCCTTCTTTCCAGGGTTTCTTTGTGATCCCTAATTTGGGCATCTGTGTGAGCCCAAGGTATCTATGTGATCCCTTTCTCTTCTTTTCATGGTATCTGTGTGATTTCTAGGGCATCTGTGTGAGCCCTTTGCCGTGTGCTTGTCCTCCTCGGGGAATCTGTGTGAACCCCAGTTATCTTTTTAAACCCTGCACCCTCTTCTTTCTTCCTCCCTGCAAGTCCTAATCCCCTGGTGACTTCTATGCTCACCAGCGATCCGAACCCCGATCTCTGTCCCACATCATAATGGAACCTGAGAGTCTCTTCTCTGTCAATAGCAAGATGGAAAACCCTTGAAGGAAGGTCCCTATTTATACCTAACATGGCCTGCCAAACACTAACATATGGCACCGCTGGAATGGCTGAATAAAGCAATCGCTTGGGGATCTTACCTCATTTATTTCTATCCCCAAAGTCTGCACCGACAATTGCAGGTCAAACCTTTTCTTCCATGTGGCACCTCTCAACTAACTGAGAATAATGGTCGTCAAAGGAATAAATGCACAGGTTCCTGAGGGTAATCTGCTTCCTGACATGGCATTGAACATAATGAAGATGGCCAAAGTCACCTGGTCATTGCAAAAGACAACTGACTTCATTTAGCTAGGATGGCTGACTTTATTTAGTCAGAATAACTGACTTCTTTTAGCCAAGATGGTCAACTTTATCTAGTCAGATTTCTAGTAACTACTAGCTCTCAACTATTAGAGTGAGTTTCACCAAGTACTTTATGAGTACTCAACCAACACCCTATCTTGATTAAAAGATTTAGCATATTTTGCTAAAAGATGGTAGTCAGATAACTAAATACCTATAGTTAAAAGTTTTATTCTCAAGTTATCAACTTAGTTGGTATATTATCTATCCGACTAAGCTACTACAAGTTAAGTATTTGGCTTGCTCTATGTTTCTAACTACTTACAATATTTTGGCACATGTTAGTCATTTAGTTTGATACTACAAACATAGTCATTCAATACAGAGGAGTGAAGAAAAGCACATATCTCCATTAATATTAAAAAAGTCTATTACAAATTTGGGTTTGAGCCCGAGTACAAAGAGAAGAAGAAGAATACAATCACTCTTCAGGGGCACTAGTCTAAACTACACTGGAGTCTTTAGTTGCTTTATTGACCATGGCTTCAGTGTCACCTATCACTTTAGTGATGGCCTCTTCCATGGCAATCTCCTCTTTAGCAATTGCTTTAGGGGCCACTTCTTCAATGCCGATGGACTAGATCCTAACTTTGGAAACTTATTTAGCCTCTTATTCTTCTTCTTCGCCTTCGTCATTAGATTCAACGATGGTATTCAGATCTAGGTCCAGAGAGACCTGGGCAATCTTCTTCTTGCAGTCTAGAAATCTAAGGTGGAGGGATTCTATACAACGCTCAAAGACCTCTTCTTTGAAGTCCTCAAATCTTTTATATTCTTCAACTGTCTAGTTTGCAACAACTCGAGCAGCCTTGACCTTGCCTTAAATTTACCAACTCACCTTTCTGTAATTAGTCTTCTTGAGTTGGTGTCAACCAGCTTTGCCATTAACTCAAAAATTGAAGCTCTCTCAATAGCTAGCTTCTCATCCTTTTCCTTTATCCAAGCTTCTAGCTTCGAGACGATTCATTGGAAATTTATAGGTCTTCTTTTAGTTTGGCCTCCTAGACCTCGCCTGCCCTTCTTAGTTCTTCAGCCACCTTGACCTCTACTTTGGCAGTCTCTACTTAATCCTTCAAGGCTTGATTGAACTCCAAGAAGTCATTGAACCCTTCTTGGATTAGAGTGATGTCGAGGAAAACTATAGAAAGAAAAATTTTCATAAGTAATATATTCAAAATTTGAGTTTGAAAAAATTATTCCAAGGACACTCACCATAACCATAGCCACGAAGAAAGATCTAATGGTCTCCTCTAGTAGATGAGCTTTTCAATGCTCCCAGTCCTAAGACAAGAGTATCATCTTCACCATCTTCTCGGCTAGGCTCTTGCTCTTTATGGTAGAGGTAGTCTTCAGAACACTTGCCAAGATCTCGAGATACTCCTCATTCTGAGGAGTCTCCTCTGGCTCCATAGAGTTCATTGGAGCCTTCCCTTTTCTCTTGGCCTCTGCCTGGACCAAGGTGCTCAGTTGCCTTGAAAATATAACAATTGGTATTGGCACTGAAGAGAAAATTGGTATAGTGAGAGTCGGAGCAAGGATGACTTCAACCTCATTATCATCTTCTTTGACGGTGGGAGAACTCGACAGATGTGTTGCTGGGGCCCTAGCCAATGCTGATGACCCTTGAGAACTACTCAGGTGCTCCTTAGAAACTACATTCTTTGGCTTGGGAGCTCCCCCTTTATCAGTGGTCCCCTTCTTCATCTTAGCTTTCTTCAAGTTAGCCAAGGAGACCTTCATGTATGCAAGATGCCGAGTAGAAGACTTAGCAAAAAATAACAAAAGAAAAGTTGGAAAAATCAATATGAAAACTTATTCAGAGAAGTAATAAGGCTACCCTCCATATTCAATAATTTATCGAAGTCCTCTTTATCAGTAGTGAGAACTTCATCATTGTTATTCAACTTGACATAAGGCTCACCCTAGATCTAATTGATTCTAAAGGGAGGATAAAAATGAACAAAGAAAAGTCTATTCTTCCAATTTTGGATAGAAGAAGGAAGGTTAGGAATGATGGCAAGACCTGGGTGAGGGTCGAAAAACCAACAACCCTTATCCTTAGATGCCTCTTCAGATGATGAAGTGTTCAGAATAAAGAAATCCTAGGTTGAGTTCTAATCAAATGACAAAGAATAATAAAAGAAATGATGATCCTAATTGAATTCAGAGTGTAATAATTGATAAAAGTTGGGTACATTTCTGATAAAGGGATGAATGGGAAAATGGAGACTTGTACAAAAGAACTCTTTGTAAAATGTGACACAACCAAGAAGACCTCATGTTACTCGATCTCTGAGTATGAGAGACTACATGAATCTCACTGGGAAAGCAATATTACTTCCAAAGCTTCTTGATTCCTTTGAGGAAAGCAAGAGCATTCAAACTAGCCAGCTGACCAACTTCAAGAGCCGCTTGGAAAAAAGAAGTCCCGACTTCCCAAAAGGAGAAGCAACCTCCAAAGAAGATGATTCCCTAGAACCTTATAATTAGGAGACATGACTTACTAAGTGACTTTCATTCTTAGAAAGCATCCTGACTACAGGAAAAAGACACAGAAGAAGGAAAGTCAAACAAAAGATAGAAAACGGAAAAGAAAATCTTCAAGAAAATCCTAGCCCAAGAAGATTGAATGTTTCTAAAGGACAGTGGGAGCTACTAGTAGTAGTCCCCCACTAGGAAGAATCCTAACAAGACTTGGAGGGTCCTAAGAATCCCTAAACAACCCTAGAAGAAAATGAAGAACAAGAGAAGAAAACTAGAGGAAAGACTCTAACCTAGAAATCAAAGGGATTCGCCTATAAAAAGCTAGTCTAGAACAAGCCTTCTCTTTCCTTCCTTCTATCCCTCTTTCTTCTCCATAGCTCTGTGAAGAGGACAATCCCTGCGACAATGGTAAGGACCCAATATTTGTACTTTACTTCATTGATCAAGATTGGAATCCTTAAACTGGTCGAAGTCATTAGATTTTGACATGTGGCCCACCTTCTTCTAGCATCACTTCAGAAAAGTGATTGGTTGATTAACCCACGGTGCTAGGTTCTAATCACATATCATTTATGTGCTATAATTGTCAGGCCACGTATCATGTTCCTATTTGCTAACAAAGATGAAGCGAGTCACCGGCCATTTCAAAAATTGTGCCACAGCATAATACCCATGATTACTCTCTCCACCACCATCAAGATGGCAAGATAACTTTTCACAAAGGATTTAATGGCCGGATAGTGAAGAGATCTGCTCCATCCCCGAGATCAAGAGAAATGACTACTCCCTTCATTCAAAAATAAAAAGATAAACTATTTGGTAGTGTTTTGGATTTTAGAGTGGGGGGCAACTATTATGGATATTATCTACTCGGTCTCGAGTACTAATTGGACATCTGACTAATCACCAGAATGCTAACCATTCCATCAACTAGAAAGCATCCCAATTTTGGGATAAAGCCAACTACTTAGTACAATCAAGAATAGATAGCTATGCTAAGTAGCATGGTCGGACATGCCTACAACTACTTGGTCCCGACTACTCACTCGGTGTTGACTACCTCTTTTCACCGAATGAAACTATTAGTCAGATCGAGTACCTACTTGGTATTGACTACCTCTCTACATCAAGGATTTATGATTATTTACTTAAGTAGATCTAGTCAGGTCTATTAATACACAACACTTGGCTTTACCAACTCAGAGTAGCCCGTTTACTTGGAACGGTAGCCATTATCTCATTCACTTAGAGTTAGCAATATCCAAGTAGCTTGCGAGGCCAACAACTTCTAATTGTTCTAGCTAGAGTCCATGACAGACAAATATCATTTATTTACCAAAAGACTCCTTAATGGAATATAATTATCCTAACATCTTTAACTTTCTAATGGTATTCAGTTACTCATAACGGTATTCAATTATTTTATTTTGAGTAATTCTCTATAAATAGGTAAGAAGGGATCCCTGACTAGGTACACCACTCCTACACCCAAGTGCTCAATCTCTTTTCTTATTTGCTCTCAACTCCAGCTAATGCAGCCTATTTTCTCTTATCTACTGACTTGAGCATTGGAGAGTCCCCACCAGAATTTCTAGCCTAGGGACTATCCTTGTAGGTCCTTGTGAAGAGCACCTGGAAATAGTCTTCCATCCTCACCAATGAAGGTTGGAGCACCCTCGACCGCCATCGAAGTCTAATGAAGGGCAAATTGATGCAATAGATCTTTAATTTGTATGCCCTATTATTGATAAAAATTAAGAAGAATAGATACCCTCTCCTCTCAAAAGAAGCATAATCTATCATTTATAAATATATATACAACTTTATTAATTTCTTAAAATTATTTAAAAATAAATTTTAAATAAATATATTTATTTTTTAATTAATTAGTTTTAGTGAAAATTATTAATTACTAAAGTATAATTGCCAAACAATATATGCCATATTGGTGAGACAAGTGGTATTTTGGTTAGTGCAAAGTTTTTAGTTTCAATCTCCAATCTTTTTAAAGTTAAAATTATGTTCTACATTTTCTTAGAAAAAAAATACAAGGATTACCTCCAAAATCTCAAATTCTTTGTCCTCCACCATCTTCCTTTCAACCTTGCATCTCCTCCATCATTGTAGATGATGCTCATTGCAAAACATATGAAATCATAAATTTACTGTCTTACATTTAGGATCTCAACTTCAATGTTGATCCTTGTTGGACTCTACCATGGAGGTAGGCTTAGCCATAGAGGAGGGCCTTACAAATAAGATCTCAATAAAATTTTTTCTCCTTATAGGATTCTGGCCCACTCCAAAAGTATTTTAGGTATTTATAAATGTATGCCTAGCCCAACCTAATTTTGATGGTTATTATTGTGGGCATTCATCTCGATCTCGACTTTCTTGGATCTTAGGTTGTATTTGGTGGATTGGCAGGCAATCTTGAAAGGTAATATGAATTGCTAGTAATGTGGATTGCTAATAATATTAATTGCAGGTAATATAGATTATTATATTTGATACATGCAGATCATATTACAAAATATAAAATCAAATTTCTAAAATATTCCTAAATCAAATCTATATTTTATTTATAAAAAATAATTTTATATTTATCTATTTATTAAAAATATATATTTTTATATTTTATATAAAAAATATAAACAATATTTTATATTTTATATTTTATATAAAAAAATTATTATTATATTATTTAATATATTAAATAATATATTAAATTTATATATTATATTATTAGATATAATATAATATATTATATATTATAGAATATAGAATATATTATATTAATATTATATTATAAATATTATGTAATATATTTAATATAATATATTTAATATTTAATAATAATATAATATATTTATAATATTATATTATAAAATATTAAATATATTATATTATATTATACAGAAGGAAAAATAAAGGGAGAAGGAGAGGGTAAAGTAATATGGATTACCATCCAGAAAAATATATCAAACATAATATGAAAAATGCTGGCAATCTAGATGGATTGCTTCCAACCAAATGAAATTTTAGATTTACCCGAGGTGTGTAAAGGTCAACTGAGCCAACCTCATGCTGAGCAAGGGTCCAATCTTGATAGCAAATCTAATGACCCCTGGAATAATTTTGATGATAACAAAATATTGGAAAATGTATTTGATATTGACAACTTTCAAATGTTTAAGAAACTTTTGTAGGATGTTTCAAATGGACAATCATTCACCCTACAATTCTGAGATTATTGTAGTTTATCAATGTACTCATAAAAAAATTTCATGTATTTAAGAGCCCTAAATAAATTTGTTTGTATATTCATATAAAAAGAGCCAAATTAATATAATTCTAAGTTTAAAGATCTTAGAAGTTGTCCAGAAGTTGTTGGAAGAAGTTTGAAGTTGTTTGCAAGCTTTTGGAGAAGTTGCACTCGAGTCGACTCAACCAAATAGAGCTGATACATTTTCTTGGCACGGCACAGAAATTTCATGATACAGTCATCTGAGCCGACTCAAGGAAGAATAGAGCCTACTCCTCCAGAGTGAAGAAAAACTAGTTATGAGAACATAATCATCCGAGCCGACTCAAGGAAGAATAGAGCTGACTCCTCTAGAGTGAAGAAAAACTAGTTCTGAGAACATAGTCATCTGAGCTGACTCGAAGTCTGCAAGCTGACTCGAAGTCTGCAAGCTAACTCGAATCCCAGTTTTTGAACAGTAATGACTAGTTCCAAAATTCAAATTTCTTCAAGAAAAAGCCTCCCCAATGGCTAGTTTTCGACTTCCAAGGAATCTAGCACCATATTCACCTAGGAACACTTCAAGGAGCTATAAATGAAGGATTTAAGTGAAGAAAAGAAAAGTTTTTCAAGCTTACACATAAGAGAGAAGATAGCATTGTAAGTGCTTTCACGAGAAAAACTCAAGTTCTTCAACAACTTCCCACCAACTTCTTGATTATTCTTTGAGAAATTAAGTGAGCCTTGAAGAACATTGAAGAAGCAATCAAGAAGGCTTCACTAAGAACTTCAACTGCAACCATTCAATAACTTTGGTTTGTTTTTAGTGTTGCTTCCTTTTTAACTCTATTTTTGAGTTGTTACAAGTACATTAGGTGGCTGTAACTTGTAAGTTATTTTGAGGTTGATTGGTTAGCCTTGAAAACTAAGTTGGGTTGTTAGTGAGCCCGGGAAAAATTAACTTTGTATTGGGTTTTTAATTGTGAGCCTGAGAAAAATAATCTGGCTATATTCGGAAAGAATATAGTAGAAATCCCAAGATGTACCTTGGATAGTGGATATAAGAGCTAAATTTCTCTGAAACACTCTAAATTTATGGTATTTGTGATTGTTTTGTCTTTGCATACTCATTTGCTTCCGTACATTATACTTTATACACTTCACTTACCACACAAAGTTTTTAAAAGGCACATACTTGTTGAAATTACTTTCAAACCCAATTCACCCCCCTCTTGGGTTGGCCAACTAGGCAACAAGTAGTATCAAAGCCACATCTCAGTACCATTAATCCAACGATTAAGAGAAAAGATCAATGATAGTCCAAATGAGCACATCTTTGGCTAAAGGCCAATCAAGCAATAGACCTCTACTATTCACGAGCACTAATTACACTTATTGGAAAGCTAGAATGAAAATTTATATTCAAGCTATTGATTTTCAATTATGAAAGATAATTTTGAAAGGACCTTATATACCCATGAAGAAAGTTGATGGCATAGACATTCCTAAAGCAGAAGAGGAATGTGATGAATATGACATAAAAAATGGTGAATTAAATGCCAAAGCCATGAACCTTCTTTATTATGCTTTGGATGCTAATGAGTTTAACCAGATTTTTACTTGTACTTCGACAAAGAAAATTTGAGATAAACTACAAGTTACCCATGAAGGCACAACACAAGTGAAACCTCCAAAATTAATATTCTTGTGCATAATTATGAGCTTTTCAAAATGGAACCAAATGAAATAATATCTAAATATTTACTAGATTTATAAATATTATTAATAGTTTGAAAAGTCTTGGCAGGGTATATTCTAATGCTGATCTTGTCAGAAGATTCTTAGATGTTTACCAGATAAATAGGATCCCAAGTTCACTGCAATTCAAGAAGCCAAGGACTTAAACACACTCCCACTTGATGAACTTCTTGGTTCTTTAATTACATATCAGCTAACAATGGAGTGCCGTAGCGAAGAGGACAACAAAAAGAAGAAATCTATAACTTTCAAGGCTGTAGCTAAGATTAAGAAATAAGAAGAAGAAAAAGAAGAAGAAATCCCCTCCTCTGATGAAGAACTAGGAGATGATGACATAGCCTTAGTCATGAGAAGATTCAGGAGATTTATGGGTAGAAGAAAGTCAAGGTACTAGAGGAAGCACCTTGGCAAAAGTGAACAAAGTAAGGAGAAAGATAAAGAAAAGGAGAAACAATCCATATATTATGAATGTAAAAAGCCGGGGCACTACCGTTCAGAGTATCCTACATTAAAGAAGGGTTACAAGAAGAAGAAGAAGAAAGCAATGATTGCAACATGGAGCGATAGCGATGAATCTACTTGAAATGAAGAGGAAGAGACATCAAAGTCGGCAAATCTACAGATTATAGATTTCTAGAAGAAGGACTAGACTTTAGCCTCCATGATCTGGGCCAAAGGTTCGGTCTCGACCCACTTGATGAAGTAGTCAATGGACATGATCAAAAACTTTTGTTGACTGGAAGCAGTTGGAAAGGGACCTAGGATGTCCATTCCCCACTGGACGAATGACCATGGGGTCGATAACTGGGAAATAGGAGCCGCCGACTGGTACTAGATGTGGACATGACGCTGGTATCAATCACATTTCCATACAAAGTTAGTGGTGTCTTCTTGCATAGTCTCCTAGAAGTACCCTTGCCAGATTGCCTTATAGGCTAGGGTCCTGCCCCCCACGTGATTGCCACAGATGCCTTCATGTATTTTCTGAAGCACGTGGGTAGCCTCTGAGGGCTTCAAGAATTTCAATAGGGGGTAGGAGTAGGACCTTCGGTATAGCTACTCGTCCATCATCACATAGCACATGGCCTTCTTCTTGAGGATGCTAGCCTCTTTTCGATCTTTCAATAGGTCGCCAGTGGTGATGTACTTGACATAAGGATCTATCAAGCTGGCATCAGAGGTGACTTGCTGAACTTTGACTATAGATTCATAGCTGGGACCTCGAGATACTCGATAAAGGAACGTCCTAGCAGGGACTCAGGTAGAGTGGCCAGTTTGGAGAGGACATCGGCTCGGGCATTTTTTGCCCGAGGGATATGGGAGGCGCCGAAGTACCGGAGGTTTGCTACGTGTGTCCGCACCTTGTCTAGGTACTTCACCATAATAGGATCCTGGTCCTCGTACTCGCCAGAGACTTGGCCCACCACCAGCTGAGAGTCAGTGAAGACCTGTAGCCTCTTGACACCCAACTCGCAAGAAACTCTGAGCCCAGCGAGGAGTGCTTCATACTCCATTTGGTTATTGATAGCCTTGAAGAGGAACCGTAATGCATATTCTGCGATGACTCCGTCGGGGTTGGCGAGGATGAGGCCGGCTCCGCTTCATCCTGTGTTGGATGCACCATCGATGTGGAGTATCCACATCATCTCTTCGAGGCCGGGTCTGACCCAGTCTCGGCTTGCCAGTCTTCCTTCCCCGGGCCTTCGTCCATCCAGATGCATTCCATTAGAAAATCAGCTAGGGCTTGGGCCTTCTGTGCCAGTCACGGGCGGTACGTAATATCGAACTCGTTGAGTTTCAACGCCTACTTGGCCAGGTGCTCGGAAGTGTCAGGGTGACTCAGGATCACACTCAGGGGTTGGTCGATGAGGACGGTGATGGGATGTGCTTGGAAGTAGGGCCTGAGGTGCTGCGTAGATGTTATTAGAGCAAAAGTATTTTTTTCTGATCGAGTGTACCTGGTTTTTGCATCACGAAGTAACTTTCTAGTGTAGTAAATCGATCACTGGGCACCATCTCCGTCAGAGTGAACCAGCACTGAGCTAACCACTTCAGGCGAGACTTCCAGGTACAGGAGGAGTTCTTCTCCAGGCTCTGGCCAGGACAACAGTAACGGGGAGGCGAGGAGCTTCTTTAGTCCCTTAAACATCTCTCGGCACTCTTCTATCCAGGTGAAGTCATTCATCTTTCAGAGCACCTTAAAGAATGGCTGGCAATGCTCGACAGAGCATGAGATGAAGTGGATCAAAGCCATGATGCACCCAATTAGATGCTGGACTTCTTTCTTGGAGGCGGGTTGCCTCATATCCATGATCGCCTAGATCTTCTCGGGATGGGCCTCTATCCCCATCTGGGTCACCATGAATTCCAAGAACTTTCTTGCCACGATACCGAAGGCACACTTGGCAGGATTCAGCTTCATTTGATAGAGGTGGAGCTTATCAAAAGCCTCTACCAGGTCAGTGATATGGTCTCCCTTTGGGCTACTCATGACAAGCATGTCATCTACATACACCTGCATGTTGCGACCGATCTGGTCATTGAAGACCGTGCTGACCAGGCATTGGTAGGTGGCCCCAGTATTCTTGAGACTGAAGGGCATCATCCGTAACAATACGTGCCTCGGTCAGTCACAAATGCCATGCACTCCTTATTTTCTAGATGCATACGAATATTGTTGTATCCGGAGAAGGCGTCCATGAAGCGGAGGTACTTGTGTCCCGAGGTTGCATCCACCAGCTGGTCAATATTGGAGAGGGGGAAGCTATCCTTTGGGCATGCCTTGTTGAGGTCAGTGTAGTCCACACATATCCTCCACTTCTTAGAGGCTTTCTTGACCATTACCATGTTAGCAAACCAGTCAGGATACCGCACCTCTCGGATGAAACCCACCGCGAGGAGTTTTTCGACCTCCTCATTGATAACTTTCTGCCGTTCTGAGGCAAAGCTCCTTTTCTTCTACCAAACTGGATGATGATTTGGGTCGACATTCAACCTGTGGGTAATCACCTCCAGTGGGATGCCAGGCATGTCCATGGTAATCCAGGCAAAAATGTCAGCATTGGCCCGCAAGAAGTTGAGTAGATGGGATCTCTCTTCTTTGAGCAATAGAGCTCCAACTTGTATCATCTTTGAGGGATCCTCTCCTAAGGGAAAAGATAACAGAGGTTCAACTGGTCCACCCTTCAGCTCTGGCACCGTCGGGTTGGGCTGGTCTATGGCAGGGCTCGGATCTGCTCCTCTTGGGCCCGGGATAGTCTGCCAACAATACTAGAGTAGCTGCCAGAAACCGCTCATCTCCCCGATCCCTTATGGAGTCGAGAACTGCACGAGGAGGTGCTTTGTAGAGATGGTGGCGTCTAGCAGATTGAGTCCGGGATACCCCAGGGTGGCATTGTAAGGTGAAGGGAGCTCCACAATAGTAAAAGTTGTCAACACAGTGCTCTGCCAAGGTGGTGTCCCAGCAGTTACTGGGAGTGAATCTCTCCTTCGACTCCGACTGAGTCTCCGATGAATCCCACAAAAGGCATGAACACCGGCCTTATTTGGTCAGTGGACAAATCATTCTCACGAAAGCATCGTAAAAAAGGATGTCCGTTGAGCTTCCACTATCTACCATAATTTTTTTTCAGGATGTTTTGCTATCATCATCTCCACAATGATGGCATCATTACTCGGGTTGTCCACCCCAGTTGGCCCTTTTCCCATGCAAGGGAGTACATCATCACTCTCCTCTCTCCCCCTAGCCCTCTTTGAGGCCTTCCCTGCCCCGTAGGATATCATCCCTACTGGCTTTTCAGTGGGACGATTGTCGATGGTGAAAGGTCGGGGCTCTTCATTCTGAACCACTGGGGCTGCCCCTCCATCCACATCTTGTCGAGGTGGCCGCGCTTGATCAACTCTTCTATCTCCCTCTTCAACTGGCATCATTCCTCGATGTCATGACCATGGTCTCAGTGGAAACGACAGTAGCAGGACTTATCCTGATTAATGGATGGCTTCAGTGGAGGGGGTTGATGCAAGAAACATTTGCCCTTGATCTCAATGAGGATTTTGCTCTGGGGACGAGGAGAGGGGTGAATGGTGGGGACACCAGAGGTACCAGAATAAGACAGAAGCTTCTCAACCCTCTGTGGATCACTTAGTTACATTTAAATCCATGTGTAATAAAGTTTAGTTCATCTAAGTTGTTTTTTTTTTTTTACTTGAATCCTGTACTAGTCAGCTCATGTTGAGCTAGTCATTTTCTGGAGTCTAGTATATGTCCAGTAATGACTCATACAAGTGAGGACCAAGCCAGCCAAGTGAAGACCAACCCAACTAAAGCTAGGAGGATCATGGAAGGCCTAGGAGGAGAAATCATAAGCCTCATAGAAGAAATCAGAAGCCCGGGAGACAAGCCCGAGACCCTGAAGCCCTGAAATGTAGCTTGAAGCAATCTGGGCCAGCCCAGGCCCAGGAGAGAAGAAAGTGGCGCCAAGGACATATGTCACCACCCTTGGTCGGCCACTAGGGTCACCTCCCTTGGCCGACCAAGGCAAGAGAAGGAGAGAAATTGTAGGGATTTATTCTACCTATTTTTTCCTTATTTTCTAGCTAGGGTTTGGATGGGAATAGGATTCCTATGTAATGACTATTGTATCCTTACTTGGGGCCCAAGACTATGAGTCTATTTAAAGGACCCTAGTCTCTTGTATGAGAACCAATTTTGATATATGAAATACTCTTGATTCTCCAATTGCTATGTGCTACCCTGCTATGTGCTTAACAGGTTTTGTGTGAACTTTTCATCTTCCCGGTGTCTTGCAACTGCCTCCTGCCACCAACCTGCTCTCCAAAGCCCTGGCTGCCCACTCCAAACACCCTCTTCCCTTGCTATTTTTTTCATTATTTCTTCTTCCCCTTTAGGTTTTCTAACCCTTAACAGGTTTTTTGCAGATCCCTCAACTCCAACGAATTCGACGACTCCAGCCAGGCCGCAATCGGACCACCGAGCAGAAAGCCGAGAATTCGTGGGTCTCTGGCTTGTTTTTTCAGGCTGCATCCAGAGTGAGAGTGATGTCTTCGCATACGACCTATACCAGGCGCTTCAACCATTGCCAGGTACACCCCCTCTGCTTGCCAGTCCATTTATTGAAGATAAATGAGCCAAACCGAGACTTCTCAGCCTCGACGATCCTTTTTCCTTTACTTTTTAGGTCCTGTTATGCATGCTATAGTCTCTTATTTTTATATAGAACTCTTTACATCGTTCCTTAGTCTGTTCTTCAGGATTAATCATACAACTTAACATTAAAAATACAAAAAAAATACTTGCATGCATATATAGGTTCCGCATCAGTGAACTTCTCCTCCTTGGCGGGGTCGACTCTGGGCCTTGGCCCTGGCCGCTGGACTAGCATTGTTTTTTGGGGAGGGGGAGCGGATGACCCTCCTACGGCCTGCTTCTTCAGGGGCCTCCCATCCAGCTTCCTCCTCATATGATCAGCCTCCTCTGCCCAGATGTATTTATGGGCCCGGAGGAGGAGCTCCGAGTAAGTCTTCGGAGGCTTCTTATCGAGGGAGTAGGTGAAATGGGAGATTCACAACCCTCTCTTCAGGGCCAGCATCGTAACTAGCTTGTCAAGGTTGTAGATCTCCAGGATGGCAGTCTTAAATCGAGACTCGTAGTCCCGGAGAGATTCTCGATCCTGCTACCAGATCGAGAAGAGGCTGTTGACTTCACGTGGTACCTTCTTGCATGCATTGAAGTGTGCCATGAGTTTCTTCTCCAGTTGGGAGAAGGAATCAATGCATTCAGGCTTGAGCCTGGAGAACCATACTTGAGCAGCCTTCCATAAGGTAGTGAGGAAGGCAATACAAAAGAGGGCATCAGTAGCCCATTGGACCCTGATAAGGTTCTTGTAGCTCTCCAGGTGGTCCAGGGGGTTAGTCGTCCTGTCGTAGGGGTCGACTGTGGCATGTAGAATCAACTGAGGATCGGTTCCTCTTGGATCCTTCGGGAGAAGGGGGACGGGTGTCGTAACCTGCGAGCTCACTAGGAGAGCTCTGAGCTTCTGTAAACTGGTGGGCTAGATCTGCCAGCTTGCGTTCTTGTTCTTTGAGGTGCTTCTCCACTCGATGACTAATGGCCTTGTTAGTGGACCCCTCGATAGAAGATATCGGGGGTGACAGAGGGTTGGAGTGGAGGAACTCTCGTTTGAGTTCCTGGCCATGCCAATGTTGCAGGTGTGAGGGTGCACCATGGTTTGAGGCCGGGGAGCGGATCTCCCGGTCGACCGGACCATGGTACGGCTCCTTCTTGTTCACTTGATGGTTCCCACTCGGGGGGAACCTGCACATAGTGGCCCCTCTCGGTAGGACCGTAAGCTGGTGCAGGGATCGACAGCATGAGCCGCAGGGGTCCTTGGTTGTTGCTGAGTTTCCCGGACCGGTGCTTCTGATGGAGCTGGTGCATCGCCGCAGCCAGGACCTGGACCTGGTGAGCGAGCACAGTGAACCGTGGGTCCGCCAAAGGTGGTGGCAATGGGGCGGAAGGCTCCCCCTCTAGGCAATGGTTGCTGCGGTGAGAGGGGTCCTCCGCTCTGCCGGTGGAGGCCTCACGGGCTCACGTGGTCACCATCGGGTTGTGGGCTTCTAGGGACTTCTTTGTCATAGTTGGGGACCTGGTATCTTTGCCTCCTTCATTCGTCCCCACCTGGAGTGCCAATCTATTGCTACCAAGATCGTCATAGCTTGTAGCTTTGACACATCGGGTTCCAGCTGGGCGCTCGTCCTCCTGCTCTGCAGTCGGCTCGCTTATTCGAAAGTCTTGCAAGATAGTGGAGACCTGGACTGGAGATTCTAGTGAGGATACTCCGATGATCATGTTAGTGAGATGATTGAGGAAAACATAACCTCTATGGTAGAGAGCTTGGGGGACTCTCTGCATCGAGAGGGTAACAAGAATTTTATGGAAGAAGATAATCAAAAATAGAAAGCGTGTCTGCTCTCTTACCTCTACTTACCTTCCCTTATGGGTCTTATATAGATGAATGGCTTTGTCGATTTTTGGGTCCTTCTTTTTGGAGAGAGCTTTATGTTATTTGCTATCGCCTCCATATCGGGCCAGTTTTCGGCTCAGCCTCGAGCCGCGATGGGATATTGCCATTTTAAGGGGAACCATCAAAGTGCTGCAGGACTTGGGGCTCGAGTGGGATGTCCTTCTTAGGCATCCTGTCATAGGAGTTGCAGTCTTCCAGTCATGCGGTCGTCAACATGGCAGCTCACTACAGGGCTTGGAGGTTGATGGCGCTCAGATTGTGCAGGTCGTGCACAAGGTGCATCATAGGACCTGCGTTCATGGTAGGGCATGTGCCACCTCTCGGGGGCTGTGGGTGTCCAGGCTTTTCCTTGATACAACTTTGAACTTCTATTTCCTCCCTCCTTATGCTTTTAGCGGGAACTTGGATCTTCATAGGATGGGAGGAGCTGACCTCGGCAGAAAGGCCCCCCTGATAGTGCAAGCTTGACCTTGGCCGGGAGCCGGCCTCAGACGGGGGGCTCGCCTAATGAGCCCAGCCTCGGCTGGGAGCTCGACCTCAGATGGGGGGCTCATCCAATGAGCTCGACCTTGGCTGGGAGCTCGACCTCAGACGTGGGGCTCGTCCAATAAACCTGGCCTTGGCTGGGATCTTGATCTCAGACATGGGGCTCACCCAATGAGCCCAACCTCGACTAGGAGCTTGATCATCATGCCTAGATGGCGGGCGCATTGCCCGGGTGGCTGTCAATAGGGGCTCTACATCAGCAGAGGCTCCATGTCAGCGGGTGTGCCCCATCAGGACCCATTATCACCTTACTTAATAGAAGGCTATGACTTGGTTATCTCCATAACTTTTTCATTTCAGATATCTAATAATTTAAAATATTTTATCATATAGTTAAGAAGAGATAGGAGAAGATATGGACTAGTTAGTCAACAATCCTTCTTTTGACTTCACCAAGTCTATGACAAGGATTGAAGACAAAATGCTCCAAGAGCACCTAGATCAGTCATACTAATCAACCTTGCTAGCATGGGTTTACTCAAATCAATAAGCTATCTGATCAAAATCTGATTGACCACATTAGCTAGGTAAGTAAGATCGATGGGAGTGTTGCACCATTAACCTCTTTCCTTAGAAACCAATAAGTTGGCCAGGTAAGAGGTAACCCCTATTAAAAATCATGATCAAACTGTCAAACTTACCTTAGATATCAATCGATTAATCAGATTCGATTAGGCTAGCCTAATAACTCAGGTCCAACCATTGAGCCATAATCAAGTCCATTTGATAGAATATGGACTTGATCAAGCTATTACTATAGAATTGACTAATCCCAGTCAACTTTTGGTTAGGTTAAATCAATTTTTTTATTAAATCCATATAAATCAAAATTCTAACTCTAGGTCTAATCCATTTAATTGACTTGATTTAAGCTAACCTATAGTACAAGGTTTATAAATTGATATTAGATCTTTCATTCACAATTCTAGATCTAATCTTTCAATTATTAATTTCAATAATTAATCAAGATTAATTATGTTAAATTTAGATCTAAACGATTGATGTGCATCTCATACATATTAAACACTTTTAGATATATACTATATACTATAATTATAATGCTAAAATTTATGTTATGATTTGGTTCTAAACATAAAATTAAATTATAATAACTTAATTTCAAATCATAAACAACAAATTAATCAAGATTAAATAACTGAAATCAGATCTAAATATTGAAATAATTTCAATAAAATTCTTTTCACCTCACTTGTTTGTGGGGTGAGATCATAATAGTACCCTATATACTATAGATGACCCTATGGAATGGGAAGAGAGGGCCTTTAAATCCTAGTTTTCTCCTATGACCGAACGGCCATGGTAATTAACCCAATCCAAAGTAATTACTCTGATTTAAAATACAAAATTAGATTTTACATCCTAAACATTTCATGTCAAGAAAATACATGACTCTGATACCATTGTTGAAAAACCGGGTAGGGTTTTATGCATGTATAATTTTTTAAATTTCCAGCAGAAGAAAATCATATAAAAAACATTTTTAATTAGATAAATATGTATTTATTTCAAATCTAGAAAACCCTACCAAGAATCTACAATATGAAATGCAAAGAAAGTAAAAGCTGAAATTAAAATCAGCATGTATTGATGAGATCGATACATACTATAGATCAAATCTACAAACATATGAGATCAGATCTCATGCCTTAGCATGAGTTACTGATCTCTACTACTGATGAATGTGGTATTGGAGTTCTTCAGATCACCTAGTGTCGTACAGCATGTCTGGCCTCTATAGCAAGTTCATCTGAAACCTGATACAGATCAGCCTTCTAGAATTGCTAGCTCCTCACGAAGGCAACTAGATGGCTAATTTAACTCCATCAGAATTTCTTGGACCATCCAAGAACACTAATAAAGGGAGCAATCGGAGGATAAAGAGGTAGAAGAATGAAAACAGTGGAGACCCTTCTCAATTCTTTTTTCCCCCCTAAAACCCTAGCACCAAGAATAAACCCATGCCCACCTCTATTTTCATGCCAACTCTCCCCTCTCTTTTATTTTTTTCAGTGATTCCTCTCTCAATTCTCATAGTAATCCTTCTCTATTTTGTGTGCATGCTCCAAAGAAAATCCAATTAAAATGGCATGGAGAGGGATGGGTAGAAAAGAGGAGATATAGATAAAATAAGATTAGGATAAGGTTAGATGTTTCAGTCCTGCTAAAACTATCAATTTCAATTCAGAATTCATCCAAATTTAAACCAACCTATCTAATCCTAAGAGGAATGAGGGAGGGGACAAAACCTAGATTTGTCATGAGAAAACATCATAAAAATGTGAATTCTCATGAAGAAGAGTGTGGAGAAAATCTAGGAGAAAAATAGGTGACACTAGGTTTGAGTTTTGAAATTGATTTAATCAAAATCCAAAATAAATTTGTCTAGACCCAATTAATTAACTGAACCTTATCCAATTAGGTTTTAATTAAATTAATTAAATTCTAATTAAATCAAAAATTAATCTAGCCCAAGTCCTATTCAAATCAAGAATTAAAACTTCTTAGCGATTAGGTCATCGTATAACCTAATCAGATGAGACCTAATTGAACCCATTTCAATTAGACCTAACCTAAACCTCTTTTCTTAATCAAATTGAGCCAATTAACAATCTAATTTCTAATTAATCCTTCTATAATTAATCAATACTTAATTAAATATTTCCTTACAATACTTGTATAAGGTAATTATCAATCATATTGATAATTACACCTTTGAACGATTCTTAATTATTAATCAGCCATCATGATTAGCTAGAAACTTCTATTATGTGTAACCCCATAGATTTGAACACTATGCCAGTAGTACAGGAATAAATTTTTAAACTAATTGATATACGTATCTAGTAATAATACCCGATATTAAGATAGGTCGAATGATTATAAAGCAACATTTAAGAATCCAAGGTTATGGTTATCATATAATTCATCCCTTTGATCCAATACTTAGGATGATTTTAGAGTCAACTGCCAACTCTTAAATAATGCATTCAGAGATGTCCCAACCTAATAAATCCTGTGACTCCTCATAAGGATTATCCTCACCAAGGTTTTGCTAAATTGAAACATAGCAAAGTATTAAAGTGATCAATCCCATCTTGACTCACATTGATTTTGCAAGTACTTGACTATATCCAAAAACCTTTCATTAATATATTAGAAATGCAGGTAGTCCAGCACAAAAGTATAGTAAATTTCTTGTAAGTCACCATGGTGACTTAGGCTAGAGGGACACTTATACACATATCCTTCTGCAAGATATTCTTGATAGTAAAGTACTTTATAGAGTTGGTCATGTTCAGTAAAATGTATACTTATATACATCTACATACCATACCAGTGTCTCTACACTCCTTAGTTATGAGGACAACCAACCCATATGGTATACAACGACTTATACTCGATTAACATTATCATTCTAAGTAATAACATATCATTAGTCATGAACAAATTTAAGAGCTACATGATAAATCTTTCTTTATTAAATAAAGTAGTTCTAATAATTACATTACAAAAGAGTTCAAAGAAAGATACACAAAATATGATGAAAAGCCAAAATAATTTTTATTTATTAATAATTCATATATAAATTATAAAAAGCTCAACCATCTAAAACTTAGATGATTGTCTTTATGATACATTTTCTAATACAGGAACATCTCCTAGGCTGTATCACAAGCCCCTTTCCTAAAACAGAAACATCTCCTAGGCTATATCACAAGCCCTTGAAGGTCAACTATTGAACTCATTCACTAGCCCCGGCATCAAACTATGGATGATCTCGGTAACCACATGAGATACCTTAGGCTCTCTGAATATACTGCAAAATTAATTTGGAATAATAAATGTTAACTCTAAAATAGCTAAATTTTAAATATATTTATTAAAAATATACTTACGGGCGATTTTGAATGTAGATGAGCTCTCATCCTGTGGTCGAGTAGAGGTGCCACGAGCTGGTGGGTCCTCGATCATGGTGTTGAGTTTGAGAGCTGGTCGCTACATCGTGTCACTATGGGATCATTGGTGATCCCATGTCATCTGAACCTAAGAGCAAAACATCTAATATAAAAAATGTTATATTAGATAATAAAGGATAATAATATAAAAGAGAATATCTAAAGTATTAGAGTTTACTACGTGATGTGAGTGCTATAGAATCATGCGAGCTTGCAGCACAATTGCTCTCTCTTCTAGTGCTCTCTCCTTGGCCATCACTCCTCCAGTCTTTAAAAGACATGATGTATAATCTCTGAAAATAAAAATAAATATAATTACTAAATTAATTATATAATTATGGATGGTAATGTAAGATGTAAAATGATGCAAGACAAGTATTTAAAATGATTCAAGGATTGTATACTTACCACTACTCATCGGTCTCTTCAGATATTTGGTACCCTTTAGATTCTTCTTTTGATTCTTCCTCTTCTACTACTTTCTCTTCTTCTACTTCTTCATCTTCTTCCTTTTCTTTCCTTTCTTGGATAGGATTGTCCCTTAAAATAAACTCAATATGATCTATCTTCTTATGCTAGCCATCATATAGGAGAGTTCTTGGAGCATCTAACTCTGTATCTATGAAGGACTAATGAATTGCTAATGTTTTATCCTTGTAAAAGCATTCTAGTAAATAGGACTCTTCTTCTTCAAGCACGTAATGAATGGCTTAGGACTTAATCTTGCATACAGCCCATCAATCTTTCCTTCCTCTCTTCCTTGATAGAAAAGGGATATAATATACTTGAACAACTTGTTGAGCTAACATAAATGGCTCATTGAGATATGCTTTTGATCCATATTTGATTTCAATAAGCTCATACTATAGATCAACCTTCATACTATTGTTATTATCAAACCATTGGTACTTAAATAGAATGATACTATTATCTCAAGTACAGGTCAATTTTATTACTTCTTTGAGGACACCATCATAGTCACTATCTACCTCTTCCTACTAGCTGCCCTTTTTACGCATACTGTTATTTATTATACTTTTATGATATCCATATTACTAGATGTAAAATGTAAAATTATTTATGTTATAGCCATTATAACATGTCATATATTTTGTTAGCTTATAACCTATTGGTCTTAACCTTTTAGGTGTGGATTCACCTCCTTGCATAACCTGCATATTATAAATAAAATAATTTGGGAGTTCTATGAGCATTAGGTTACTAGTTGATGGAACTAATTTGTAAGTTCTATGAGCATTGTATGAAAATTTCTTACTCATTTATGCTCGAATTGTCCTATCTCAACATCCCATCATATTGCCTAAATATATATAAGATAAGTGTACTATAATAAGAAATTGAAGAGTTACAATTATGATGGGCACTTACTTAATATATAGATCGACCTTCTCATAGTTTAGAAAAATATATCTCTACCTATCAAAATTTAGCATTAGTTAAAATCTGGTGAACCTCATGCCCAAATTCACGAGCAGGATAAGAAATATTGGGATCTCCCACTCTGAAACCTCATTACCACCATCATCATTTTGACCCACTTGAGTCATCTTTGTCTGCACACTAGAATTAAAGTAGTATCACTGAAATTTAAAATTTCTTATATTATAAAGCCTCTATAATAAAAGCCTCAACTTTGGCCTTGTTTTTCACTTTCTTCTTGAGATTGTGCATGTATCTATCAAATGGATACATCCACCTATACTACATTGGTCCCCCTACCCTAGCTTTATATGCTAGATGAATCATGAGGTGCTCCATGGAGTCAAAGAAGCTAGGAGAAAATATCTTCTCTAACTTGTATATTGTCTCTATACTGCTAGCCTCAAGACTAAAGATATGGTTAACGGATAGTTCAGTAACACAAATATCTTTGAAGAAAAGACTAAGCTCGATCAAAGAACTTCATATAGAGTTGAAAAAGAGATCATGCTAAGTCAATGATAGTCATTTTTACACAAAGACATGGCAATCATGGCTCTTTAGTCCATAGAACTTGTAATCTTTGACATTGACACACTAAGCTAGATTATTTGCATAACTATTTGAGAATTCAAGATTTTATACTATTCACATATATCCTTTAACTGCTCCCTCATTAAGATATATGATGCTTTCGACTTCAAAAATTTTTCAAGTGACATCTCAACCTGCTCTAATAAAGGATGCTTACATATGTTCTTCATATATGCTCGAGCCTTGGGATTATCCTTCGTCCTGTCCTTGACATCCATAATAGTGTAGAAAATATTATCAAATATATTCTTCTTAATATATATGACATAAAGGTTATGATGGATCACATTGATAGACCAATACAACAACTCCTAGAAAATACTGTGCATCACCTAGTTATGAGTTCTACTGAATCTCTAAGGTTTCTACTTATCAAATAGTATGCCAAACTAGACTTTGTCAAGTTGGGATACCCTCTGAAATACTTCCATATCACTGAGGCATGGTGGTGCATAGTCTTTCTCTATCTTATTCCTCTTGAAACTATCCCATTGCTTTCAAAAGGCATGATACTCAAGAAGAAATTAATGATAGAAATCGAACGAGCAGGGCTTACAACTATTCTCAAGTTAAAATGATTTTATATTTTCCATGCAATAGGAACATGAAGTGCTCCATCCTAACAGTATCCGACAAGCAAAAAAATTTCTAATGGTCCACATCAGTCTAGCCTTAATTATAAATTCTGCTTCTTCGATACATCAAAAGTACATGTGCCATCATATTAAATCATAAAGCTTATCAACAAGAGGCTTTAGATATATATTAATGTTTCTATCAGGGAATCATGGTCTAGGAATGACTAATATAAAAAAGATATTATGTTCTTTCATGTACATCCCAGGTAGTAAATTATATAGAGTAATTAAGATTGGCCAACATGAATAATGGCTACATGACTAAGCAGTGTAAACCCATCTATAGATAGATTCAGTTGAACATTGCATAATTCCTAAGTAAATAAATGATGGCAAGCATCAAGTTTCTTCCATACCTTACTATCCAATGGATGACTCATCATATCGCTGTGCTTGTGAATCCCTTCTTTGTACCATCTCATCTACTCGACAATACTCTTAGACGAGTGGAGCCTTCGAAGCCTAAGAGTAAGGAGAAGGTATTGAAGAACCTTGTATAGTATATCTTTTTAATTTCTACCCTCTTGCCTTGGTTTAAATTAGCTTTCACCATATATATCATATGAGCCCTTTAGTTGGTCTTCCTTATAGAGAAACATGCATTCATTATGGCATACATCTATCTTCTCATATCCCATACCTAATCCTTTCACCATTTTTTTGAAGTATAGAAGCTCCCAACAAGCTTCTCATCCTTTGATAATATTTTTTTTTATTATTACTACCATCCTATCATAATAATTGACCATCATATTAAACTCGACCTTCATGTTTAACAACTCCAACATAGCTGATAATATAGTGTATATTTTACATCTCAATCATAGTTGTTCATTAGCATCTTTTAGCATGTAATAGAAATTATTGCTACCAGCTTCTAGATCATCCTCCATAGTCCAACAAATTCAAGACTAGTCGCATCCATAATAATTTCTACCATTCTATCTATATCCCTGTCCTGCTGACTTTTAACCCTTGCAATTGTCTCTCATGTCTCCCCATGCAAAAATGCTTATAGTTTGGCATAAATCCACTCCTATATAAATAGGCAATCATTGTATCCCTATCAAGCATTTCTCTATTAACACATCTCTTACAAGGACAACAAGCTTGTCCTTGAACTAAGAGTGTTGTATTTCTAAAAGCATAATCACAGAAGTAATTGACACCCTCCTTATATTCAGCAAATATCATCCTGTTGACTACTCGATGGTCCATCTAACTATGGTCTATGGTACACTATCTAAGGATTTTGCATATACAAATACAAGGAAAAATGCTTATCAATTATTTTATTATTTAAAATGGCTTACATAATAATATATCCTTGGGAGTTTGCATCCCACCACTTAAGGCAAAACTTGAAAAATTAAGAGTGATCGGAGGTGGCATTCCGGAAGCAAGAATAATAGCTTAGATGCTTAGGTGGAGACCATCACTGAGAGGTGCTTGGACTTGGAAGAGAAGTCTAAGAAAGAAGAGATGGGGCTTCAAAAGAGAGTCTTTGAGCAAGAGCAGAAGTTTCACGAGAAGAGGCACATGAGTGCTTTGCTAGAGGTGAAGCATAGGGAGTTAGAGATCCAAAAGTTCATTGCAAGTAAGGTGCACTACTCATCAGCCTCATCCAATACTTAGTACCCTTCAGATTCTTCATTAGATTCTTCATTTTATCTTCATCTTCTTCCTCTTCTTCCCCTTCTTGGAGAGATTCTTCTATCCAAGAAATAGAAGAAGAGGAAGAAGATGAAGAAATAGAAGAAGACAAGGAATCTAAAGGATACCAAACATCTGAAGAAACCGATAAGTAGTGCTCCTTGCTTACGATGAACTTATATATCTTTGACTCCCTATGCTTCGCCTCCAATGAATCACTCATGTGCCTCTCCTCATGAAGCTTCTACTCTAGCTTGGAGACTCTTCTTCAAAGCCCCACCTCACCTTTCTTGGACTTCTTTTCTAAGTCTAAGCAACTTTCAGCAATGGCCTCCACCTTTTCTATCAATTAAAATGGCTTACATAATAAATGCATCCTATCATTAACTAATAAGTATAGAAGGTCCTATTCCATTCAGGAATTATATTAATTCTATTGGTCAGTTACAATAATCAAATAATATATAATAGGGACTGAAACAAATTTTGATAGCATTTTTTCTTAGTTCTCCTCACATGGCTAAAGATGTGTGAGGAGAACTAAATGAAAATACTGTCTAAATATCTTCTTAAACTCTCATCATACTATTTGAACTGTAATTACCTATAGAATTAATTATAATTTTCAAACTATCCAAACTGGATAGTCAATTAACCAATATACATAATTTTTCCATCAATATAAAAATATATAAATAACGGATGCCATAGAATATATACATTAATTAAAAGATACAATATAAATTTTATAAAAATAAATATCTAATTAATTAGTTAAATTAATATGTAATTATATATGAAGAAATCCATGACCAGAGATTATACTTGATAATGAAAGACCAATCCATGATGCAAATGATGTAACTAAAGATAACGAAAGAGTTAGAATCTCCATAGTGAAAGAAGTCAATAAAGAGCTAGTTGCCACTCAATCCTTGTACAAGGGCTAGTTGCCCTGGACATCATCTGGAACTCAAAGCTTGAGTACATGAGGCATGCCTCGGTCCTAATATTTGTAATGCTATCCGGCACCTTTCCTTGATCTTAGCATACAAGGCGCGTGACCTGCACCCCAGCTTATTGATATGTACAATTAATATCCCAAATAAAGCATCAAAATGCATATTTACTTATTTTTATTTATTAAAAATTGATACTTTTACTTGTGTTTTGTAGAAAATTTATTTATAAATGAAAAGAGCTTGACCTGCATGTCAAAAGAGATCAAACAATTTAAATCATAGCTCAAAAGGATTCAAAAACCTAATTAAAAAACCAACCCACCTAGTTGATCCATGGTAGACCATCAGCAGGTCTACAGATAAAGTATAGACCAAGTTTTACGTGGTGCATGGGATTTAACATAGCATATTGGTGGATTTTGGCATAGCGCATGCAAGATCGCTCGTTTGAATGGTTTATGGGGGAATCATGTGGTCTGTGCATAGTATTTGGCTGGGTGGTGATTTTTGGTCACAATCGGAGCCATCCAAGGCTCAATCCAATGGTGGACAGTGCTTCAAAGTGCAGTGCCAGTAAAGGGCGATAGCGAGCGGCAATTGTTTGCCGATGAAGGTGACAGCATAGCAAGAGGCAAAGTGAGAGGTCTTTGACAATGCTAGCAGGGGCTTCGATGGCAGTAGTGGTAGTAGCAATGTTATTAAACCTAACCTGGACATTGACCTAGATAAGACACTAGTCAGTGGGTCAGTGATTCAATTGTCGAGTTAATGATTAAACCGATGGGTCATGCATAGAGCAAAAAATTTAAAATCATTAGCTTGTCTATGTTCAGTAGTGCAATAATGATCTTGATAATATATATTTTAATATTATAAACATCAAAATACAAATGAAACATAACTATAATCCCATAAATATAAATAATTAGATTAAAATATTCATGAATATAAATATTTAATGGCATAAAGTCACAAACTAATACTAACAAGTAATTTAAACTTTAAAATATAACCTTCCATATATGTTAGCAAAATAAAATGTTTTAAGAAACAAATATATAATCAAGTCCGACGACCAAAATCAATATCTATTGAAAAAAAATTGAAGTGACAAATAAGTACATAACATAAAGATTCAAGCTCATTGACTAAATTTTATATCCAAGTCCAACAATCAAATCAATGTTTATTAAAAAAAATTAAAGTGACAAGCAAGTACATAATATAAAGATTCAAGCTCATGGACTAAAATTTATATTAATATTTAGAATAATATCTCCTTGAGTTGCATCATCTCTTCCATCTTTCCCTGCATTGAAATCATTTCCATCACTTTCACCATCATCATCCTCTAAATCTTCCAAGTTCAATACATCTACAAAGTTAAAAAGATAAATCACATCTCTCGAAATTGTAATAACGTTTTATTCATAAACTATATAATAAAATAATTTTTTCACCATCATTATCATTTTCTTGAATAGAACATGATACCAATTCATGATGAAAAGTCTCTAATTCCTCACTAGTTAACTATAATGGCTCATCAATTAACACCTACACATCATTGTCCCCAAACAATTCAAAGTCAATAGATCATAGTTCCGACCCTTGA
Source organism: Areca catechu (assembly GCA_021397845.1). Lineage (NCBI taxonomy): Eukaryota > Viridiplantae > Streptophyta > Magnoliopsida > Arecales > Arecaceae > Areca > Areca catechu. The sequence goes on along the minus strand of CM038044.1, from coordinate 105,197,399 downwards.
AATAAAACCTGGGTTTAATATTTATTACTTTAAAAATTATATAACAAGTAAATAAAAATAATTATATATCATTTATAATAAAATTACCTTTGTTGTAGTCTCAAATTGTAGTGCACAAATACTAGATCATTAAGCCTTTAGTGCTCTAACTTATTTCTCTTTTTAGAATGAATATACTCAAAGATACTTCAATTTCTCTCACACCCAGATGCACTACAAGTTTGGCTTAAAACACGAATAGCTAATTTTTGCAAATTAGATGCACAACATCCATAGGTTACTCACCATTCATCTAAATATAAAATATTGTATTTGTTAAAATAGAATGTAATTGAATAAACTTTATATAAATGAAAACATAAAGATATAACTAATGAATAAGCTTACCTGGAGCCAAGCAATTTCGATCATTTATAACCAATGAGCATCCAAAGTCATTCTCTACATTTTAAAATAACCTTATCTCATCCATTAATTTTCCTTGCAAAGTTGGATTACCAAATGAATACCTCTCTATAACATCTAAAAGTCTAGAAATACTATGAAGATGTTTATCTATTAGCTTTGAATTATATTTAAAACATGGATTCAACCAAAATCCAACTACATGAAGAGTTTGGTATAATTACAAATCCCATCGGGAAGGTTCAATTATAGCCTTTCTCTCTCTAAACCTCTTGATCATTTCATTTCTAGCTTGATGCATAGCATGATATAAGTAACCCATTGAAGGTCTATCATACTATCAACAATCCTCAAAACTTGAATTAAAGGTCTGTTAGTTTAATAATTGTTGCATATTTATTCCAAAAAATAGAATTTAGTACATCATCAACAAATATTTTTTCTTTACTATCCTTAGCATAAGCTAAACTTGCCCACTCTCTAGAAGTCACCATTGCTTTTAATGCATCTTTGTGGCCCAATATACTTTGTAAAGCAATTAAATTTGTAGCAAAACACATGGGTGCTAGGTGATTTATCTCCATTCTACCAGTAAATTTTTTCATCAAATACAAAGGATAATAATGGTTATGAATATATTTTGTAATATCTGCAGCATGGGCTATTATATCCTTTATTAAAACTAATTTGCCAATATCTTGATGATGAGATTAAGGCAATGAGAAGCACAAGGTGACCAAAATAATATAGAAAATTCTTAATCCAACTTTTTACCAGTAGCAGCATAGTTTGCAGCATTATCAGTCATTATATAAACCATATGTTCATAACCAATAGACATGACAATTTCTTTGAATAACTTATACAATATATTAGCTATCTTCGAGGTATCTAAAGAATTAACACTCTTAAAAAATATGGTCCATCAAGGATAATAAACTAAAAAATTAATCAAAGTTCTCCTACATTGATTTGTCCACCCATCAGTCATAATTGTGCATCCGGTTCTCTTCCATGTGGCACGAAAACTTTCAACAGACTTTTTTACCCCATCAACATTCTTGGTTGATAAATAATCACGAATAGAGTAAAAATTTAGAGCTTTGTAACTAGGGCCCATACTAGCTATGGCATCTATCATGGATTGATAATACTTGGAGTTGATAATATTAAATGGCACACAAGCATCTATCATCCATTTTGCCATTGCAAGATCAAACCTTTCAATTACTTCTTTGTTTTGCAACAAGCTTTTTATAATTGGTTGAGCACGAAGTATCGTTCTTTGTCATTGGTTGTTTTCCTTTTCCACTTACTATGTTTGTCACTTGATCTTTGCTATCTCCACCAACTATATTTTTTGCATTACTTGTACACTTGTATACTCTCGGGTTCCCATCAATCATCTTTCCCTACTTGCCTATATACTTGCTCCTCATAATCTCTATGCCTTGTACTAAAGGGATTGTAATCTTCACCAATTTCCTTTGCTTTTTTTTCTCACTAAAAGTTTGAATATTTTTTATCATTTGATGGTGAATATCCATCGATACCTTACGACATGGCTCTACTTCTCCTTTTACTCCCGCAAAATGTTGTTTGAAGTGATTGATCCCACTACCAGCAAATGCCTTTTCACAATACAAGCATGCTAACTTTATCGTTTTACTATTACCACTAAGTTCAAAAGCTTTTCTACAATGATTCCATGCAGGATCACTTTTTTCTCTAACTCCGGTTGTTTGAGTAGATGACATTATTTGAATCACCCACGGATAGATTATTTTCTTGAGAGACCATTTTGATAATCTATAAAAGGACAAAATACAAAGTATAAGGTACAAATAATTAAACAAATAAATCTAGTGCAATATAAATTACAAACATAGGCCAATACTTCAATTACTTATTACTAAATTAATTTTTTTATTCCTCTCCCATTAAACAAATTTTTAAATTTTAAATAAATAAATTATTTTTTGATGGAAAGGGAAGCAGGAAGCCACTGTGATTTATTAGAAGAAAGAAATACAGAGAGTAATGGGGACTTAAGATTCATGTCACAAGAAAAATTTTCTGCCCCAAGCACATAATTTTTCATGGCTGTGGCTTGGGATCACCTATCCAAACTATAATATGGATGGTTCCATCTTAAAATCAAGCAAGTAAGACTTTGAGATAAATAGGTGATTAACCAATTCTTAGAAGAACAAAAATAAACTAGGTAGTATCCTTAATAATAGCCACGAGTTTTTTTGAGTAAATGATCAACATCAAAGTCCACTACAATAGAAAATTTTTAGTCAATTGCCTTGTCAAATAGTAAAAGGTTCCATCTCTATTTAGATTTTGTTGTTTTTGAAGTTCCTAAAATAGTGTTCATGATGAAACACACATAAAACTAAAGGGAATAGATCCAAAGGAAATGAAAAAAAAGGTATAGATACAAAGAAATAGCACTTCAAAGGTTCGCCCACTGGCCACCTTTCATCATTTCCTTTGAATAACGCTATTTATAGCCATGCACTACTGCACTAAAGCCCCAAACCTCATCAGTCATCACTGCCATTCGCTCTCCCTAGTCCGCTCCTTCTTGCTACCGATCAATCCCTTCCCTACACTATACATCACCCAAACTCCCTCCTTGGCTCCTCCACCCCATCCCCTCCCCAACACTCTCCCACTTGCCCCATTCCCCCATGTTGGAGAGGGCAGGGCCATGGTGATAATGGTGTGCAATCTAGAGGCTAATGGAAATACAAAAAAATTCAATCAATGACTCACCTGAATGACGAACTGAAGGAAGAAGGGTGGAGCTCCTCTATCCTTGCCATCACCATCGCTCTTTCTACCGCCTCCACTTGATCACCAGTCTGAGAGGAAGAGTCGAAGAGGGGAAGCTAGAAGGATGGAAAGGAAAAATAAAAGATGAATACTGAATATTTTGGGTTAGGGCCCTTTCAACTTTTGATTTGTTGGTTTTTCCTTAATCCCTTCGGTCTGGGTTTCATCTGGGTTTGGACCGAGTGTGATAGGCCACGGTTGAACAGATCGAGTCCCCAGTTTTCCACCAATTTTTAAGCAAATATGTGTTAATTTCAAACCCAAACTAGCTTCATGCACGGGTCACCGAGTTTCTAGTCCAACCGGCTAAGCTGGGCTAGGTTTGATAACACTAGGTAGCAGTGGTGTTGATGCATAGGAGGTGGTTTTGGTGAGGCTTCCTAGTATGCTGGGCGATCTCCTTTAAGCTAATCGATGGATAGGGATGCATCAAGGCACAGATCCAATGGTCAGAATCAATTCTAACCTGATGAAGGATATCTTAACATGTTTCAAGCCATAAAATGTGCTGATCAACGACCTAGAACAACCTAGGAACCAGATCCAATGGCTTCCATCCCTTTCGACCTATGATAGGCTTTGAATAGCAGATTTGGCATGATTTTAAGCAAGATTTTGGATGCCTAATGTAGGTTAGATGGTAGATATTAATTCAAGCAATTCCAACCCGATTCTATACCAATTTTACTCTAAATTTGATTGGAAGATAGCTTTCAATGAGCTCTATAAAAAGAGGACCATAGGAGCAGCAAGGGAGCATCAATCCATAATTGAAAATAATTTTTCTCTTCATTTTGTTTCTTGTTTCTAGTTCTTGTTTAGGCTTTGCAAGAGGGGAAACCATGAAGAAAGTGCTGGTGGCAGCTATACACGGCTAGGCTCCTTCAACTCGAGAAGACAATGAAGTCTATAAACATGTTTTTATTTTCTTTTTGTATTTAAGTTTCATACAATAAAAATTATGCTTTTATTTCATATCTCTTTTGATTTATTTTCTTGATCAAGGTTTTGATCTGATTTACATGACCTATGCCCTCTATAGACGTTCTATGATCTTTGAATATGGTACATGCCTAGGAGAGATAGATCATGGTATATTAAATTAATTCTCAAATCTTGTGATTTGATTTAGATAGTTTATATTTTAAATGGATGAGCTATGATCAATGAAGATGATCTGTACCTAATAGAGATAAATTATAGTAATACCCTAATCACAATAATTATTATTACAATATAAAGAAAAATAAAAATATATTTTACATGGTAGATTAGGATTCCTAGATTATTGTTTTGATTTGCTTTCTTTAATCAATTACTTTAGACTTGCAATTTAATTTCCGATATTTTATTTTAATTTTTCCATAATCAATATTTCCTTTTATTCTTCTTTGTGAAATAATTATCGTTGATCTTCGAGGATACGATCTCTACTCATGCTAATTATATAGCAGTGAGTTAGGTTTTTATTTTTGACCATCCTATAACAAGTGATCACTTGTGCTCTGTAAGCTAAGATCCAAGTCCCGTGCATGTAAGACACATGCCCGTGCACACCAAGTAATTAATTAAATAAATATCTAATTAACTAATTAAACTAGCATCCAATTAATTACTTAAATAAATAATAAATTAACTCTAATTAATATATTTTAACTAAGTGATTAATTAAATAAATATCTAATTAACTAGTCAACTAACATCCAATTAATTACTTAAATAAATAACTAATTAACTCTAATTAACATATTTTAAATTTAAAAATGACTTTTAGTAATGTCTCTATTATCATCCCCACCACCATCGCTAATAGCAATAATAGGCAAGCCCGATGGATGGTAGTCCAATGGCAACAATAGTAGGTGGGTCCCTTAGATAGAAGATCCAACTCACATGGACTAAGGCATGAGAGGTATCAATGGCGTAGGGACGATAGTGTAGGAACAATATGGCAACATGAGGATGAGATGCCTGCTTGGGGATGGGGGCATGATGACGGGGCTGCGGGGATAGTGGCGAAGGGTTGGGGCTATGCACATGGTAACATAAGGTTGGGCTACGGGGATGATAGCATGGGAGCATGGGGAGGCAATTCGTACGGTCGGTGGGGGGATAAAATGGCAAGGTAGTGCACATGGAAGGTGAACCATTATGGAGAGGCCGAATATAGCAAGGGGGGAGCACTGAACATCGAGAGAGGGGAACCTACAAGGGGATCACCATAAGGGGAAGCACGACACATGATGGGGATGCCGGAAGGGAGGAGCTAGTGGGGGAGAGGAAATTTGTGAGGAGGGAATAGGGGGAAAGAAAAAAACTTAGGTTCTTAAGCACCTGGGAGGAATTTACAAAGGACTACTAGTGATGATAATGTTGTTGTCACTAATAGTTTTGACAAAATATTTTTTTATGTTAACTATTAGCGACAGCCACTTACCATTGCTAATAGTCAAACACCATTGCTAATACAGTTTTCAAAATAAAAAATACTTAAAATTTAAAATAGTATTAGTGGCAACCCTTTCCATCGCTAATAATTGTTGGCAAAACATTTTTTTGTTGTGTTAACTATTAGTGACAACCACTTGCCATTGCTAATAGTCAAACACCATCACTAATAAATTTTTTTAGAAAACATTTTTTTTCAAATTATGAAGAATATTAACGATGGCATATGCCATCCTAATACTTTTTAACTACCATCGCTAATAGTTTTCTAAAAAAATAAATTTAAATAGTGTTAGCGATAATATTTGCTGTCACTAATATTCAATTTGTTGTTGCTAATACTATTAGTGATGATAAGCCACTCGATCGATTTTGTTGGTCAATGAAGATTCTTATTAAGGATAACTGATTATCATCACTAATAGCCATCATCAATACACATTTTTCTTACAGTGTATAACTACCCAGGTTTCATCGACTATAGATAAGGCAACTACCAACCAATTCTGCATCATGCACACAAAGCACGATTCTCATGGGCACTTCTCCACATGTTTTTCAAAAATGGCCAATGGCCATAACGCGCATCGCCAGAAGTCCTCTCCTATAAATAGAATGAAGAAGTGGACCCCAAGCAAGTCTCTCAAAGTTCCAAATGGTGCTTCTCTACTCTACATCGGCTCTCTCTCTACTCTCTGAATCCTAACTTGAGTATCAGAAGGTGCCTATTAGAAAACCTTCCATTTAGGAACTTTTTGTAGGTCTCAGCTTTAGCATCTTGGTGGTAGTAGTACCTCTTCTACCTCATCATCTTCCAAGGACACCATCACCACCAAGTTTTAGCTCTAATGCCAAGGAAGTAGTTCATCTCACTCACTCATCTATTTTTGTGGTGAACTCCACCTTGAATGTTTCCAAGGACCCTAGAAGTGGCACCTCCAACATTCACCAACTCACCTTCTAAAAACCATCAGCATCCTCCACCTTGTCCATCAAAGACCTCCAGCTCCACCTCATTATTAGCCAAGGTCCACAACACCTCATCATTTTCCAAGGACATTCAGATTGATCTCAATGTCAGTTTGAGTTTTGGCAACAATAAATTGGAATCAGAGAAAGGGCTCAAAGCCCATTTTTGAAAGAGAGCACCTAGCCATAATACCATGAAGAAGAGCTTCAAATGCCTCATGCCATCCTAATGGTGCTCAACCTAGCAATGTTAAACAAGAGGTGCACTATAGTACATTGAACTACCACCTCCTCCTCAGCCCATGCTAGCAATCACTAACTACAAGCCCTAAGAGAAGAAGGAAGAGGGGACATGATGCGGGACAATTTATGCATGCTAAGTATTTTTCTATTGTTAGAAATTAATTTAGAAGTTTGTATCCCAAGTTTCAAGCCAAGAAACTAAGTAAGAAATTCTAGAGAAATTCAGAAGCACGAGCATACCGAAAAAGACCCTAAAGAGTGAAAGCGAAGGATCGCCAAGGCTGAGAAGCTCCGGTAAGGCTAGCTCTTCTGCAATACTATAACTAGAAAGTCAAGGGGATGTACCTGGAAAGGATTTGAAGATGGATCCGTGAAGATTTTGCTCGTCGCTCTCGGATGCGGCCTAGAAAATCAATGTTGCCCAGGTGGCTACCCAAGAGGGGGGTGAATTAGGAAATTGAAAATTTAAAGAAGATAATGTGGAATAAAAAAAAAACCCTTGCAAGTGTTAGATGCTGTGATAGAGTGGTAAATTGCAGAAGCTAAATAAACATGAAGAAGCACAATACAATCACATAAAATTTATAGTGGTTCAGAGCAACCCAGCTCCTACATTCACTACCTAAGATACCACTTAGGATTTCTACTATATTCACACCCGAGTACAGTAAGATTGTTTTACAGGATCACAATCCAAAACCTTTACACTTTGGTTTTAACGGGATCACCAAAGAAAACCCAACACCTTTTGATTTTGAATAGGATCATCAAAAAAACCCAACTTGGTTTTCATAGGATCACCAACAACCTAACTTGGTTTTACCAGGATCACCAAGAACCCAACTTGGTTTTTGTCAAAGGCTCACCAAGAACCTATTTGGTTTTTCAAACGGGCTCACCAATAACCTAAACAATTCAGAAATGAATTGAAATATATGCAACAATAAATGACAAACTCAATTTATCGGATAGTTGCCGGTGCAGCTTGATTGAAGTCCACTTGGATTAGACTTGAATGCGCTTTAATTGCTTCAGTGGCTTCTTTCTAAATTATTTCAAGCTTCATATCAGAGTTGGTGAAAACTTGAAGATTGACTTGAATGCTCTTATGCTCTTTTGCTTGTTGGTAGATAGGATATTCAATGAACTCTTGATACTTTTAAGAACTCTCTAAAAACCTTATTTTTTGGAAGTTCAAATCCTTCAAATATATGGTCTTCTATCACTTCAAGGCTGTTTGAGATGTTGTAGACTATTGGGATGTGACATATGACTATTGGAGCACTTTTTGGCATTCAAAAAGAAATTCTGAAACTAGCCATTATGTACCTGAAAGCGATATTCGAGTCAGCTCGGATCCTTTGAGTCGATAGGTTGAGTCGCCAATTATTCAGTGCAGTCAGCTCGGTGTCTCGGGGTGCAAAACTTCACTCTGGACGAGTCGGCTCTCGATAGCTCGAGTCGACTCGAACATCTATCTTTAAAAATCTTAAAATAAAGGAGTCAGCTCTTTGGGACTTTGGTCGGCTCTTCTTCTCAGGTTCCGAAATCTTTACTCTGGAAGAGTCGGCTCGTTGCAGTTCGGGTCAGCTCGCTTTCTCAGGTCTTCAAAATTAGGTCGGGTAGAGTCGGTTCTTTGAGATTCGGCTCGGCCCGCTTGGCTATTCTCAGAAATCTTCAAAACTAAACTCTGGAGGAGTCGGCTCGGACTTATTCCAGTCAACTCGGATTCACTAGAGTCGGCTCGGATTACTGCATACCAGAATCCTTATTGCGTGCCATGAGATGGAGTCGGCTCTTCAACATGCTGGGTCGGCTCGAGTGACTTCTTCAGAATTTTTACAATTCAACTCAAGAGAAGACTCTCTCCAACACTTTTACATTTTTCATACAAACCAACTCAAAATAATTTTAAGGCACACACACACTCGTAGAAGTAACCCTTTTTTTAGATTTTCCTTAACTTTTTATTGGGTTCTTCTTTACAAAATAAAATTACAACACAACTCAAAACAAGAAGTGAGGATGTAGGAGTTGAAGTTTGAACAAATAAATTATCCTACAAAAACTTGTAAACCACTTGAAGAGTTGTTAGAAATAAATGTGCATGCTCCAATCTTTGGTTATCATCAAAATCACTTATACGGTCAACAATCTCCCCCTTTTTGATGATGACAAAATACTAGGCATGAAAAACTCTTTACACTTATATGTATAAAAATATTTGAAAGTATGTATTCACATGTATTTGAGCAAACTATATTTGTAAATAATTATCAGAGCTCCAATGATAAAATTGCATATCATTGATGTTAGTACTTTTGTATATATCAAAGTATTAGACTTTGCATGCTTCATACTATCAGAATTAAACATGGAGTATCAGAGTTTAAAATTTTGATAGAATTAAGATTAATTTTAGAGCAATCGAAGCAAGAGAAAGATTTAGAGATAAAGCCATTCTTTAAGAAAATCTCCCCCTTTCTCTAAGTTTTAAAATAATTAAGCAGTTAGGTTCATTTGAATACAATCACTTTTGTGCTCCTCCTTTTTCATTATTTTTATGCACTTTAAGAATAAATGGCAGGAAGCTCAATATTGATATCATAATTTTCATGATAGCTTAAACATATTGATGCTATTCTCCTATTTCTTCCATTTCTTCCCCTTTTTGTCAAGAAATCAAAAAGGTAATTTCAATAAAGCTCAGATTTTAAAATAGATTGATAAAGTATTTAATATTTGTTTGAGATAATTTCACTTTCTCAAATTGGAAATTCTAATTAAAAACTCATCATAGTTGTATCAAAAGCATTGTATGAATAGAAGGATAACTCATGACAGCAATAGAAATTACTAAAGGAGCTTTCATTTCATTAAGAAATTTGTCATACAGAGTTTGAAAGAAATTAAGTACATTCATTGAGTATAAGATAAAAAGTAGAGCATTCATGTTGAGAAGTACAAAAACAAGCAAAAGACTAGCTAGACAACCTATTCTTCTTCTTCACTAGAAGAGGAGGAGCCAACCTCTATAACCTTATCAGAGGTCTTAGTTTTCAGGGGTTTAAATATTAAATCCCTGAATCTAGTTCTAACAGGGGCTCTAAGTGTCTTAATCTTCTTGGTCTCAACAGGTTTAGGTGGATCAGTAGAAGGAACAGGAGATGAATGAGCAGGAGTCTCAAATAACTCTTTGTTGACCTGCACAGGAATGTCCTCAGTAGTGAATGTTTCTTTTGAAGATTGCAGTAAGATACTTTTGATTTCTTTTTTAAAGTTCTATATTTCCTTTTCCATTTTCTCCCTATGAAGCTGCTATTCCGATCTCATTTTTTGCAAATTGGCATTAACTGAACTTCTTAAATCATCTAGAGCATAATTCATATGACCTGTCAGTGACTCAGAAATTGATTCCATCCTTTGAAATATCAATTCCTTAAGTTTAGAAGGAGTAATCATTTTATCTTCAGATCTATCTTCATCTTTGTTTCCAGACTTGTTCGCTTCAACATCAGCAGGTTCATCATCATCTGAGGAAGTAGCAGCAATCTGACCAGACAATTTTTTTATCCATACTCCTTGTAGTTTGTATCCCATTCTTTTAAGTGAATTGAAGGAATAAGTGTCAGAGTGATGTAGAGGCTTGCCTATCTCATTAGTTAGATCAATTCTAGCTTCTTCAAATAGTAAGGTAAAAACCATACCGTAGGGTAGGCATGCTTTGACTTTTCTAGCTGCTTCTCTCATTTGAATCATCATGATGAATGGCAGGTTGAGAGGTTCTTCTTCAATCAGATGTCCCATAAAGGTCATGTCTTTTTCACTCACCCAATCGAAGCGACCAGTTCTGGGAAGAAAAATTCTGCTGACCATGTTGTGAAGAAGTCTCATTTCCTTTGATAACAAGTTGACTTGAACATGTTGGACTAAGCTTACATTTTCCCTTTCCAAAATAAGCTTCAAAGTGTGTTCTCTGTCAGTTAGGGTAAGCTCGGTGGTGCCGTCCGTTGGCATTTGAAGCAAGTTCTCCAACTTTTCTTCATCCACAATGACTTTGATTCCTTTAATAGTTGATTCCAAATGGTATTCTTCAAGAATTAGGTTTTCATAGAAATTTCATACCAGAGAAGGGTAAGTCAAAATATCCATAGAGCAGAAATATTTCCAGCCTTGGTTGTCTATCTAGCTCCCTATCTTCATTTCCATTTCTTCTAGGAAGGAAAAATCAATCCTTCTTCCATAAGTAACAGGCTTGTTGGCCATTGAAGTGGATTTCTCAATCGAAGAGGATGTTCTTCCTCATGAGTGGACCTTTTTCTCTCCTTTTAGGTCTTCACCATGTTTGCTTGATTCTGCCGCTTGAGGAGTCTTCCGTGTAGATCTCCTTGGAGCCATTACAATGGGATTTAGGAAATCAAGGTTTTGAGAATGGTTTTTGAGAGATTGGTAGAGGTTCCGAATGGAGTAGAGTGAGTTTGAATGAAATAGAAAGAATTAAGTGCAAGAAAAGATTACTCAGATCCACTTAAAATAGCAATTTCTTGACATTCGAGTCGGCTCGACCAGAGCAAAATTGCTCGAGTCGACTCGAACAGAAACTTTCCACAGAAAAAGAAATGATTCAAAAATTAAATTTGATTCAATGAAATTTCAAGGAAAGTTGTTCAACAATCATGAATAGTTACAGGAGGTTTTCTAGATAATTCATCCTTAATTTTAAAATAAATTAGGTTAGGGAGATCTAGAGAAGATCACAAAGTCCTAATTCTCCTCTAAGCAATTCAAATCTTTCCTGGTTTGGTGGCTTAGTAAAAAAGTCAGCTAATTATTTTTCAATTAGGATAAATTCTAGTTATTGTCACCATTCAAAACATGGTCTCTAATAAAATGGTATCTAATTTCTATATGCTTAGTCCTAAAATGCTAAATAAAATTTTTAGTCAAATTTAGAGCACTCGTGTTATCACGCTTGATAGGAATTTTGTATTATGTAATACCAAAATCTTCTAGTTGTTTAATCCATAATACTTGTGCACAACAACTTCCTGCAGCAACATACTCTACCTCAGCAGTAGATAGTGCTACCGAGTTTTGTTTCTTATAGTGCCATGAAATTAAATTCAACCCTAAAAATTGACATGTGCCGCTAGTGCTTTTTCTATCAATTCTACAACCAGCATAATTAGCATCAGAAAATCTAATTAAATTTAAAGATGATTATTTTGAAAACCAAAGACCTAAATTACTTGTACTTTTCAAATATCTCAATATTCTTTTAATAGCAAGCATAAGTGTTTCTTTGGGATTATATTGAAATCTAGCACATACACATACACTAAACAAGATATCCGGTCTACTTAGAGTTAAATATAATAAGGATCCGATCATATCTCTATATAACTTTTAGTCAATATTGGATCTGTTTTCATCTTTGTCCAATCTGCAAGATGGGCTCATGGGTGTGCTCATTGGTTTGCTTGTCTCCATACCAAACTTTTTAATTATTTTCTTGGTGTATTTAGCTTGGTTGATGAAGATTCTTTCCTTAGTTTGCTTCACTTGAAGTCCGAGAAAGTAATTAAGTTCACCCATTAGGCTCATTTCAAACTCTCCCTGTATTAGCTTAGCAAATTCTTCACAAAAACATTCATTAGTTACACCAAATATAATATCGTCAACATAAATTTATACAACTAATATGTTATTGTTTTTCTTTTTAATAAAAAGGGTTTTATCAACATTTTTATTGAAAAATCATTTTCAATAAAAAAGGTGCTAAGTCTATCATACCAGGCTCTAAGGGCTTGTTTCAAATCATATAAAGCTTTTTTAAGGTTAAACACATGGTTTGGAAAAACATGATTTTCAAAACCTGGTGGTTGTTTTACAAAAACTTATTTAAAGATAAAATCATTTAAAAATACACTTCTTACATCCATTTGAAAAAGTTTAAAATTCATGTAGCAAGCAAATGCAAGAAGTAATCTAATGGTTTCTAGTCTTGCTACGGATGTATATGTTTCATCAAAATCAATACCTTCTTCTTGACTATATCTCTTAGCCACTAATCTAGCTTTGTTTCTAATGATATTTTCTTGTTCATCTAATTTATTCCTATAGACCCATTTGGTTCCTATGATTGGGTGGTCTTTAGGTCTATTAGCTAATGTCCAAACCTTATTTCTTTCAAACTGGTTCAGTTCTTCATGCATAGCTATCATCTAGTTTGGATCATTTTCTGCTTCTTCTAAGGTGTAAGGCTCTATTTGTGATACAAAGGCTAGGTAGTCATGTGTAGTTCTATGTGCAGACCTAGTTCTAATACCTTAAGAAGGCTCACCAATAATTAACTCTTTAGAATGGAAAGAGACGTACCTCCATTTAGTTGGTAAATCTGTATGATCCTTACTTACGGTTTCTTCTCCTTCTTCAATTGGTCTTTCTTGTATGCTCATGTCTTCCATCTCCTTTTGAATTGTACCTGCATCATTATCTATACACTTTTCTTTCTTAGAAGGTGAAGGGTTAGTTTCATCAAAGATAACATGCATTGACTCTTCAATAGTAAGAGTTCTCTTATTAAATACTCTATATGCTTTGCTATGTAATGAATAACCAAGAAAAATTGCTTCATCGGATTTAGCATCAAATTTTTCTAGATTATCTTTACCATTATTAAGTACAAAGCATTTACATCCAAACACATGAAAATAATTGATATTGGATTTCTTTTTATTCCAAAGCTCATAGGGGGTTTTCTTCAAAATAGGATGGATTAAAATATGGTTTAAAATATAACAAGCAGTGTTCACCACTTCTGCCCAAAAGTACCTTGGAAGATTACCTTCACATAACATCATTCGAGCCATTGCTTCCAAAGTCCTATTTTTTCTCTCTGCAATACTATTTTGTTGTGGTGTTCTAGGAACGGAGAAGTTGTGATCAATGCCATTTTCAGTGCAATAATCATCGAAAAATTGATTTTCAAATTCAGTACCATGATCACTCATAATTGAAATTATTGAAAGATTTTTTGATTGGAAACCTTCTTGTGAAATTTTCGAAATACTTTGAAAGTTTCATCTTTGTGAGCAATAAATAAAACCCATGTAAATCTGGAAAAATTATCTACAATCACGAGGGCATATTTCATACCTCCTAGGCTTGTAGTCCTAGTTGGTCTAAATAAGTCCATGTGAAGTAGTTCTAGAGGTCTAGAGTTGAAATCATGTTTTTGGATTTAAATCTCTCCCTAGTTTGTTTACCCATTAGGCATGCATCACAAACATGATCAAAATCAACTTTAAACTTAGGCATGCTTCTAACTAAATTCTTAGAAATTAATTTGGTAATAGTATGCATGCTAGCATCACCTAATCGTCTATGCCATAAAAAACAAGACTCCTTGGTCTTAGCATTCATTGTAACTAAACTGGAACTACTTGACATGGCAAGATCATTTAGATCTACCATATAAATATTTTCAAGTCTATATCCAATGAATTTACTACTAGAGTCAAGAGAGTCTGTTACTATATACATAGATGATTCAAAGATAACCTTGAAGCCTTTATCACACAATTGACTAATGCTCGATAAATTATGCTTCAATTTGTCTACTAGCAATACATTTTCAATGAAAATACAGGAGATTATCTTGATCTTACCAATTTCGATTATTTTTTCCTTGTTATTGTCTCCAAAAGTAGCCATACCTCCTTTCATTTCTAGGGTGATGAGTTGATCCTTATCACCCATTATATGCCTTGAACAGCCACTATCAAGATACCATCTTTTCTTTAATTTATGGGTTGCAAGACATTCCTACAGGACAATCAAGGAGTTCTTTTACATACCCAAGCTAACTTAGGTCCTTGCAGGTTAGCTGAGGTGGTTCCTTTGGGAATCCAAATCTTTCTTGATTTATTATGGACATTTCTAACAGTATTACATTTAAAAGCTTTATCTCCAAATTCTTTGCAAGCAAAAGATATGATTCTAGAATTCTGAAAAGATTTATGCTTTGAAATTCTGGATGCATGAGATGCAGAAATAGCAGGTTTTGTAATTGAGTTTTTAGGAACATACAAAGTAGTTTTTGAAATGGAAGTAGAACCTTTTGTCACAAAAACTTTTCGAGAAGTAAACTTGGGAACAAAATCTTTTTATTTCACAAAAGTAGTTGCTGAAATATAATTTGAATTTGAAGAATTCAAACCTATTCCAGCTTTATTACCATAAATTCTTTATTCTTTAATAATCAACTCAAGCTTGTTAGAAGACAGAGTTAGCTTTTCAACAAGTGGGTTGAGTTTTTCAACATCTTTTTTCAACTCAAGATTTTCATTCAATAAAACCTTGTTTTTGTCGTGATAATCATTATTTTTAGTTTTTTATACTTCATAGTTTTTAGAAAAGTCATGAAGTTCTTTTTGCAATAAAGTATTCTTTTCTGAAATTTTCTCTTTCTCTTTGAGTAAAGAATCATTAATGTTCTTTAGAAATTTAATCTTTACTCCAACTTTCTTAAATTCAGATAATATATCATGAAATATAGAATTTAACTCATTGAAAGTAAATTCAATTTGAGCGTTGGGGGAAGTTACCTCATCCTCGAGACCCACGTACCTTACTTCATTAGACATAAGTTAGCTATTTCTATGGTCTCATCCTCTTTAGTTGAGGTGGATTCTTCACTATCGCTCCACGTAGCAACCATCGCTTTCTTTTTCTTCTTTTTGAAAAATTTTTTCAATAGTGGACAGTCTGGATGAATGTGCCCCAATTTTTTACATTCATAGCAGATGGGAACTTGTTCCTTATCTTTGTCTTTGTCCTTGTCCTTTTCTTTTGAATGTTCTCCTCGTTTATGAAGTTTTCTATTGAATATACCTTTCTTCTTTTTCATAAACTTTCTGAATCTCCTCATGACCATTGCAATATCTTCATTTTTCTAGATCGTCTTCGGAGGAGCTAGAGTCATCTTCCGTCTCTTCATCATTCTTAGATTCCAATGCAACCTTGAATGCAATAGTTTTCTTTTTCTTCTGATCATCATCTATTCTATGTTGCATGGTCAATTTGTGTATGATGAGAGAACCCATTAATTCATCCATAGATAGAGTGTTCAGATCTTTAGCTTCCTGAATGGCAGAACTTTAGGATCCCATTTATCTAGAAGTGATCTCAGTATCTTTTGTACCAAATGAGCATTTGAGTAAACCCTGCCAAGACTTTTCACCTGTTAATAATATCTATAAATCTAGTATACATGGTAGAGATATTTTCATTAGTCTCCATTTTAAACAATTTATGATTATGTACTAAAAGATTAATCTTTGAAGTCTTCACTTGGGAAGTTTCTTCATGGATCATCTCAAGTTTATCCCAAATTTTCTTTGTTGAAAAGCAAGTGGAAATTCGATTAAAATCGTTTGAATCCAAAGCGCAGTATAGCAAGTTCATTGCTTTGGCATTCAATTCTCCTAATTTCATGTCGTGTTCATCCCATTTCTCTTTAGGTTTATGGACATCCACACCATCAATTTTGATCATGAGAACATGTGGCCCTTTAAGAATGACCTTCCACAATTGAAAATCAACAGCTTATATATAGATTTTCATTCTAGCCTTCTAATAAGAATAATTTATGCCTGTAAAGAGTGGAGGTCTATTATTTGATTGGCCTTCCACGAAAGATGTACTTATAGGATAAGCCATCAATTTTTATGCTTATATATTCAAAGAAACTGCTCTGATACCAGTTGTTGCCTAGGTGGCAACCCAAGAGGGGGGTGAATTGAAAAATTGAAAATTTAAAGCAGATAATGTGGAATAAAAAAAAATCGCTTACAAGTGTTAGATGATGTGATAGAGTAGTAAATTATAGAAGCTAAATAAGAATGAAGAAGCACAACACAAACACACAAAATTTATAATGGTTCGGAGTATCCCAGCACCTATATCCATAATCCAAGATACCACTTGGGATTTCCACTATATTCACACCCGAAAATAGTAAGATTTTTTTATAGGATCACAATCCAAAACCTCAACACTTTGGTTTTAATGGGATCACCAAAGAAAACCCAACACCCTTTGGTTTTGAACAGGATCACCAAAGAAACCCAACTTGGTTTTCACAGGATCACCAAGAACCTAACTTGGTTTTACCAGGATCACCAAGAACCCAACTTGGTTTTTGTCAAAGGCTCACTAAGAACCTATTTGGTTTTTCAAATGGGCTCACCAATAATCCAAACAATTCATAAATGAATTGAAATAAATGCAACAATAAATGACAAACTTAATTTGTTAGATAGTTGCCGGTGCAGCTTGATTGAAGTCCACTTGGATTACACTTGAATGCGCTTTAATTGCTTCAGTGGCTTCTTTCCAAATTGCTTCAAGCTTCAAATTAAAGTTGGTGAAGACTTGAAGACTGACTTGACTGATCTTGTGCTCTTTCGCTTGTTGGTAGATAGGATATTCAATGAACTCTTGATACTTTTAAGAACTCTCTAAAAACCTTACTTTTTGAAAGTTCAAATCCTTCAAATATATGTCTTTTATCACTTCAAGGCAGTTTGAGATGTTGTAGACCATTGGGATGTGACATATGACCATTGGAGCATTTTCTGGCATCAAAAAGAAATTCTGAAACAAGCCGTTATGTACCTGAAAATGATATTCGAGTCAGCTCGGATTCCTTCTAGTCGGCTCAGATCCTTCGAGTCGATAGGTCGAGTCGCCAATTCTTCAGTGCAGTCGGCTCGGTGTCTCAGGATTCAAAACTTCACTCTGGATGAGTTGGGTCTTGATAGCTCGAGTTAGCTCAAACTTTTGTCTTTGAAAATCTTAAACTAGAGGAGTCGGCTCTTTTGGACTTTGGTCGGCTCTTCTTCTTAGGTTCTGAAATCTTTACTCTGGAAGAGTCGGCTCATTACAGTTTCGGTTGGCTTGCTTTCTCAGGTCTTCAAAATTTGGTCTGGCAGAGTCGGCTCTTTGAGGTTCGAGTTGGCTCACCTGGTTATTCTCAGAAATCTTCAAAACTGGACTCCGGAGGAGTCAGCTCGGACTTATTCCAATCGACTCAAATTCACTGGAGTCAGCTCGGTTATCTTCGAGTCGGCTCGAAGATTGCTGCGTACCAGAGTCCTTGTTGTGTGCCATGAGATGGAGTCCAACGATGCAAACGGAATGTAATTCGGACTTCGAACGGGCCCGAAATGGAATTTAGAAGATTTTAGCACAGATTTCAAAGCTGCATGATTTTTGGAGCGAACCTTAAAACCTTTTGCTGGCTCACAGTGGACCGGCTCAATGGTCCACCGCACGACCTGCCGGTCCACGGCAGCCATTGCTTCCGGTCCACGGGCAGAGCCGTGGACCACCGTGCTTCGATCGCACCGAAACTCACCAGAGAGCTTCCCCCGGCACCGCCGAAGCCACCGCCAACCTTCCCACCGGCCGGAGAGCTTTCGTTCAGCCAGAAAAATGGCCGGAATGCGTCCGCCCAGCCTCACCGCACAGCCGTCTCCGTCGCGAGCCACGCCGCCCGTCTGCCCGTCCGAAGCCGCCTCCATCGAAGCCGCCCCACCCGCGAGCCACCATCCGCGAGCCGTCTCCGCTCAGCCGCTTATGTCGTCCACTGTAGCCCCGTCGCCCAGCCATCTCCACCACGTGTCCGTCTTCGCCCAACCAGCAACGCCCCTCCACCATCTGCCCAGCCGTCCCACCCGCATGTCCGCCTCCGCCGTGAGCCATCTCCGCTGTGAGCCGCCTCCGCCCCTTCGCCGCGTGCTGCCCAGCCGAAGTCGTGTCCGCCCCTGCACCACGTGTCCATCTCCGCCCAAGCAGCAGCGCCGCTCCACGCCACCCAGCCGCCGTTCGCTGCAGCTGCCTCCGTTCTCTGCCCCGTCCCCAGCCGCATGTCCACCTCCACCGCGTGTCCGCCTCCGCCACCTGCAGTACCGTCTGCCTAGCTGTCTTCGCCCAGCCGTCACTTCCATTTCCAAGCTCCTGAAGCTGCTTGTCACCATCCTTGCTGTTCAGACCGGGATGTCCAAGGAAGCATCGGAACGAGAAGAGATGTCGGACGACACTGGATGGACGCGGGATTGTGCGATAGAATTTTTAAGTTTGATTTTTGAGATGGGGATGATTGTAAAAAAATATCAGATAAGGAGATAGCGCAGAGTTTGAAAATCAGATTGAGATGAGGAAATCACCGCGCTTTCCACACGGACCCGACATGATATTTTTCATCTATAAATACCTCGGTGATTCTCTTCTGTAAAAAGAGAAATTTTTGGGGAGGTTCCACTTGCTATCCGTAGTTCCACCTGTTGCTGTGACAGAGAGTCAGAGTCGGATAAAAAGGGAGAAAGGGACCCTTGTTCCCTTACTTTTCTTTTATTTTCTCTGTACCCCAATTTTTATGCAATAAATATTTATTTGCTTTATATTAATCCATGATTGCTTATTTTTATTTTGAAGTAATGCTGGAGTCATGTTGGATTAGCATTTAAGGTAAGTCGAAGTGAATTAGTTTTGACTGACCTATACCTAAGGGACGGGCCGTGATCCACGGGTACGGGTTGTACTCTTGAGATAGGTCATATCTGAATTATGTTCATGAATTTTTTATTTGCATCTATTTCTTGCATTAGTTTTAGTTTATTTTAAATCAAAAGAAAATCCTTTTTCAAGATAACCCCAAAGTCTCTGTAGGATCGACCCTTACTCCCGCTATTCTATCCTTTAGAGTAGTGGAATTAAGGTTCTAAATCGGTGCATTACGACACGCATCAGATTTTTGGCGCTGTTGCCGGGGACTTTCGGCGTTATTCTGAAAAAAAAATATAATCAACAATCTAAAAATCCAAAAAAAAATCCAATTTTCAAAATTTTACATTCAAATTTAAAAAAAAAAAATTTAATTTTCAATATTGAGTGCCCTGACATAAGGTTGGCTTGGCATAACTGGGAGGTTATGTTGAATGGTTGTCCTAGGGTACAAAAAGGTTGAACAAAAAAATTTTTTAGATTCACTTAGGTAAATTTATTTTTTTTTGCAAAACCAAAAAAATATTACCCAGACATTTCATAATTTATTAGGATTAGAGACTTAATCATCAAAATTTAAAAAAAAATTAAGTTTAATTTTGTTTGTTTATAACTTTTTGGACACCTTAGCTGTTGCATTTCATAATTTCATAATATATCTTAAGGGCACAACACATTAATCAGATAAGGTGGGGAGATCAATACCCTTCCTTAGCCCACAAATCATCAATCCAGCATCTGCATTGACCCAAGCCTTTAATTTTAAAATTAATTAGACGTCAACCCTAAGGATTTCGAGCTCAATAGGACAAGGAAACTCTAGAGTTGGACCGGGTTCAGATCATTTAATTCCTTGGTGTCTAAGGAAAGTGGTTCAGGGACTAGAGCCCGAAGGGAAGTGAGTTGGTTCCGCTTACCTGGCCAATTTTTAATTGGTGTCTAAGGCAAGCAATAAGGGAACCTTCACCAACCTTACACTTACCTGGCCAAGTCAGTTAATTGATCTTGGGCTTGGAGTGCTCGAAGGTAACCTTGGATCAGTTAGGAGCTGTCTAGATCCAGGTTAACCCTAGGATAGTGATTTTGATTTGTTTCACTTGTTTGATTGAAAAAAAAAAAAAATTTAATTAACTTTCTTCTCTCTAGTTTAGGACTCTCTTAGGAACTTCTCCTTTAGACCTCTTCTCATTCTTCCACTTTCCAATTAAAAATTAAAAAAAAAAATCTTTGATTGCTATTTCCTTTAGGAGGGAGGGTGTATGTTAGTATATTCTAGGCGTCGACTTCGAGAACCTAAACATATATCCCTAGATCCAAAAATCGAAGGCTCTAGTAGAGCAACCAGCCTAGGTACTATGGATCCTAATCAAGGAATTGACCCTCCGCTGAAGGAGTACTTCACTCCTTCAAAATACACTTATTCACCTTGTATCCAAGTACCCCCTGTAGATGCCATCCAGTACGAAATCAAGTCCAGTGTGATTCAGATGTTACCCTCTTTTTACGGACTTGCGACTGAAGATCCATATAAATATTTAGATGAATTTCTAGAAATCTGTTCCACTGTTAAGATACAAAATTTCTTCGACGATGCTTTAAGGCTTAGGTTATTCCATTTTTTCCTGAAAGATAAAGCCAAATATTGGTTGAATTCCCTAGACACTGTGACAATTTCAACTTGGGATCAACTTTAGAGGGAGTTCCTTAAGAAATATTTTTCCATAAGAAAGACGAATCAAATTAGAAAAGCCATTACTAGTTTTTCCCAATTAGATGGAGAAATGTTTCATGAAACCTGGGAGAGATTGAAAGAGTTGATTAGAAAATGTCCTCACCATGCCATACCCAAATGACAATTAGTCCAGTGCTTCTATGACGGTTTGTCAGAAAGGCACCGGCAAATGGTGGATGCCTCATGTGGAGGAACATTCATGCTTAAAAATGAACATGAGGCATGGCAGTTGTTTGAAACTTTAAGTGAAAATTCTCTACATCATATGTCAGCTGCCCGTAGGGATCCTCCCACAGGACCTGTAGAACCCAAGAGAGGAGGTATGTATGAAGTTGGTCGTGCTGTAGACATCTACAGCAAGGTTGATGAGCTATCTCAGAAGCTTGACTAACTTTTGCAAGCTGGAAATAATTCCTCCTCATCTCATCCTACTCATGAAGTCTGTATTATCTGCTCAAGTTCCACCCACACCTCAAGTGATTGTCCATCAGCTTACCAATTTCCTGAGCTTCTTCAGGAGCAAGCTCATCAAGCTCAAACCCGAATGGCTCCTAGACCAGGAAACGATCCTTATTCGAACACATACAATCCCGGCTGGCGCAATCACCCAAATTTTTCTTGGAAACCCCAACCCGGAATCAATTCATCCGTTAGGCCCAACTATCAAGAGACCAAATTTCAAAGCATGCCATTTCCACAATATCAAAATGCCCCACAGCCTCCACAACCTACGCCAAGCAATCTTGATCCTACCTTTCAAGAGAAGATCCTTCAAACTTTGAAGGAGGGGCTGAACATGAATACCCAAATCCTTCACTCCCATACCCAATCCATTGCTAAGCTAGAGACTCAGATAGGTCAGCTAGCTACAGCTTTCAATCGGAGAGAAGAAGGTAAGTTGCCTAGCCAGCCCATTATCAATCCCAAGGGTCAATATATGGCTGAGAGTTCCACTGGACCTGAAAATTTTTCTGAACATGCTAAATCTGTTATAACCTTAAGAAGTGGAAAAACATTGGACCAACCTGACTCAACCCAAGAAGTAGAGCTGGCTAAGCCAGAGAAAAAGAATGAAGAGGAGAAGGAATCCATTGGTCAATTACCTGTACCTAAGGCTCCATTCCCTAGTGCTTTGGAGTCACCTTTACCATTGGATAAGAAAAATTTGAAAATGAATGAGATGCTTGAATTATTCAAGCAAGTCCAAATCAATTTACCTCTCCTCGATGCCATCAAGCAAATACCGGCTTATGCCAAATTTCTTAAGGATTTGTGCACTCAAAAATGGAAATCTAAGGCACATATCCCTAAGAAAATCCTCTTAACTGAGCAAGCCAGCTCAGTTTTTCAGCAGATAGCTCCACCCAAACTCAAAGACCCAGGTATCCCAATTATCTCTTGTGTCATAGGGGACCTTACAATCAAGAAAGCCTTATTAGATTTAGGTGCAAGTGTAAACCTTCTCCCAGGCTCAATGTATGATCTGTTTAAATTCGGAGAATTAAAACCCACGATGGTGACCTTACAGTTAGCTGATCGATCCATCAAGGCACCCTGTGGAATGCTCGAGGATGTGTTGGTAAAAGTAGATGAGTTCTACTTCTCGGTTGATTTTCTTGTTTTGGACATGGAATCTAGCGGTAACCCTAGTCAGATACCCATCATCCTTGGAAGACCTTTCCTAGCTACCGCTAATGCTTGCATAAATTGCAGAACAGGGGTTATGGATGTCTCTTTTGGGAATAAGAAAATATGGTTGAATATTTTTAATGCATGCCAAGGACCACCCTCTTATGATCATAATGAAGTAAACATGATAGAAGAAGTAGTAAATAGGAATCTTCCTGTGTTGCTTGATTCGGATCCCTTGCAAGCATGTTTGACACATTTTGGAACTGATGATTTTGATGTTGATGAATATACAAATGAAGTGAATGCTTTGTTAGAGCCACCCAAGTTTAGCACCATTCCTTCTTGGACTGTGAAATATGAATCATTACCGACTCAATCAAGCCCTTTAGTGCCATCCTTAGAAGCACCACCCAATCTGGAACTAAAGCCTCTTCCTGACAAGTTGAAGTATTCTTTTCTTGGATCTAATGATACCCTTCCAGTAATCATTGCATCTACTTTGACCTCTGATCAGGAACAAAAATTGATGGATGTACTCAGGGAACATAAAGAGTCAATAGGATGGACAATAGCTGATCTTAAGGAAATTGACCCTTCTGTTTGCATGCACCACATTCACTGTGAAGCAGAAGCTAAACCATATAGGGACATGCAACGGAGGCTAAATCCAAACATGCGGGAAATTGTTAAAAAAGAAGTGGTTAAATGGTTGGATGCCAGCATTATTTACCCAATTTCGGATAGCCAATGAGTCAGTCCAACTCAGGTAGTACCTAAAAAGTCAGGAATTACTGTCATTCAAAATGAAAAGGGTGAGTCAATTTCTACCCGAGCAACCACTAGTTGGAGAGTGTGTATAGATTACCGGAAACTTAATGTTGTTACTAGGAAAGATCATTTCTCTCTGCCTTTTATTGATCAAATTCTAGAACGACTAGCAGGGTAGAGTTTCTTTTGTTTTCTGGATGGATATTCAGGATACAACCAGGTTTCAGTATTTCCTGCAGACCAAGAAAAGACCACCTTTACTTGCCCTTTTGGAACATTTGCATTCAGGCGTATGCCTTTTGGTCTCTGTAATGCACCAGCAACCTTTCAATGATGTATGTTGGCCTTATTCTCCGATATGGTTGGTCATTTTCTTGAAGTGTTTATGGATGATTTTTCTGTCTTTGGATCTTCATTCGAGGACTGTCTCCATAATTTGGCTAAGGTATTGAAATGTTGTATAGAAACCAACTTAGTCTTAAGTTGGGAAAAGAGCCATTTTATGGTTCGTGAGGGAGTTGTACTCGGACACATTGTTTCTAAGTGAGGGATTGAGGTTGACAAAGCTAAGGTTGAATTAATCTCAAAATTGCCTCCCCCGACCTTGGTTAGACAAGTACGATCCTTCCTTGGCCATGCTGGTTTTTATAGACGATTCATCAAGGATTTCAGCAAAATCTCTCGACCATTGTGTGATTTACTTGCCAAAGACAAGTCCTTTGATTTTAGTAAAGAATGTTTGGCCGCTTTTGACATTCTTCGAACTACTTTGACCACTGCACCTATCATTAAGCCTCCAGATTAGACTCTGCCATTTGAAATCATATGTGATGCTTATGATTATGCTGTAGAAGCTGTTTTAGGACATAAGCTCAATAGGGAACCCCATGTAATTTACTAGCAGTTGTATTCGTCCAAGAAAAATTTTGATCATATTTATCAGGGTATAAGGTCCTGGTTTACTCTGATCATGCTGCATTAAGACATCTGCTATCCAAAAAGGATACAAAGCCTAGACTGATTCGATAGATCCTTTTGTTACAGGAATTTGACTTAGAAATTTTGGATAAGAAAGGTTCCAAAAATATGGTAGCATATCATATTTCTAGGATCTTAGTAGAATACAACAAGAAAATTATTGGAGATAGGTTTCCTGATGAGCAGCTATTCTCAATTTCCTCTACCAGCAATCTCCCCTGGTTTGCCCATATTGTGAATTATCTGGTAATAGGGCAAGTTCCTCCATACTGGTCACAACAAGAAAAAGATAGGTTCTTTTCGCAAATCAAATATTACTTTTGGGAGGAACCTGAATTGTTTGAATACTGTTCAGATCAAGTGATCAGGCGATTTGTCCCTGAGAGTGAATTCAAGAGTATACTCAATTTTTGTCATTCTCTTGCATGTGGGGGATATTTTAGTGGGAGAAAAACTGCAGCAAAGGTGCTGCAAAGTGGATTTTATTGGCCAACTCTCTTTAAAGATGCACATGAATTTGGCCGTAATTGTCTCAAGTGTCAACAAAGGGGGAATATTTCACGAAAAGATATGATGCCCCTAAACCCCATTTTAGTTGTTGAAATTTTTGATGTATGGGGTATTGACTTTATGAGACCATTTCCTCTTTCCTTTGGATTTGAGTACATTTTGGTAGCAATGGATTATGTTTTGAAATTGATTGAAGCTGTGGCAACTTAAACTAATGATCACAAAGTTGTAATCAAGTTCATTCAGCATAACATCTTTAGTCGGTTTGAGTGCCCAAGGGCCATTATTAGTGATGGGGGTGCGCATTTTACAAATAGACACTTTGATGGACTGATGAAAAAGTATGGAATTACCCATAAAGTAGCCACACCATATCATCCCCAGACTAGTGGTCAGGTTGAAGTTTCGAATAGAGAGATCAAGCACATTCTTGAGAAAATGGTAAGACCTGATAGGAAAGATTGGTCAGAACGTTTGGATGATGCTTTATGGGCTTACCGAACTGCTTTCAAGACCCCTCTAGAAATGTCTCCATACTGGTTAGTGTTTGGAAAGGCTTGTCACCTACCTGTTGAATTGGAACACCGTGCATTTTGGGCTATCAAGCAATTTAATTTTGACATGAAGAATGCAGGTTCCCATAGAAAACTTCAGTTAAGTGAGTTGGAAGAGTTACGAAATGAGGCGTATGAGAGTTCAAAAATTTACAAGGCTCGAACAAAGGCTTATCATGACAAATTCATTAATAGAAAATCATTTGAGCCTAATCAAAAAGTGTGACTTTACAACTCTAGGTTACGTCTTTTTCCCGTAAAACTCCGCTCACGATGGGATGGACCTTTTGTTGTAACTCAAGTATTTTCCCATGGAGCTGTTGAACTTAAAGATCCTAAGCAAGGGAATGTTTTTAAGGTGAATGGCAAGCGTTTGGAACCGTATATTGAAGGAATCAGTGATGGAGAAGTTGTTGAAACTCTTGATCTTGAACACCCAGTGTTGCTGTGAAGATCAACTTAGTCTGGCTGAAGACTAAACTTAGCGCTCCTGGGAGGCAGCCCAGCTCTTTCCTTAGTTCATATTTTTACTTCTAGTTCTTTGTTTTTAGAATAAATAGAGTAATAAAAGAAGATTGCGGGAACATGGTGATAGAAGGACGTCCAATTCCATACCCTACCAGGTTGTATCCTTCCATGCCATTTCATTATTAATATTCTCTTCCATTGGGGACAATGGAAATTAAGTTAGGGGGTGAGGTAATTTAATTAATTAAATCAAATCCTCGAGTAAAATTTTAATCAGTTTTTGTGTACAAAAATTTGTCTTGAATTGAAAAAAATCAAGCTCACTAAATGAGGAGTGATTAATGGTTTAGAAAATTTTAGAGATACTGAGGGATGATTTATCAAGAAAACCCTATAAGTGGTAGAGTGTAATCCAGAAAATTTTAGAAGAGTAATTCTAGACCCTTCGGCCTATTGATCTTAATAATGAATCTTACTTATTTTGGTATAGGCATTATAAAAAGTCCCCAGTTAAAAAAATTCCTGAGGTTAATAAAGATTTTTAGCATCTCTCATTGAGTAACCGGACCCCTTCGCCTAAGCGTTGTTGTTCACGTCAAAAGGTGGGGATGTAACGAAATCTTTCGTAGAGTTAGTCTTGACTTAGCCTTTTTAACTCGAGTCAGTAAGCCCGAGGGGTGTTTTACACCTAATGCCCTAAAGCCAACTGGTTTAGGAGTCATTGGCTTAAAGCTCGCTACAAAGGTTAATTAGAAAGCAAGGTGTCAGGACATTGCACTGACTTTACATTAAAAAAAAAAAAAGTAGGGACTAAATAAATATTGCACCAAAACCAAAGTAAGTTGGAAGATTTAGATAGTGAGATAGAAAGTTGGGAAAGAAAAAACTCTTAAAACTTCTATGGACTTTATTCTACTACTAAATGGGTGGAATTAATAATCCAATGAAGTACCTTTTTAATAGTCTAACCATGTATCCTTTGATTTTAGGGTTAGTACGATAATTTTCATTTCATGGACCATCTTAGTACACAAGACTCATCCATTTTCTTTACTCGAGGACGAGCAAAGTTTAAGTTGGGGGTGTGTTAGACATTAGAATAATGAAAATTAACCCAACTTTATTTGATTAAAATTGATACTTTTTGTGATATTTTGTAGGAATTGACTCCATAAACGTGTAGATCTTGATTTTAGGAGTCCAACAATGCAAACGGAATGTAATTCGGACTTCGAACAGGCCCGAAATGGAATTTAGAAGATTTTAGCACAGATTTCAAAGCTGCACGATTTTTGGAGCGAACCTTAAAACCTTTTGCTGGGTCACGGTGGATCGGCTCAATGGTCCACCGCATGACCTGCCGGTCCACAGCAGCCATTGCTGCCGGTCCACGGGAAGAGCCGTGGACCACCGTGCTTCGATCGTGCCGAAACTTGCCGATGAGCTTCCCCCGGCACCGCCGAAGCCGCCGCCAACCTTCCCGCCGGCCGGAGAGCTCCCGTTCAGCCAGAAAAATGGTTGAAACGCGTCCGCCCAGCCCTGCCGCACAGTCGTCTCCGTCGCGAGCCACGCCGCCCGTCTGCCCATCCGAAGCCGCCTCCGTCGAAGCCGCACCACCCGCGAGCCGCCGTCCGCGAGCCATCTCCGCTCAGCCACTTTCGCCGTCCGCTGCAGCCCCACCGCCCAGCCGTCTTCGCCGCATGTCCGTCTCCGCCCAACCCGCAACGCCCCTCCACCGTCTGCCCAGCCGTCCCAGCCGCGTGTCCGCCTCCGCCGTGAGCCGTCTACGACGTGAGCCGCCTCCGCCCCTTCGCCGTGCGCTGCCTAGCCGAAGCCGTGTCTGCCCCTGTGCCACGTGTCCGTCTCCGCCCAAGCAGCAGCGCCGCTCCACGCCACTCAGCCGCCATCCGCTGTAGCTGCCTCCGTTCTCTGCCCCGTCCCCAGTCGCGTGTCCGCCTCCGCCACCTGCAGTGCCGTCTGCCTAGCTATCTTCGCCCAACCGTCACTTCCATTTCCAAGCTCCTGAAGCTGCTTGTCACCATCCTTGCTGTTCAGACCGGGATGTCCAAGGAAGCATCGGAACGAGAAGAGATGTCAGATGACGCTGGATGGATGCGGGATTGTGCGATAGAATTTTTAAGTTTGATTTTTGAGATGGGGATGATCGTAAAGAAATATCAGATAAGGAGATAGCGCAAAGTTTGAAAATCAGATTGAGATGAGGAAATCACCGCGCTTTCCACACGGACCCGACACGGTATTTTTCATTTATAAATACCTCGGTGATTCTCTTCTGTAAAAATAGGAATTTTTGGGGAGGTTCCACTTGCTGTCCGTAGTTCCACCTGTTGCTGTGACGGAGAGTCGGATAAAAAGGGAGAAAGGGACCCTTGTTCCCTTACTTTTCTTTTATTTTCTCTGTACTCCAATTTTTATGCAATAAATATTTATTTGCTTTATATTAATCCATGATTGATTATTTTTATTTTGAAGTAATGCTGGAGTCATATTGGATTAGCATTTAAGGTAAGTCGAAGTGAATTGATTTTGACTGACCTATACCTAAGGGATGGGCCGTGATCCACGGGTACGGGCCGTACTCTTGAGACAGGTCATATCTGAATTATTTTCATGAATTTATTATTTGCATCTATTTCTTGTATTAGTTTTAGTTTATTTTAAATCAAAAGAAAATCCTTTTTCAAGATAACCCCAAAGTCTCTGTAGGATCGACCGTTACTCCCGCTATTCTACCCTTTAGAGTAGTGGAATTAAGGTTCTAAATCGGTGCATTACGACACGCATCAGTAATCTTAAGGAGGGGCGCCAATTTTTGAAGGGCTTTGGGCTTTAGGGTGGGCCATTTTAGTGCTAGGCGTGCTCTAGGGTTTCTTCCGGTTGTCCTTCTTTTAGCAGGCTGATGTAGTGATGATCCTTCTCATGTAATCCAGTTTGGCACATCCAGATGTGACTGGGACTCCTTGAAGTTATCAAATTCTTGTTCTGGCTAGGGTCCATCAGTGTTTTGAGTCTTCATATTGGACTGGACTCAATATGAAACTTACAGGACCCAAAAAATGAAAACAAAGGCTTAACATGAGCAGACTCATAACTTGACTCAACAAAACTTGACTCAACTTGACATGACTCAAATGAACTAGGCATATCCCACGATTGATCCCTAAAACCCTAATGGTATGGGTAACTCTAAATACAGGACTCAAATGTAGAAAGGCCCAAAATAGGACTCATGGACCAAATAGGGACTCAAATGGACTAAGCCCTTATTACAAAATTGGACTCAAATACTAAAATACTAATCTAATAACCATAGAAGGTTGAGAAGCCTCTACCTTATTCTGGTGCCTCTAGTGTCTGCACCAATTCTTCTGGGATGGGAGGAACTCGACCCTGTCGAGTAAGGGTCATTCTGGCTCAGGTATCTCTCAAGAAGGTCTGGTTTGAGGAGCTGCAAATCCTCTTGAGTAATCCACGAATCATTGGATTCTGGTCGATCTTGCCATCGGACCAGGTAGCATTGATAGCCGCGACCCCGGGTCGTGATAGCTTGATCATCCAGGATATGCTCGATCCGTTCACCTCTCCCAGGCCAATTTATAGGTGGACACTCTGGATTAGGTTCGCTCTCAAAGGATGGAGTAGGTGCAAAAGCCTCACTAGGAATCACTACCGATTCCCTATATTCAACCAAGTCTGCGATATTGAAGGTAGAGCTAATGCCAAAATCCAGGTGCAAATCTAGCATATAGGCATTGGGTCTGACCTTCTCTATCACTCTAAAGGGTCCAACTCCGCGAGCATGAAGCTTCTTAACGGTTCCTGGTGGAAACCGCTCAGGCCTAAGCCTAAACATAATAGAATCCCCTATATTAAATTCTTTGGCTTTCTTTCGAGAATTAGCCTGTTTCTTATATGTTTCATTACTTAGATTAATCTTTTGTCTAATGTTCTTATGCAGATTGCAAACATGCTGGGCACATGCAAACTCCTAACCGGTGATGCAAAGGACTCATACCAATACCTAATAGACTCGACTATGCATTCCTATCGAAGGAGATTTTATTGGACTCTTTGGGCCTAAACCTAATAGACTACAGACTCTCTAGGTTTGACCCTGGTTTGGCATGCACATGAAAATTTATAATGGACTCCTAGCAAATGCCATAAAGATACCAGAAGTAGGATGCAAATCTAACATGCATAATGAATGTATGCATTATGCTTACTTCTACAAAATGCAATCTAATAGTCAAAGAAACATAAGGAGTTTTAGGGTAGAAAGTATGAGGTGGATTCAGAGTTAGTCTGATAGGATAGAAAATAAGAAAAGGATTCGGGGTTGGTTGGAAAGAACAAGATACAAGAAGGGGTTTCAGGGATTAGTCCTAGACGAATGAGGTTTACCTTATGGGGTTAAGGTATATCTAAAGGGTTTGCATAATGAAATAATGGGTCACTAATCTTAGGGAAGAGGTCTTTAATGGGAACGACAGGAAGGGATTCATCCTGAGGGTATTAAATTAAAGAGATCATGTCCTCAATAAATTCCTTGGGCTCTTGAATTTTAAGACTGTGCTCTATAATTAGGCTTTCTTCCAGTGGCTCCTCAGTTAAGATTCTAATAGTAGGGTCAGGTTCCTCATGGTCCTCTTCCTTCAACTGCACTTCTACTACATGTTCAGTCTGAGTGTGGTTATGGTCAACTAATTCTAGATTGGCTTTAGTCTGGGTATGGTCAGGGTCAGCTAATTCTACGTTGGCACTACCTGGGTATCTACTGGATCAACTAATTCTAGATCTTCTATAGGGAACTCCTCTTCTCCCTCATACTTGTCCACTAAGCTATCATCAGCTTCATACACTTCCACTTTACTATCATTCTTGTAAACCAGTGGGGTGGTAGGGGAGAGTCGGCTAAGGAAAAATTGGCTAGGTCCTGGTTTCTGATTATGGGCACTACTCCTAGTGGGTTTAGGTTGACTAAGGGATAGTGGATTACTACTGGGTTCATATCTAGGGATACTAACCTTATGAGGTTCGGGTTAACTCGGGTTGGGTTTGGATTTAGAGGTACTAATCCTGCAAGGCTCAATTTGATAGTTCGTGGGTTCCCTCTGACATGACTAGAATTCCTTAGTAAGTCGATAGGCATCATCCAGGTCATAAATTCTCCATTGGAACAATTCCCACTGGATGTCCCTATGTAGGCCATCTTGAAATCTAGATATGATCTTAGACTCAGGTTCAACTGTGTTACATCTCTTAATAAACTTATTAAATTGGTCAATGTATTCAGATACAGTTTTATTACCCTGTCTCAACTTGTACCATTGGTCTAAAAGTTTATGCTCAAATCTACCTAGGTACTTTTCTCTCAATCTATTTCTTATGGATCTCCAAGTAAGTATTTCATCTCCTCTTTGATAACATTCATCCTCAATAACTTTCTAGTGCCACTTAGCATGTTGGGTTAACCTACGTATGGCAAATCAAACTTTTTCTAACTCCGATATCTTAGTGTACTCAAAATACTGATCCATTCTTTCCTCCCAATCAATATACACCCCAGGATCTGGACTTCCATCAAAAGTGGGTGCATAAGGTTGGGTGCTCCTAGTGGGTCTTTCCTTTGAGTCAACCAAGTATGGGTATGGGCTTCTAGGGCTATACGCAGGGGTGAGATCATGATGATAAGCTCGTGGATCAAATGTATTGGGCCTAGGGGATTTGAATTTAGCATGGGTCCTACGAGCTCCTTCATAGGTCAAAGGATGTTCACCTATTCGATCAGGCCTATGGGGTTCAAGAAAGTCTGGTCTAATATGGGCCTTAGGGGGTTTAACTTTGGCACGGGCCCTATGGGCTTCGTCCCGGGCCTCCACTTGGGTAAGCGATTGTCCCATTATGGTAATTTGTTCCGACAGGGCCCTCAATTGGGCCTGAACCCCAGGCTCCATGACTATACTAGGTTGGACATGGACTAATGGACTAACGGGCTCCTAATCTAGATCGAACATGGGCTGATGGCCTAACAGACATGGGCTAATGGGCTCCTAATCTAGTGGACATGCAACACAAATAAGACAAACTAACTAAGGCTGCCTAGACCTAGAGCCCAAATAGAATAGGTCGACTCAACTTACACACAACACAACTCCTAGTCCTTCCACTGGCCAGGTAAGAGGTGGGATGGTGGGAGGCCCCCTGCTTTCGTAGTGATCCAATTAAGGAACCACCGATCTACTTAGGTCATTTGACTCTGTACCTCTAGCCTTAGATACCAGTTTCCAGTAATAGGAGAGGTATTGGGTGCATTAGTCTTCCCACAAAGGTTGGACCCGACCTATTGGTGTCCCTAGCTCACTAGAGCAAATTAGGTCTAATTAATTTTAATTAGGCTGGGATCGAATGCAAGGATTGTTGTTTTGGGCTAAGGAGAGGTTATCAACTCCACCCGCATTTGGCATATTGAGAGTGCCCTTAGAGTAGTTTATGCATGTGATGACAAGCAGATGAAACCCTAATGATGCAATGTCTCTAAATTTTATTTTATATTTTTTGATTTTATATTTTTTGTTTTATATTTTGGTAGAAATATAATATACAGGAAATATGCAAACAAATTAAAATATGTAAAAATTATGCAAAAAGAACCCTAATCATGCTGAAATTAGTCTTGTTGAAAATTAAGGTAGAACCGTTCCCAGGCAGTATTCCGGTGTGCAGAAAATCTACACACCAAAATAAATCATGATAAAGTTTTGAAAAATAATATCAATTATGTGTAATCCATAAAAATAAAAAACAAAATTTTCTAATCTACTTACATACAGAAACAATAAAAATAATAGACTATATATAGGAATTATGGGATGCAAAAATTAGCCCTAAAATATGCTCCGATACCAAATGATGCGGGATTATTTATGCATGCTAAGTATTTTTATGTTGTTAGGCATTATGTTAGGAGATTTTATCCCCAATTTTAAGCCAAGAAACTAAGTAAGTAATTTTAGAGAAATTCAGAAGCACGTGCACATAGAAAAATATCCTAAACAGTGAAAGCGAAGGATCGCCAAGGCTGAGAAGCCCTGGTAAGGCCAGCTCTTCTACTATACCATAACTGGTGAGTCAAGGGGGTGTAACTGGCAAGGATTTGAAGATGGATCCATGAAGAGTTCGCTTGTCGCTCCCAGATGCGGCCTGGAAAATCAAGCTGATGACCCTGCGGATCCGTGGCTTTCAATCCGATGGCATGAAAGCTAGTCAACTGGAATCCTGGATTCGTGAAAACTGAGGGACCTGCAAGGCACCTAATAAGGATTAGAAAAACAAGAAGAAAAAGGGTAGAAGGCTGAAAGAAGAAGGAAAGGATGAGGAGCACCAAAGAGGTAGGCGTCCTTGGCTTGTAGCAGGGGGCGGCTAGGGCTTCTTGCTGGAAGGCTTGGAGGCATGGCGCAGGAGTTGGGATCACACAAAATTCACACATAGTTCACACTAAAATTTGAGAATAACTTAAAAAAAAATTTATTCATAATAGATGATTAAAAATACATGAGAGGGGCCTTTATATAGGCATACAAAACTTGGGCTCCAAGAAAGGGTATACATGTAAAACCCTAAGTATCCTTTTCCTATACAAATACATAGAAGAGTCCTCTCTCAAATATACTAGTATTCTCTCTCTCCCCCTCCTTATCATGGTCGGCCAAGAGGTGGTGACCATAAGTGTGGCTGACCAAGGGTGGTAATCCTAAGGAGGGGTGCCAATTTATGAAGGGCTTTGGGCTTTAGGGCGGCCTATTTTAGTGCTGGGCAGGCTCTAGGGTTTCTTCCGGTTCTCCTTCTCCTGGTAGGCTAATGTAGTGATGATCCTTCTCATGTAATCCAATATGGCACATCTAGATGTGACTGGGACTTCTTGAAGTTGTCAAATTCTTATTCTGGCTGGGATCCATTAGTATCTTGAGTCTTCATACTGGACTGGACTCAATATGAAACTTACAGGAGTCAAAAAAATAAGAAAAAGGCTCAACATGAGCAGACTCATGACTTGACTCAACAGAACTTGATTCAACTTGACTTGACTCAAATGAACTAGACATATCCCACGACTGATTTCAAAAACCCTAATGGTATGGGAGACTCTGAATACAGGACTCAAATGTAGAAAAGCCTAAAACAGGACTCAGGGACCAAACAGGGACTCAAATGGACTAAGCCCTTATTACAAAATTGGACTCAAACACTAAAACACTAATATGATAACCACAGAGAGTTTAGAAGCCTTTGCCTTTTTCTGGTACCTCTAGTATCCGCACCAGGACAAGAGCCAGAAGTGTGAAGGCCACCGAGGTGATAGAAGATCATGCCGATCTTGCACACTACCTCATCATAATTAGACAAGAATTCCACCTTGAAATCTCCTATCTCGATCTCTACTACAAAGATTCAAGAACCACACCTTGCTCGATACACTTTATGCATGGATATTGATATAGATTGAGGATGAAGGAAACATACCTCGACCAAGGAAAACTTTGGCCCTTCCTTATAAGAGAAATACAAGGAAGTAGTACTAGTACCACCACGATTATGGCCACAATATTGAGAAATGCCAATGGCTTAAGAATGAAATCGAGGTACTTATCATGTGCAAATGACTCCAACAATACATTAATGGATGGCCAAACTAGAATGATGATCGAGCCAAGCCACAGCAACTTAAAAGGAACCAGGAGAATAGGCTTGTGGTTGGAGTGATCAACACAATCTTGGGGGAGTAGCTTGGTAGCTCAGCATCAAGTCCTAGTCGAGATGAAGAAGTTGAAATCTAGAAAAGGCAAAAGATGGAAATCTAATAACTCTCTCCAATGTTGACCTCCAAGGGGTACGGTCATCAGTGGTGTAATTTCTAATCATAATAAATGAAAGTCTTTTCTTTTCAAGAATTCTTTTGAATATGCCAAGCCATAACAGTGAAGGGACTAACTCTTTAGGAACCTCATGCAATTGGTCAACTACCACTCCTCATCCATGGATGAGTCGAGTAGAGGCCCACAAAGGTGAAAGGGCTAACTTTACAAGAACCCCTCACATGACAATGAAGGGGCCAATCATATGAAGACCCTAATAATGGCCATCGAGAGCTCATCATCCATGGATGAGTCATGTAGAGACTCATGAAGGCAAAGGGGCTAACCTTAAAAAGACTCCTCATATGATAAGGAAGGGACTAACCTTATGAGGACCCCTTATACGAAGGCAAAGAGGCTAACTTTATGAGGACCCCTTGTATGATAATGAAAAGATTAGCCTTACGAGGATCCCAACAATGGCCTATAAGTGCTCCTTATCTACAAATGAGTTGAGCAAAGGCTCGCAGCAATAAAGAGTCAATCTCTCTATGAACCCTATGGATAGCCAGTCAAGACACCTCATCCTAGGATGACATGATTCGGGTCTTTGCAAATTACTGACTTGATGTCACCTGAAAGCTTGAAATTGGACTCCTTATCCATGGATGAGCTCATGTAAGGCTAACCTCCATGACTTGGGGAGCCCCTTAAATAATAATAAAATGCAGGGTCCACCATGTTGATTAATTAATGGTCCTCGTCCATGGACAAGCTAAACAAAATCCTCAGCCTACACCAAGCTATGAGTGAACTTGCGATCTATTAGGGAGCTCGGGGTCCACAATCATGACCTGAATACTATACCAAGGTAATGGCAACTAGGGTAATGCTAAGGACTGATCCAATCAATTCCATCACAGGACATGAATTAAACAAATTTGAAAAATGAGAACTTCATAGGTAGAGATAGTCCCTTAGATGATCTAAGAATATACCTTGGAAATAACCGATCTAAAAATGACTTCAAGATTTTCTCGATCTCTTAGAGGGGGAGTGCATGCAGAAGGGAGCTCAAAATATGTCGAGGATCAATCTAACTAGTATTTTAGTACAATGATAAATATAAAGCATGAATTGAACAACATTGAAAGTTGAAGGAGTAAAAGAGTTGCATTAATCAAAGGCATTTACAAAGCATAGAAATCAAATCAGTCAAAGCTGGAGAACATCCAAGACCTAACAACAAAATTTGTTCATCCTTTTCCAAGCATGGGTACAAAAAAGAGAAGGGAGAAAAATCTAAAATCTAAGCATCGACGTGGACAACAACCTCCTTAGCTAGGCCATCGAACTTGGCCATCATGGAAAAAAACTAGGGGCAAGCACTAGCCACCACATCAATAAAAGCATCCTCGGTTGTAACCGATCCTACCAACTTCTTGTCCTCATAATTTTTCAAGGAGAATTCATCACTCTAAGCTAGAGGACTCCAATCACTGGACAGGTCTCAATTAGTAGACCAGCTACCCACTGATGAGTTGGAACTACTCATCCTTGAAAATTTGAGGAGAAAGAGAGGAAAAGGCAAAGAGTTGACCTATGACAAGACTCAGAGGATGAACAACTAGCCTTGAAATTTGACTTCGAAAGGTGTGCATTTAAAAAATGGCTCTAGCCAAGGATGATGTGAATTGAGCATGAGCAGGATGACTGACGATGATCCCCAAAAATCACCAACGGACTCACCTCTCCTTCCCTCAATAGTGAAAGTGAAATGGTAAAAAGTGAAACTTTTAGTGGGGAGGGCTATTTATAGGATCTAAGATAGCTCTAATATAAAGATGATCCATCTACCCTCTACCGATGTGCGCGAAGTGCAAATCTAGATTGGACAAAGTTGACCTCACATGGATCATCGTCACCAACAATCTAGATCAAGAAGCAAAGCAATCAGATGGATGGAAAGTGCCCACCTAGCAACTTGCAAATGCCCTTAGGTTTGTTCATTGAGGCACATTTATTACACGGTGAAATAGCCATGGCCTCAAGATTCTACTCTCTTCTTCCAATCTCGGACTCGAAAGTGAGGGATAAGTGTTGTGAGCATTCATCATGGCCTCGGCTGACCTGGACCTTGGATTTAGCCAAGGTGTGTAAAGGTTAGCTAAAATTAATCTCATTCTAACCAAAGGTCCAATCTTGATAGTAGATCCCCCATTTCTAGTGAGTGATTTTTCCCTAAGCACCAAAGAGCTAAACAAGGTAGAAACTATCATATACCTCTATCCCAGCCTTGGCTTCCAAAGACCTTAACCATGGCTAAGGTGATAAAGGGTTGGTCATAGCCAACCTAAAGCTGATCAAGGGCCGAAGCCCGATTAAGAAATATCACCATTTCTGGCATGTAATCTCTTCTCGGTTATTCGAGCACCAGATAAGGTAGTTGTAACTATCCAGATTTCATCAGCTTAAAATAAGGCAACTATCAATTGATTCCAAGTCATGCATGCATAGCACAATTTTCATGGATGTGATCTCCACACATTTTCTGGAAATAGCCAATGGCCACAATGTGTATGTATTGCTAGAGTTTTTCCCTACAAATAGAAAGGAGAAGGAGATCCACAGGTAAGTCTCTCAAAGTCGAAAAAGATGCACTTCTACTCCATCTTGGCTATCTCTCTCTATTGTTTGAACTCTAACTAACTTGAGCATAAAATGATTTCCACTAAAAAACCTTCCATCCAAGAACTTTTTTATAGGTCTCAACTTTAGCACCTTGGTGGTATCAGCATCTCTTCCACCTCATCATCTTTCAAGGATACCATCACCCCCAGACTTCAGTTCCAGAGCTCAAGAAGTAGCACAGCTCCTTCACCTCATCTATTTCTGAGGTGAACTCCACCTTGTACTTTTTTTTTTTAGGACACTAAAAGCAGCACCTCCAATGTACACCTCCTCACCTTTTAAAGACCACCAACATCCTTCTCTACCTCATCTACTAAAGACCTCTAGCTCCATCTCATAATCACTTGAGGTCCATAATACCTCATCATTTTCCAAGGACACCCAAACCAACCTAAACATCAGCCTAAGTTTTGGTACCAACGATCATATTGGCCCAATCTAGAAATCTTTGAAATTTTTGGTCCAACCATCTAAATAGGCCCTAAAATGATCATAGCTAACTTTCGCCATCTTCTTACTATACAATTTTTTTTATGTAAATTATAGAAATCCTTTATCATTTTTTCTACATCCATTCTCATTAGTTGATACACAAATTAAAGAATCATGCATAATTCACACATGCCCAATGCTAATTCTACTTAATTGAATTCAAACACCTTTCATTTGATGAGCAAATTATTGATTCTGAGTTCATGATGGTTCATGGTTGTTGTAGGATTTGGTGGCACATGCCACTTCATTTGCTTGAAGGCTATTACCCTACAAAAAATTGAAAGTAATTCATATGGTAAGATTATTGCTGTAGATTCTGGCTCAAGGTTAAAGAAGTAGCTGACTAATGGGCATCGCTACTGGAGAGACCTATAAAAAAGTTCCTATCTAAGGTTGGCTATGGTGAGGACTCTCTAATGCTCAAGTCAAAGATTTGTAACATAAGAAAATGTAGTGAGTGGAAGGGTTCACTTACTTAGGTCCTTGAGGCTCTAGCTATTTGTAGTGGATGGTAAAGGAACCATACAATTCCAAGAGTATTGGGCTATTGATCATATTATTATGAGCATAAAATTTTAGCCCTTATCTACTCTGGTATAGAAAGGAAGATGTCATCATTGATCTTATCCACATGGAGTGGCCATTTTTGCATGCTAGGTGACTGGCCATTTGAAATTGCAAAAATTGATCAAGTGACAGAAGAGTCATGTTGAAGATAGGAAGCCAGTAGAGACTAAGTGTAAAAATACTTCGGCACTAAGTTCAGCATGGTTAATGGGTAGGCATATGGGTTGGTGACCTATAAAGCTGCATCCCAATAATAAATCCAAGGCATTGGAAATACTCTTGTTACACTTGCCCCCTACTCTCAAGTCTAAATCGAAAGTGGGTTAGATAAAAGGAGTAATATTATATCATACCTCGAACCTTGGAATGCTCACTTGTGGCTCCCTATAAGACATCATGCATTATATTTAATGCAAATAGTGTTTGGACACCACCGAGAGGATCGATGAGATTGTTCAATCATTTTAGGCCACTGAATCTTCTAAAAATTCTAGGCTAATGATGGCACCTTTTTGTCTTCTTCTCTTTCCCTCTTTTTTGAATCTATCCTTCAACCCTCAAAGCTTGCCCAGAAAACTTCCACAACAAAATCTCTAGCAATCTTCTTTCTAGCATCCTTAAGAGGCTATCCCAAAGGAAGAAATAGGCTAAAACTTCTGTGCTGGTACCAAATCTCCCGACTTTGGTAGGTAGCATCACCAACCCTCAAGTTGTCTAGTCTCCATCTTCACCGAGTAAAAGCTTATCAGAGGAAGTTTTGATGGAAGCAATAGACAATGCAGGTTCATCAGGGCAGACCCCAATGGAGGCTGTGAATGCTACCAGTCCACTAGAGAGGGCTCCAATGGAGATGGTGGACATTGTTGGCCTATCTAAGGTGGCCACGAGGGAGATGGTGGATTCTCTAAGGGGCTCCACATAAAAAAACCTCAAAGTTGTAGTGGAGCTACTCAGGGATTTTCTCCTAACAGCCAACAGGCAACTACTGGTGAGATAGGACACCCATGATCAAATGATAGACACATTTAGGTCATTCATCTGGGAAAGGGAATCTCGCATATTTTTCCTCATTTCTTGCTATATTTTCCTTGACATAGCTTTATTTGGACTTGATGTAGCTAGGTTAGTATTTGGCCCACTTCATAGATTCTGCCATCGAAGCCTCAGCACAGGAGCTTACTATGGCAAAAGAAAAGGTGAATTAGTTGGAATATATCCTGAGCAAGAGAAGTCCACAAATGCTAAATTGGTGAAGGAATCCAATCACTACAAAGAAGCCCTTCAGGATGCTCAATAAATGATTAACCACCAGGATGATGAAAGTAGAGGACAAGAATAAAGACTTGGAGAGGTGAGTCATCAGGGTTCAATATATGTAAATCAATAATTCAAGCTCATTTTCTTGATGCAAATACATCGATTCTTCAGATGAAAGCCTAACCGGCATCATGAACAATGGCATTGAAGTAATCATGCAAGTCATCGAGAGATTCACTTATATCACTAAAGCCGATACTACCAACCTAACTACCATAATCCAAATGGGTGAGATTGATGAAGATGGCTTTGGCTTCATTAAGTGCACTATTGGAGATCATTCTAGAGCTGGCACCGGTCTCTCTTTGTGGATAATCAATAGTCCTTTCGAGGTAGATAGTGCGGGCCTTCCCAATATTCCAAGAAAAGAATAATGTACTATTTTTCTTTTTTTTTTTGTATATGTAATCAGACTTCGCATTCAATAAAGGACAACTTTCTCAAAACATGTGTATTAGACGTTGAATATCATGTCGATCGAGCCATTTCAAACCAAACTTGTTTTCTTGGCTGAATCATTTAGGACTAAGCCATTCTGAACCATAATCTGAGGTATGTGGACAAGGTGATCGGACCAAAAATCTGACCCAGGACTTAGGTAAATTCTTATGACAAGTTTGTATACTTCTTGTCGGGAAAGGTTAGAATTTGAATCACTTCCATATAATAGGTTTTCTAAAGTGCCATTTTGAATATGGTGCAAAGCATGATTTACCTACCACTAACATTAATTGTTGTATATGCCACCACAACCGCACCTAGCAGGAAAATGCCATGTGTCAATCATCCACCTAGGCTCTACTAGACCATAGCCTTTTGCTGCCCCTTCATGATTAATTTAATGGGAGAAGGTGTGCCACTAAGTCCTCTCAATCTTTGGCTCTATTTAAACCTCAAATAGGGCCATACTTGCCCCTTTAATTCCCTCATTTTCTAGTATTCTACTACTATGGAGTCCTTGCACTTTTTGGTTGTCTTCTTCCTCCAACATTTCTTAAAACTCCTCTTTTTCTTCTCTTTTCCTCCAAACTCTAGGATGAGTACATTTGAGGAATCCATGGCATTGGTTGTGTTTGTCTTGAAGGCAGAAGATGGGGGATTCAACTTGGCCTACTTAATTTCTAGTCAGAGCTCATGGAGGCAGATTTGATCTACTCCATGGGCAATTCTAAATCCCCCTTGAGTTCCAATTAGAGGTTCCAGCCAAATGATCGAGCTTGCTCACCTCCCCTGGGCCAAATGAGCCTTTATGAGGAATGCTTCTGGACTAGGTTGAGGCTTCCCTTCCATCCATTTTTTTTATAACTCTTTTTCAATTCTTTAACACATCACCAAGTTCTATTATTCCAAACTCATGGTAGCATTATATGGTTTTATTGTAGTATTTTTCTTTACTGGGATTCAACTAAGCATCACTCTTTTTCTTTATTTTTCACCTTCAAAAAATATCCCAAATCACACAGATGGTGGTATGCATCATCTCGTAAGAGAAAATGCTTCTGCCTATTGATAATCATACATAAAAGTATTAAGTTAATAATTAATTTACATAGAATTGATACTTTTATCAATATTTTACTAGAAATATAGCCACCAACTTGTAGAGCTTGAATTATGGAACCCAACGGTGCAAACCGGACCCAAATCGGAGTTCATATGGGCTCGAAGTCAATTTTAGAAGGAATTTAGCATAGATTTCAAAGCAGCATGACTTTTGGAACATCATTTAAATAGCTTACAGCCGATCTACCATGGACCGGCTGAATGGTCCACCACATGCTACCAGGCCCATGGCTGCCATGGCTAGTGGTCCATGGAGCAGGACTGTGCACCACGAAGCTCCGTTTGAGCCCAAATTTGCCGGAGAGTCGTCCCCGCCACCGCCTAACCCGTCGGAACACTCTTACCGGCCAGAAAAGCCCCTAAAGACCTGAAAAACTCAAGCTCCCCACGGTCATGATCCCCCCTCCTTCCAAGCCATTGGTGCGCATCAATGCCGCCCCGGCCATTGGAAGCTGCTGGAGACCTCCTTAACACCGCCAGGTTTCGTCCCTCATCAAAAAGATCACCGGAGAAGCTTCCAAAGCATCGATAGCCCTCTGATTGGCCTTCATCTCCTTCCCCTCTTCACCACGATCAACACCACCGGAAAATCCTAGGAACTGCCCGTTCCACCGTTGCTCTGCCTTCCATCCTCCAATTGTCACCATCGATTGCAAGAACATCACTAGAGTTTGCCCCCATCAAGACACCCTCTACCGTTCTGTGGTCTTCTTCTTCACTGGTTTTCCTTCCCTGTTGCCAACCATGACCTATCACTGCATCATCGCTGAACCAAAGAAGCCACCGGAGCTGCCAATCTTCGATTTTCCTTGCTGCTGCCAGTCTTCTCCAACCTGCTGCAGTCCACCGAAGTCATTCCAAGGAGATCCCTTTTTTACCATGAAGATACTGTCGGGAGCTGGATGTTCGAAAGATGCTGGTAGGGAGGAGGTTCGTGGAGGAAGTTTGAGGTTCACGGAGGAGGAAGTTTGTGGACACAAAGGAAGCCTATTGGGATCAGTTGGAACAGAACGAGGATCGTGCAAAACATCATGCGACGGGTGCACGATCGGTAGAATAGAATTGGGGATCATGCGAGCAAGTGCGAGGATAGGGATAAGAAATCACTGCGGTTTCCATACGGACCCGACATGGTATTTTCCATCTATAAAATTTGGACTTCTCCGAACTTCGAGGACACTGTTTCATTCGACCAACTTGCTATTCCACTTCTATCTCCACTCCATTCCACTCTGCCTCTCCATCATTCTTTGAATTCCATCCCATTCCCATCCACGTCCATTTCTCCAATCCACTTCCCGTATTCTAAACCATCTTGTCCAATATAGTTCCCGTATTCTGAACCATCAACCATCTGCGAAGATGATGTCCAGGTCGAAGATGCTGGCCAGAGGATCAATGGAAGGCTGCATCATACTTCTCGAGATTCCACTGTAATGCTTGGCACAAGGGGGTTTAGTTTTATTTTAATCTTTTGTACTTGACTTTCTATGAAATAAAAGACTGAGTTTCTTTTCAACATTTTTATGAGTCTTTATTTAATTCTTATTAGGCATAGTTTATTTTCTTGGGACAAGCTATATTCAATAAGTACAGTTTGTACTCTTGGAATATCTCTAAAAAGGATTTTTATAATTTATATGTATTTGATTTCTGACTAATCTATATTTCAGGAGAACGGGCTGTGATAGGACAAGTACAGATCATGATCGCCAAGAATAGATTATATCTGGATCGTAACATACAGATCATTTACATAGAAGTGGAGTGCCAGCAACCTAGCAAGTAACCAGTTGGAATTCTGAGATTCTAATCTATTGCTTTTATACTCTTTCGTTATCTATCTTAGTCAGTTAGTTGTAGTTCTGTGATAGGATTTATACTCTTCTATTATTAGTAAATATTAGCATTCATGTTGGAAAGTTCTTTTTGAAATAATCCTAAAGTCCCTGTGGATTCGACCCTTACTCCCACTATTCTACCTAAAATAGTGAAATTAAGGTAATTTAAATTGGTGCATAATGACACGCACCATCTATCCATCCAAAATGCCCCTTCCTCCATACATTTCTAGGAGTGCTTTTTTTTATGTCCAAGACATCTGGTGAAGGTTTAGGGTTCACCGACTGGGACAAACCTCAAGAGTCCATCCTCAAGGAACCCAGCCTAGATGACCATCAGGGGCTGGAGTTCAAGATCCTACATGACTTCAAGGTTCCAATGCTGAAGGATCTCCTCTTTAACTAAGCATTGTACAATATTGGAATCAACTAGGCCAGCCTTCAAGGTGCGCATGGATTGCCTGCCCCACATCAATACTTTATCTTTAATGTAGATTGCTTATCATTTGTATTGATCGCCAACTATTTTATTGCAGAGATGGATCCGAAGATGAAAAAGAGGTTGGGCAGGCCTCCAAGCAGAAGAGGCCTACAGATCCTAAGACTAGCCAAGGCATACACTCCACCCCCATTGCTAGCTTCCACAAGAACTTCATGGTCGGGGTAGCCCAGCCAAACCCACCGCCATCATAGCACCCTCTATCCAAGTATCCCAGGCAAGAGATTGGAGAGCTCATTCTGAGAGGGCTCACCCAAGTCTACCTACCCCCCAGGCTAAGGCTAT
The DNA here is from genome assembly GCA_021397845.1 of Areca catechu. Lineage (NCBI taxonomy): Eukaryota > Viridiplantae > Streptophyta > Magnoliopsida > Arecales > Arecaceae > Areca > Areca catechu. The sequence continues at coordinate 105,153,144 of CM038044.1, read as the reverse complement.
TCAGAGGGCAAGGTCGAGTCCAGTTGAAGCTTCCCCTTGCCAAGACGAATTAGTTAAGGTAGCAAGGCCATCCGAGATCTTCCCTGCTTGCTTGAAGCTCCATTCCTCCACCTTAAAGGCTACAAGATAGACCATGAGACATTCACCGAGATGCTCCTTCAAGCCAATGCCAAGAAGCTACAAAGTGAAAGACTCTCTGCTATGTGAAAGGAGGCAATAGGCTACTTCATCCGAGTAAGCTGATATTCAAGGCCAAGAACAACTAAAATAAAAAGGTCGCTTCACCAGAAAAAAGAGAAGCCAAAGCCATGGTAGCAGAGAAGGGGAGGATAGAGGCTGAAAGTAGTACTAAGGATTGGGTCAAGGCTACTGTAGTGAAGGCTATTGATGCTTTTTGAGCTTCTAAGGAGTTTCTAGAAGAAAAAGTCTAGTTTGCCTCCAAGACTTATGACATCAGAAAGCAGATCATCTAAGACAATATCGTCACCCAGTACCCAAAGCTAAATTTGGACTTCCTGGATGAGGATTAGGAACTTGAAGAGGCCAATTGAAGGTGAAGTGATCCTACACTAAGCATACAATATGCAAAAAAAATAGGGCAGAAGGAATGCATTTTAAAATAATTTTAAAGCATGAACAGCAAAAGGCTCGGTAGATAGATCTAAACGATCTACCGATCTGCCTGCAACAGGATCTAACATAATGACCTAGCATGCAACATAACATCAAAGCAAGAGAGGAACACAAATATAAAAGTACCATACCTTTATACTTAGAGAAGATGTGGAAGGAAGAGGGCACTCGAGCCACACACATGTCTGGCCTCTACGGATAATCCAAATCTTGGCTTGACTCTGATCAACTCCCTCAGAGTGCTAGCTCTTCAGGATCCTTGGGCCATCTTCTTCTTCTGGAAAGACTAGGAGGAGAACTAGAACCCCTTCCCAAGAGAACTCTCTTTCCAAGACCTAGCTATAATGCTAGGATTCCCACACACAATCCCAAAACCTCTCACAACCCTTCTCTATCTTCCTCTCTCAAAGCTTTTTCTTAAAAATCTGTTACAGCTACAGAAATGACGTTCATTTATAGGGGCAGTAGGGAGAGGGAGAAAGTAGAAGGAGGAGAGATGAGGGGAGAGAATGGGGGAGAGGATCAAGGTCATACCAAATGGGTCCAACCCAAGAAGGTAAGTATGACTATCATACCAAATAACCTTGGAGCCAAAACTGGTTTGAATTCGAAATTCAAACCAGGTCAAAACTCCCAAAATTCTTCCAAAAAATCTTTCCAAAATTCTGCTCATCACAGGAAGTGTCGACTCATGAAAATTGCCAAGTGTCGACACTTCACTAAGTGTCGATACCTGCAAAATTCCAAGTGTCGACACTTGGAACAAAGTCAATCATATTGACTTCCGATGACGGCAAATGATTCTCAATCATCGATTAGCCTTAAGATCAAATAGAAATCCTCTATGATGGTGACCCCATAGGTTCGAACACTAAGCTGGTAGCACTAGAACATTTCTAGTACCAGTCAAAGTCCTCATCTAGCAATAATACCCGACATCCAGATAGATCGAAGATGCAGAGCATCTCACAAGAACCTCTGGCATATGGTTACCGCATAATTCATCCCTTTGACCTCATAATGCTCAGGATGACCTAGGGTTCGACTACCAACCCTAATTTGGTTTATCCAGATCATGTCTCAACTTTACAAGTTTTGTGACTCCTCATAAGAACTACCCTGGACAAGGATTTGCTAAATTGAGACATAGTGAGTCATTCACTCCAAACTGTTTGGAGGGATCAATTCTATCTTGATCCACTACCGCTCCACAAGTACTTGACTGCACCCAGAAACCTTTCATCACTAGATTAGAAATCCAGGTAGTCCGGTATCAAAATAAAGTGAGTTGCTTGCAAGCTGCCACAGTGACCTCAAGTCTGAGGGATACATATATCTATATCCCTTTGCGAGCAACCCTTTGGCAGAAAGGAGCTCCGTAGATGGTCACGTTCAGTGAAATGTCATACATTTCACTTGCATGTCATACCAGTATCTCCACACTCCTTGGTTAAGAGAACTACCAACAAATACGACATATAACAACCTACACTTGATACATTGTCATCCTATAACAATGTATCTTTTGGTTGTGAACCACTTTAAGAACTACATGATATATCCTCTCTATATCAAAATAATGTAGTTTTAAGGACCCCATCATACAAGAGTTCATCTCAGGAAAATATAAATATGATGAACAATCAAAATAAATAACTTTTATTTATTAAAAGAATTCATAATAAATACAAGATAGCACAACTGTCTATAACCTAAACGATTGGCTTTGGGACATAATTCCCAACAACTCCCACTTGGACCAAAGCCAATCGGTACAGAATCTTATTCCCATTTTCCGTTTACAATAGTCAAACTCTTGAACTCCGACAGCTTTAGTGAAGGGGTCAGCCAGGGTTTCCTTTCCATCGATCTTCATAAGGTCAATGTCATCTCATTCCACGATCTCTCGTACAAAGTGATAGCATCGTAGAATATGCTTTATGTGGTGATGAGCTTCGACTCTTTGGCTTGAGCAATGGCTCTAGTGCTGTCACAATACACCTGAACAAGACCATCTAGGGAAGGTGCCATTCCCAGCTCGCCAAGAAACTTCCATAACCACACAGCTTCCTTCGCTGTATCAGATGCTGCAATGTACTCTGCTTCGCATACCGAGTCTACCACATTAGGCTGCTTGAAACTTTTCCAGCAGATAGTTCCTCCATTTAGGATAAAGATAAATCCTGACACACTCTTACTATCATTCTTATCTGACTGAAAACTAGAGTCAATATATCCCAAAAGTTTCAAGTCAGATTCTCTATAAATTAGCTATTGGTCCTTAGTATTTCGTAAATACTTAAGGATGGTCTTTACCACTTTCCAATGAGCTTTACCTTGGTTAGACTGGTATCTGCTCACTATGCCTAGTGAGTATGCCACGTCTGGTCTAGTACATGTCATGGCATACATGTTAGAACCCACTACCGAAGTATATGGGATTCTACTCATATGCTGAACTATTTCAGCATGATATCGATGTATATAGACTGTGACAGTCCTAAAAGCCTCTTAGATCTATCTCTATAGATCTTCATACCCAGTATGTAAGAGGCTTCACCCAAGTCCTTCATAGAGAACTGAGATGATAACCAAACCTTTATTCCTTGTAGTGCTAGGATGCCATTCCTGATTAAAATAATGTCATCCATATACAATACAAGGAATATAATCACAGAACCATTAGCCCATTTATAAATGCAAGGTTCTTCTCCGTTCCTAACGAAGCCATACGACTTAATATACTTATTAAATCACATGTTCCAACTCCTTGATGCTTGCTTTAGTCCATAGATGGATTTTTGAAGCCTGTACACCTTTGACTCATCTGTGGATGTGAACACTTCAGGTTGTATCATATACACCTCCTCTTCCAGATTACCATTCAAGAAAGTTGTTCGGACGCCCATTTGCCAGATTTCATAGTCAAAGTATGCTACTAAAGCAAGCATAATCTGAATAGGTTTGAGCATTGCCACAGGAGAGAACGTCTCATCATAGTCAATATCATAACGTTGATGATATCCCTTGGCAACCAGATGGGCTTTATAGATCTCCACCTACCCGTCTGTACCCTTTTTTATTTTGAAAATCCATTTATACCCAATGGGTTTTATCCCTTTAGGTAGATCAACCAATGTCCATACATTGTTGATCTCCATGGACTCCATTTCGGATCTCATGGCTCCTAGCCATTTCTCAGAGTTGGACCTCTGCATCACATCCATATAGGTGATCGGATCTTCATTGTTCTCATCAAGTTCAATGGGATCACCATCTCAGACCAAGAAATCATAGTATTTGTCCAGTCAGCTCGGTACTCTACCGGATCTGCTTAATGGTTCCTGAGTGGGCTCTGGGTGTGATCTAATCATAGCCGGTTCTATGTTGTCCCTTAAGTGTGTCGGTTCTTCTACTTGTTGAACTTCACTAAGTTCAATCTTAAAGGCTATAGTCCCTTCACCAAGAAACTCCTTTTCTGAAAAGATAGCCTTAAGACTGACGAGCAGCTTTTGTTCCTCAGCTAAGTAGAAGTAATACCTCTTAGATTCTTTTGGATACCCAACAAATAGGAACCGGTCATGCCTAGGTCTAAGTTTGTCCATTTTCAAATGTTTTACATAAGCCGGGCACTCCCAAACCCGAAGGTGTGATAGTGTCGGCTTACGTCCAGTCCATATCTCATATGATGTTTTACTAACGGACTTACTTGGAGCCTTATTCAGAAGGTAATAGGCTGATCTTAAAGCATATCCATAAAAGGATACCAGCAGAGAAACAAAGCCCATCATGGACCAAACCATGTCTAACAGGGTTCGATTCCTCCTCTCAGACACTCTATTTAATCGAGGTGTCCCTGGAGGTGTCCACTAAGAGAGAATCCCATTCTCTTGGAGATATTCCAGAAACTCACTCGAAAGGTATTCACCACCTTGATCGGATCAAAAGGTTTTGATACACTTTCTAGTTTGTTTTTCTACTTTACTACAATATCATTTGAACATTTCAAACGACTCAGATTTATGTCTCATCAAGAAGACATAACCGTACCTCGAAAGGCCATCTGTAAATGTAATGAAATAATCGTACCCATCCCTGGCACTAACATTCATGGGTCTGCATACATCAGTATGTTCCAGACTCAGAATTTCATTGGCTCGTTCACCTTTTTCAGTAAAAGGTGACTTAGTCATTTTTTCAAGAAGACGGAACTCACAGGTTGGAAGTGAACTATCTTTACTAAAATTGAGGAGACCCTCGCTTTTAAACCTATTTATCTTGTTTCTGTTAATATGACCTAGCCTACAATGCCATTGGTATGCTTCGCTGACTTTATCTATCCTAGGGCGTTTGCTAGACGTGTACATTACACTAACAGGTCGCGACAGTACATAAATGCCATAATGCATTTGTCCATTCAAAACCATAGAATCATTCCAAATGATTTTGCAAACATCATTCTTTATTGATAGTTCATAACCATACATGGTCAATTAGCCTACAGAAATGACATTCAAAATAAAGGATGGACAAAAATGATACTCATTCAAAACGATAGTACAGAACTCAAAAACAAGTTTGAAGACTCCCAATGCCAGGACTGGAACTCAACTTCCATTTTTCACATTCAAGAATCTCTTGCCATCCTTGAATCTTCTACTAATCTCAAAGTCCCTGCAAAGAATTGCAAATGTGAATTGGACTTCCAGTATCCAATACCCAGTTAGTAGTATCGCAAACAAAGAAACTACAAGGTATTATTATATAAATACCTTATCCAGGACCATCCTGCAGCTTTCTCTTCTTGGACCTGTTTGGGTCAAGGGATGCAATCTAAAGAGGACAGTTCCTCTTCCATTAACCCTGCTTCTTGCAGAAGAAGCACTCTGCATGGTTCTGATTAGCCTTCACTTTCTTGGCCTGACTAGGCCCAGTAGCACTTAACACCTTTTTCCCTTTATTTTTCTTCTTCCCTTTCTTAAAGGGAGAAGCCCTCCCGAAGAACCTCCTACTAGATTCACCACCCCTTTATTCAATTGGTGATCTTTCTCATAAGTCTATAGCAACCCCAACAGACCATCATAGTTAACTGCATGCTTATTCATTCTGTAATGATCGAGAAAATCTAGATAGGAAGATGGAAGGGAATTCAGTATCGCATCTTTTCCAAGCTATTCATGCAAGGGACGGTTGAGATTACCCAGGTGCTCAATCATCTTGATCATGTACAATACATGATCAGTGACTGAGGCCCCATCATGCATCCGTGCATTGTAGATAGCACAGGAGACCCTGTACCTCTCAACATCGTCTGGTGTTCCGAAAGACTCCTTCAACCTTTGAAGGATCTCTTCTGGCTGAGCTTCCTCGAACATGCGACTGAACTTGTCGTTCATTGCAGCCAACATAATGCATCGGACAGTGGTCCTATCAGAGAGCCACTTCTGATAAGTGTCTCTGACCGAACCCCGTGAAGGTGAAAAAATACCTACACCTAGCATACATTATACAAGAAACAGGGCAGAGAATATGCATTTTAAAATATTTATAAGACATGCATAGTGAAAGGCTCGATAGATAGATCTAAACTATCTACCGATATGCCCGCAACAGGAACTAGTATAAAGACCTAGCATGCATATAACATCAAAAATAATACAAATATAAAGGTCATACCTCTATACCTCGACGAGTGCTGGAGAGAAGCTGTGAAGAGCTCTGATGAGGAGGAGGGCGCTCGAGCCACACAAGCATCTGGCCTCTACAGGATGTCCACACCTGGGCTCGACTCTGATCAACTCCCTTGGAGTGCTAGCTCTTCGGGATTCTTGGCCGATCTTCTTCTTCCAGGAAGACTAGGAGGAGAGCAGGAACACTTTCCCAAAACCTCACTCCCAAGACCTAGTTAAAGTGCTAGGTAGCTCACACCCAGTCCCAAAATCTCTCACAAAACCCTTCTTCTTCCTCTCACAAATCCTTTCTCAAAAGACTTCTGATTAACCATTGGCACCCTTTGAAATGACTCTCATTTGTAGAGGCAGCAGTGAGAGGGAGAAAGAGGAAGGAGGAGAGATGAGGGGAGAGAATGGTGGAGAGGATCAAGGCCATTCCAAATGGGTCCAACCCAAAGAGGAAGGTATGACCTTCATACCATAAAACCTTGGAGCCAAAACTGGTTTGAATTCAAAATTCAAACCAGGTCAAAACCTGCCCAAAAATCCTTCATAAAATTCTCCTAGAAATTTTGCTCGTCACAGGAAGTGTCGACACTCGAAAATTGCAAAGTGTCGACACTTGGAGCAAAGTCAACCATATTAACTTTAGGTGATGGCAAACGATTCTCAATCGTTGATTAGCCCAAAAGATCATATAGAAATCCTCTATGGTGTGTGACCCCATAGGTTCGAACATTAAGCCGGTAGCACTGGAACATTTCTAGTACCAGTCAAAGTCCTCATCTAGTAATGATACCCGACGTCCGGATAGGTCGAAGATGTAGAGCATCTCACAAGAACCTCTGGCATATGGTTGCCACATAATTCATCCCTTTGACCTTACAATGCTTATGATGACCTAGGGTTCGACTGCCAACCCTAATTTGGTCTATCCAGATCATGTCTCAACCTCACAAGTCCTGTGACTCCTCACAAGAACTACCCTGGCCAAAGTTTTGCTGAATTGAGATATAGTGAGTCATCACTCCAAACTATTTGGAGAGGTCAATTCCACCTTGATCCACCATCGCTCTACAAGTACTTGACTATACCCAGAAACCTTCCGTCACTGGATTAGAAACCAGATAGTTCGGCACCAAAGTATAGTGAGTTGCTTGCAAGCTACCATGGTGACCTCAGGTCTGAGGGACACATATACACATATCCCTTCGCGAGCAACCCTTTGGCAGAAGAGAGCTCCGCAGATGGTCACGTTCAGTGAAATGTCATACACTTCACTTGTATGTCACACCAGTGTCTCCACACTCCTTGGTTAAGAGGACAACCAACAAATGTGACATACAACAACCTACACTTGATACATTGTCATCCTATAACAATGTATCATTTGGTTGTGAACCAGTTTAAGAACTACTTGATATATCCTCTCTATATCAAAACAAAGTAGTTCTAAGGACTCCATTATACAAGAGTTCATTACAAAAAAATGTAAAATGATGGACAGCCAAAAATAAATAACTTTTATTTATTATAAAAAATTCATATATAAATACAAAGTAGCACAACCATCTACAGCCTAGACGATTGGCTTTGGAACACAATTCCCAACACCCCGAGCATTGGCAGCAAGGATCTCAGGTGCCGAATCCAATATCACATACAGGATCCATTCATGCTCCAGGACAATCTTGAGCCTTCGATACCAGCTATCGAAGTTGGATTCATTGAGCTTCTCGTTGTCATGAAAGACCGGAGTGACATGTTGGAAGACATCTGAAAGGAAAACAAAAGCTAATTAGTGTATATGAATTATTAACCTAAAGACATGGACTTTAGTCTAAAGGTCCCTCCCACTATTTTGTTCATACTGGTAGCCTCTACCTCCAATCCGAGGAATTACTTTAATTCCCTAGTGGGTACCAGAGTCCAATAGACAACACATGAGCCCGACTTTGGCCGGCCCATCCATGCATGTCTAAAGGTAGGTTCTTCAACCGATTACTTCTCCAAGTAATCTCTAGTATTTGGATTTTGCCCCAAGGTACACTTTAATCGACCTTTGGGCCTCTTATTGAAGGACCTGGTTAGGTCCAACCATTAACATGACAAAATTCAATACTTCTGACTAACGAATAGTAAAGCCCGACTTTGGCTGACCCACCTGACCATCATTAAGAGAGTCGCACTGAACCATCATATTAGGAACAGCAATTCCAATAGCCCGATGAACACCCGATCTTTGGATATGCCGATGAACACCAACTACTAGATCCATTACCATCCCACTTAATGGGAGGCTAGGACTAGGTTATCCCTATAACTTTGTCCTTTTAAGGACCTAATAATTTTGAGGGCTTAATTTTAATGTGACAGATGAGGAGATGAGAAGACGTGGATCAAGCTCCCACTAACCAAATCAGCAAACAAGGAGGGTTACACATAACTAATAATCCATGGCACCTAAAATCAGTCAAGACTGATTAACCTTGGGTGACAAGGGTTAACACGAGTCAATGAGCTATCCAATCAATCCTGATCGATCACATTGGCCAGGTAAGTGAGATCATGGGTTGGGTTCCGTCATTAACCGTCTTGCCTTAGACACCAACAGAGTTGGCCAGGTAAGAGGTAGCCCCAAAGAACCATGATCAAAATGCCAAACTTATCTCGACATTAATTGGTTCATCAGACTCGATTAGACTAGTCTAAAGGCGTGGGCTTTCCATTGAGCCACAAATTAGGTCCATTTAAATTATGGACTAATCAATCTAACTATTAGATAGATCTAGAGAAGAAATCCTAACTCAACATTTGATTAGATTAGTTCTCTAATTTGTCCATTGCATCTAAACTTAGGTCTAACCCAATCAAGGACCTAATAGAAGCTAACCCATGACCCTTAAGGCTTATTGAAATGACTTAAAATCTTTGAATCATATTCCTAGAGTTCTTAGTCATTCTTAATTCTTAATTAGGTTTAATAGCCTTAATTAAATTAAAATAATTTTAATTTATAGATGTAAAATAATTTTACAAAAATTTCAAATTTTGAATTCACTATTTTTCTGTGTTTTCATCCCAAGTGTCAAATCACCAGGAGCAAGTATCAACACTTGGATTGACTCAAGGCTTGAGACAGGTAGAAAATAGACCAGCATGTTTTCTGGGACCTACTCATGAGTCGACACTTCAAAAGGCCAAGTGTCAACTCACGAGCCCAAGTGTCGACACTTCAACCTGTCACATAGGAAAAACAGAATCCAGTTCTCAAGCAAAAATACTCTTGAGTTGACACTTACAAGGCCAAGTGTCAACTCACAGCCTGAGATAGTGAAAGAATAGTTACTTCATATCCAATTTTTTTCTAAACTTTCAATCAAATCTGATCAAAACAATTATTTTAGATCTTATCTAAAGTTGTTTTATGGTCATTTCATTAGATTCAAACATTTTTAATCTACATTTTCTTACTTCTTATTTTTCTTTTCAAGAGTCAATCACATCGGCACCCCTGCATGCCATAGGACATCCCATTAAATGGGAAGAGGGGGTCTTGCAGCCCTACTTCTCTCCAATGACCGGATGGCCATGATGAAGCACTCAATCCAAGTACTTAAGAAGAGATGTTATTAGCATGCTAGAATCATTATACTACAAAAAGGAACCTATAGCTCTTATACCATTGAAGGTGAAGTGCATCTACACCAAGCATACAATATGCAGGAAAAACAGGACAGAAGGAATGTATTTTAAAATAATTTTAAAGCATGCACAGTGGAAGGCTCGGTAGATAAATCTAAATGATCTACCGATCTGCCTGCAACAGGATCTAGCATAATGACCTAGCATGCAACATAATATCAAAGCAAGAGAGGAACACAAATATAAAAGTACCATACCTTTATACTGAGAGAAGATGTGGAGGGAGGAGGGCGCTCAAGCCATACACATGTCTGGCCTCTACAGGTAATCCACACCTGGGATCGACTCTAATCAACTCCCTTGGAGTGCTAGCTCTTCGGGATTCTTGGGCCGATCTGCTTCTTCTGAGAAGACTAGGAGAAGAGCTGGAACCCCTTTTCAAGATAACTCTCTTCCCAAGACCTAGCTAGAATGCTAGGATTCACACACCCAATCCCAAAACCTCTCACAACCCTTCTCTATCTTCCTCTCTCAAAGCTTTTTCTCAAAAATCTGTTGTAGCCATAGAAATGACGTTCATTTATAGGGGCAGCAGGGAGAGGGAGAAAATGGAAGGAGGAGAGATGAGGGGAGAGAATGGGGGAGAGGATCAAGGTCATACCAAATGGGTCCAACCCAAGAAGGTAAGTATGACTATCATACCAAATAACCTTGGAGCCAAAACTGGTTTGAATTCAAAATTCAAACCAGGTCAAAACTTGCCCAAAATTTTTCCAAAAAATCTTTCCAAAATTCTACTCATCACAAGAAGTATCGACTCATAAAAATTGCCAAGTGTCGACACTTCACCAAGTGTCAACACCTGCAAAATTTCAAGTGTTGACACTTGGAACAAAGTCAATCATATTGACTTCCGGTGATGGCAAACGATTCTCAATCATCGATTAGCCTTAAGATCAGATAAAAATTCTCTATGGTGTATAACCCCATAGGTTCGAACACTAAGCCAGTAGCACTGGAACATTTCCAATACCAATCAAAGTTCTCATCTAGCAATGATACCCGACATCCGGATTGGTCGAAGATGTAGAGCACCTCACAAGAATCTCTGGCATATGGTTGCTACATAATTCACCCCTTTGACGTCATAATTCTTAGGATGACCTAGGGTTGGACTGCCAACCCTAATTTGGTTTATCCAGATCATGTCTTAACTTTACAAGTTTTGTGACTCTTCACAAGAACTACCTTGGCCAAGGATTTGCTAAATTGAGATATAGTGAGTCATTCACTCCAAACTATTTGGAGGGGTCGATTCCATCTTGATCCACCATCACTCCACAAATACTTGACTGCACCTAGAAACCTTTCATCACTAGATTAGAAATCTAGGTAGTCTGGCACCAAAGTATAGTGAGTTGCTTGCAAGCTTCCATAGTGACCTCAGGTCTGAGGGACACATATACCCATATCCCTTTGCGAGCAATCCTTTGGCAAAAGGGAGCTCCGCAGATGGTCACGTTCAGTGAAATATCATACATTTCACTTGCATGTCATACCAGTGTCTCCACACTCCTTGTTAAGAGGACAACCAACAAATACGACATACAACAACCTACACTTAATACATTGTCATCCTATAACAATGTATCATTTGGTTGTGAACCACTTTAAGAACTACATGATATATCCTCTCTATATCAATACAATGTAGTTCTAAGGACTCCATCATATAAGAGTTCATCTCAGGAAAATGTAAATATGATGAATAGCCAAAATAAATAATTTTATTTATTAAATGAATTTATATACAAATACAAGATAGCACAACTATCTACAACCTAGACGATTGGCTTTGGGACATAATTCCCAACACCAATGCCCTGCTTTGAAAGATTCTCCTACTCTAGCTACCGCTCCATAGCTTTTTCTTTTCTTCTTTCATTGTAAATCACATCTAATCCTTTGGAGGTCAATATAAAGAACTTTGAATAAATCAAAAATATTTTTTGAATGCAATTTGATCTTGCTTTATACTATGCTTGAATGAGATTTGCACTTTTGATTCAAGGCAATCACTAAACATTTTTGATGTGTAGATACTTCGGTAATTCTGATTTAAGAAAATTTCCATGTTTCATTTGGATCTATAGATAAGCGCACTTAGATAACTTTGACTTAAGAAAATCGCCAAACCTTTCTTGCCTCAAGCTCTTTTTGCTACTCCAATACAAGGAAGTCACCAAACCTTCTTGGCTTATAGGCTAGCTCCGACAATGCCAATTCAAGGTAGTTTTCCATATAGATCGATTTTAACAACATCGATCTAAGGCAGTTATCCTTATAGGCTAGCTCTGACAACATTTATCTAAGGTAGTTGCCATACTATTGCCTATTCATAAGTATCCTTGACTTCGGTTAGAAACCAATCTTCACTGGAGTCATCATAGGTTAATCTTTTGTTGGAAGTTGGGAACTTTACCGAGCTTTGAGGGTCATTTAGAGTTAGTCCCTCACTTTCTAAATACCATGGTTTTAGACTTAGAATTTCGAGGGCCATCTATGGTCAATCTCTTACTTCTCAAGTATTTTGGATCTTTGGCCCTCATAGACAATTGAAAGGATCCTTTAATTGGTTAGCCTTTCAGAGATTATCAAAGGTTAATCCCCTACTTCTCAATACACCAAGAGTTTGGGTTAGGTTGGTTCATCTGAAGAGTTGAAGGGCTCTCGAAGGTTAATCCCCTACTTCTTGAAAAACTAAGATCTTTGAACATTTGGGGCTCATCATAGGTTAATCCTCCATTCCATGAAGCACAAATCATTATGTAAAAACATGCAAGTTATTAAGTAAACCAAAAATCCTTTTTAGAAAAGTGAAGTTTACATTACTAATAGTACATGCAGAGATTAAAGGAATTCCAGGCTCTAGGTTGAGAGGTTCCATCGAGCTACTTCAATCAATAAGTACCAGGGCAGATTACTTCGTCCACTTGATATAGACCTTTCCAATTAGATGATAGCTTTTCTTGCTTGGCAAGCTAGAAAACTTTGGCACATCACAACACCAGGTCACCAACTCTAAACTCCTTAGCTTTGACTCAGGCATTGTAGTGGCCACTTTCTACTTGCTCCCTGCTTTCCTCAAGCAAATCTAGGTTTGGTATCTTCATTATATTCTTCAACTATAAGAGAGGGAAGCCCAATCTCTACAGGGATAACTGCTTTTATCTTGAATGATAAGTTGAAAGGAGTTTCTTCGATTGGTACTCTATGAGTGGTCTAGTAAGTCTATAATATATGGTGAAGCTCATCAGCCTAGTATCCTTTCATCTTGCCTAGGCAAGCCTTCAAGCTTTGCAAAAGAGTCCTATTAGTAACTTGAGCTTCTCCATTGGCTTAAGGGTGCCACACCGAGGTAAATCATTGAGTAATGCCATGCTCTGACAAAACTCAAAAGCCATGCATGGCTGAATTGCCAGCCATTATTTGTGATCAAAACTCTAGGAAGACCATACAGGATGATAATGGATTTCTAGATAAAATTCCTCACTCCAGCTATCATGATGTGGGTGAAAGGCTTGGCTTCAACCCACTTAGTGAAGTAGTCAATAGCCACTAAAAGAAACTTATGCTAGCCGGTCACCCAAAGAAATGGGTCAAGGATGTCCATTTTTCATTAGGCAAAAGGCCAAGGAGCAGCAATTGGAGTCAAGAGCATTGTCGATTAACACTGAATAATAGTATTTCTCTAGCAACGATCACACTTTCACACAAATTCAGCTATATCCTGTAGCATAGTAGGCCAATAGAAGTCCTACTGAAGTATCTTGTAGGCTAAGGACCTATCCTTAAGTGATTTTCATAGACTCCTTCGTGGACCTCCCTTAATGCATAATCTATCTCGGATAGGATAGGTGCTTCAATAGAGGCAAGGAAAATGAGCACTTGTAAAGCTTATTATCATACATAACATAGTAAGATGCTTGATGCCTTATCTTTCGTGCCTCTTTCTGATCTGGTGCTGACTCACCTTACTAGAGATATTTGAGAAGAAGGTCAATCCAGCTTGGCTCCTCATCAATTGTTAGACAAGCCGAGGCTCCTCGAGGCTTGACTTCTTTAATATTTCAAAATATGTATCCTTTCGAAGATTAGATGGTAAGGATGCCACCAAGTTTGATAGTGAATTGGCCCTAGAATTTTTTGCTCTAGGTACCTGTTAAACATCAAAGCTTTGAAATAATGAGATCAAGCCTTTTACCTTGCCAAGTTACTTCTTCATGTTCTCTTCCCAAGCCTCGTATTCATCTTTGACTTGTCCAACAACTAGTTGAGAATCGCTAAAGATAGCAAGATGTCAAACTCCAACTTCTTTTGCAATCTTGAGGTTGATGATCAATGCCTTGTACTCTACTTCATTATCAATAGTTGGAAACTTGAAGTGCAGAGCATATTCAACAATATCTCTTTTAAGGCGAGTCAAATTAAGGCCTACCCCTGATCCCAAGAAATTTGTCGAGCCATCCATATACAAGGTCCATTGCTTTTCTGTGTTAGCCCTAGAACTTGTTCCCTTAGCCTATGAATCTCCCCCTATGGGATTGTACATTCAAAGATGAAGTTAGCCAACACTTAGGCTTTACATGAAGGCCTTGGGAGAAACCTTATATCAAATTTTGAAAGCTCAAGTGCCCATTGGCTATCCATCCTGAGGTATCCGGTTGATGGAGGACGGTCTTCATAGGCTGATTAGTAAAGAGGGTAATAATATGGGCTTGAAAATAAGGTCAAAGACTAAGAGCAAAGATGAACTCTTTTAGCTTAGTGTATATGGTTTCTGCATCATGGAGGACATTGCTTATATAATATACTGGCTTCTGAATATTTCTTTCCTTTTGAACGAGCACCATACTTATTATTGCTGAGAATACAATAAGGTAGATAAAAAGCTCTTACTGATCTTGGGCTTACTCAATAGTGGGGCAAAACTTAAATATTTCTTCTACTCCTCAAATGCCTTTTGGCCCTCTATAGTCCAATAGAAATCTTTGGGCTAATTGAGTATTTTAAAAAAAAGGAAGACCTCTTTTTGCTAATATGGACATGAAGTGGTTGAGGGCTGCTACCTTCCCAGTAAGGTACTATACTTCCCTGTAGACTTTGGTGGAATCATTTCTTAGACTATCTGAATCTTCTCTAGATTAGCTTCAATATCTTTACATGAGACTATGAAGCTGAGGAATTTACTGGATGTCACCCCAAATACACATTTCACCTGATTCAGCTTCATTTTTTATTGGTGCAGTGTATTGGAGGCCTCGTGAGGTCAACAATGAGGTCATGAGTGGATACTTTTAACTAATAGATCACTGCATACATCTCCATATTTTGGCATATTTGATCTTTGAAGATCCTATTCACCAATCATTGATAAGTAGCACTCATATTCTTAAGCCCAAATGGCATGATCCAATAACAGAAGAGCCCACGATCAGTTATAAAGGCAATCTTCTCCTTATATTCTGGTATTATCTATATGTGGTTATAACTAAAGAAGGCATCCATAAAGGTGAAGAGCTCATGATCGAAAGTAGCATCAAACAACTAGTCAATTTGAAGCAGAGGATAGCTATCCTTTGTATAGGCTTTATTGAAGTTGGCGAATTATATACACATTCATCACTTTCTGTTTGCTTTTTTTACAAGTACTATATTAGCTAGCCAGTCGAGGTGCATTGCTGCCCATGTGGCTTATCCAAGAGGGGGGTGAATTGGATATTTAAAATTTTTCTCAAGTATGTGCTCTTTTGAAATCAAAGTGTGGTGAGTAAAGTGATTAAATGAGTAAGCAGCAGAAGTAAAAGCACAACACAGAAATCACAGCACAAACACTAAGAGATTTATAGTGGTTCGAAGCAACTCAGCTCCTACGTCCACTACCCAAGATATTAATTAAGATTTTTACTATATTCATCCATGGAATATAGCCGGATTGTTTTCACAAGTTCACAATCCAAAACCTACACTTGGTTTTATTCTGGGCTCACCAAAAATCCAAACTTGATTTTGTCCGGGCTCACCAAAAATCCACTACAATGTTAGTTTTAATACGGGATCACTAACAACCCAAACTTGGTTTTCAACAGGCTCACCAAGAATCTTAACTCCAAGTCACAGCCCCTGCTGTACTTGGGATAACTCAAATGATGAGAAGAAATAAAACAGAGCAACTAAATGACAAACTAATTATTGTCGGATGGTTGCAGTTGTAGCTCTAGAGAAGCCTTCTTGAATATGCTTTGAATGCTCTTCAAGGCTTCAACCTTTCTTCAATAAATGCCTCAAGAAGATAGATGGAAGTTTGGTGTAGTCTTGAGTGCTCTCTTGAATTCTCTTCAAAAATATTTTCTCTCTTTTTCTCTTTTGTGCCTCATTTCAAAAAGTGGTTCGAATCCTTTTTAAATAGTCCCTTTGACTAATTTCAAGTGGATCTAGCCATTGTAGACCATTGGGATTTGAAATATGACCATTATAGAGCATTTTGAATTTAAAAAGAAAGTTCTGGAGCTAGTCGTTATGAACTTGGAACTGGGCTTTGAGTCAGCTCGGATGCTTCAAGTTAGCTCGGATTCTTAGACAGGTTAAAACATAACTCTGGTCGAGTCAGCTCCTTTTCTTCGAGGCAGCTCACTTGGCTTATTTTTCATAACTGAGAAAATGTACACTCTGGAAGAGTTGGCTCTTCAAAACTTGAGTTGGCTCGAATGTCAATCTGAGAAATCATCACTCTGGATGAGTCGGCTCGACATCCTTCGAGTCGACTCGAATCCTTAGGACTATTTTTGCTCACTCTGGAAGAGTCAGCTCACTGGTACAAGAGTCAGCTCGGTTGATTGGCTTCACAAAATAGCATAATGCACGAGTCGGCTCGAGTTCTTCAGGTCAGCTCAGATGTCTGTCTTTAAAGAACTGAACACTAGATGAGTCGGCATGAATTCTTCGAGTCGGCTCAGATGTCTGCATGTCAGAATTCTTGTGCAGTGCTAGAACACAGAGTCGGCTCAAGTTGCTTGAGTCAGCTCGAGTGAGTCTGTCTTTAAAGAATTGAACACTAGACGAGTCGGCTCGAATTCTTTGGGTTGGCTCGGATGTCTGCATGTCAGAATTCTTGTGCAGTGCCAGAACACAGAGTCGGCTCAAGTTGCTTGAGTCGGCTCAAGTGACTTAGCTTTAAATGAGTCCAAACTCCATTCAAATTCTTCCAATGATTCCCAAACTTCATCCAGTGCAAATCTAGGAGGCTTAAACTTGAAAAATACATAGACTTGCCCTCTTCTACATGAGTGTACACTTAAAATATTTTGGGTTTTCCAATTATGACTGTATTTTCAAGAAATCACTGATTTTTGATATACACTTCTGAGTTGTGATTAGAATGAAAGTTTTGTGACATTCTCTATAAAAACTTCTTAAACAATTGGGAATATTAGTAACAAATGTATGCTCCAATGTTTTATTATCATCAAAATCATTCCAGGGTCAACACACATCACCTTCCTAATGAAATCAGCCTTGACTAGTTTATTAGCTTCCTCGATAATGGCCTTTTGATGTTTCGAGATGAAGCTCCACTTCTTTTGCTTCACTAGGTGGTAGGTAGTGATGCGGAACATGATGCATGAATAATTTGAAATCAGTAATTGATTAACATAATTTATAAGATACTAACCAAATGATGATAATTCTAAGCAAGTTTAAGATACATTGCTAAAAAGAAGAATAATCAGATTAAAGTAGGATCATAAATTGTTGCCCTAAGAATAAGCAATTTAAAATTATATGAAACTCATATTGATGGTATTTAGAAAAATACCCAAATTGAGATAGTTCTCCTAAAATATATGAGACCTGTATGCAATAAAGATAATAGGACATCTCATAAAATTACCAAATAATGAATTCAATTTATTTAAAGATACTTACGAAATAAGCCAAATCAAAACCTTGGAAGAGTTAGACTACTTTTGGAGTAGATTCAATAGTTTGGATTCATAATGATTTAGATTTTGATCATTGAAATCTAGATCTCGACACCTTGATTAATCGGCTTCTTCATGGAAGGCTCTTGAATATAGGAACTAGCTGTTGAAGAACCTAGAACTGACTTGGAGACAAAATGCTTGGATTTGGAGAATCCAAGGACTGATCCAGGCTCCAAAACTCCTTGAAAATTATAGAAAAACTTTTGTAGGTGCATGAGATTGTATAGAATAGGGTTAGGTAATTGATGGTGGATTTGGGCATGATGTAGATGGGTGGAGAAGCCTGGTACAGAATTTTTGCATGTAGGGTTTGATTCAATAGGACAAAAAAATTTAGAAAAATGATTTCAAAGATTTGTAAGTTGGAGAAGAAGCTCCTAGTGTTGGACTTCCAAAAAAATGAAAAGTCATTTGGACATGGGGTTAGGAATTTGTAGAGGTTGAAAAGTTGCTGGTATAGAAATCAAGGAATAGGACGTAAAGAAGAATGAAGAGCAAAAATGGGCCTCTCACCCTTCCTTGCGAGTGCTATGGATCTCTCACCCTCTTCCTCTCAAAGTAATCACACCAAACATGATGAAGAAAAAAATAGATCAATAATTCTTATTGATTTAATTTGCTTGAGTATATCTCTTTTTATAGACCCATGAAAGAGTCCTAGTCCAAGTAGGAATATAAATCCATCCCAAACCTAATACATATCTATAATGAATAAAGATTTGACTTATAAGGAGTCCTATGTGTGGCTGATTCAATATGTGAGATGGAGTACATTGTGGCATCTGATGCAGCTGGCATCTGATGCAGCAAAGAAAGCTATTTGGTTGTAGAAGTTCATTAGCGAGCTTGGAGTGGCACCCTCCATTAATAATCTAGTTCTTCTACATTGTGATAGCACTAGAGCCATAGCTCAAGTGAAAGAACCAACATCCCATCAGCAGACCAAGCATATGTTGCATCACTACCATCTTGTCTGAGAGAATGTAAACCGAGGTGATGTTGACTTTCAGAAGATCAATGAAAGGAAAAACTTGGATGACCCATTTACTAAAGCTCTTGGAATCAAAGAGTTCGATGATCACAAGTAGAATATGAGTATTCGATATTATTTCGATTGGCTCTAGTCCAAGTAGAAGTTGTTAGAAAATATGTCTTAACGTCAATCATCTAAGTTGTAGATGGTTATGTTCATTATAATTTATATATGAATTATCAATATATAAAAGTTATTTTGATAGTTCATCACATTTTGTGCATCTTTGTTTATATAAACTCTTTTATGATGAAGTCCTTAGAATTTCTTTTTTTGATAAAGAAAGACTTATCATGTAATTCTTAAACTTGTTTGCGATTGAATGATATGCTGTTACTTAAGACAATAATGTTTATCGAGTATAGATCATTGTGTACTATATGGATAAGTTATCCTTATAACTAAAGAGTGTGAAGATATTGGTATGGTATGCAGGTGAGTGTAGATGTACATTTTACTGAACGTGACCAACTTTGTAGAGTACTCTACTGTCAAGAGTATCTTGCAGAAGGATATAGGCATAAGTACCCCTTTAACCTAAGATCACCATGGTAACTTGCAAGTAATTCACTATACTTTTGTATCAGACTACCTATATTTCTAATATAGTGATAGAAGGTTTATGGTGTAGTCAAGTATTTGTAAAGTCAGTGTATGAGTCAAGATAAGATTAACCACTCCAAAATATTGGAGATAATGCTTTATTGTATTTCAATTTAGTAAAATCTTGGTCAAGATAATCCTTGTGAGGAGTCCCAGGATTTATTAGGTTGAGATACTTTTGGATGCCTAATTAAGAGTTGGTAGTTAATTCTAAAGTTATCCTGAGCATTGGATCAAAGAAAAGAATTATGTGGAAACTATATACCTAGGTTCTTGAATGTTGCTTTGCAATTATTTGACCTATCTGAATATCAAGTACCATTACTAGATGGTCATATTAATTAGTTTAAAATTTTTTTCTATAATACTAGCTTAGTGTTTGAACCTATAGGATCGTACATAATAGAAATTTCTGACTGATCATGATGGTTGGTTAACGATTAAGAATCGTTCAAGGATATAATTATCAATATGATTAATAATTAAACTTATGCAAGTATTGTAAAAAATAATTTATTAAATATTAATAAATTATTTTTGGATTAATTATTAATTAAATTGCTAATTGACTCAATTTAATTAAGCAAAGAGATTTAGGTCAAGTCTAATTGAATTGAGTTCAATTAGGTCTGACCCGATTAGGTTATATGATGATCTAATCGCTAGGTAGTTTTAATTATGGTTTGATTCAGACTGAGGCTTGATTAATTATTGATTTAATTATAATTTAATTAAACTAATTAAGACCTAATTAGATTAGGCTTAGGTATTTAATTGAGTTAAACCAAATTTAATTTGATTGGAACTTAATTCAAATTGAATTAGAATTCAAATTTCAAGCTTAGTGCCACCTTGTCCCTCTCCCTAGAATTTCGCCATGCCAATTTTGAATTTGCATGATTTTTTCCTATACCAAAAATGCTTTGTCACCCTCTCCTTTTTCTTGCTTTTATAAGGATTAATTTTGGTTTAAATCTAAATTAGTTTTGAATTTAAATTAATAGAGTTTTAGTAGGATCAAAACTCCAAGCCTTATCCTTATTTATTTCTTTATCCCATCATGTACCAAACTCTTTTGATCACCACATTTTTATCTGAATTTCTTGATGGGAGTGCACATATTTAAAAAGGATTACTATGGAATTTGAGAATAATAATCATCAAAAAAATGGAGGGGAGAGTTGGCATGAAAATCAAGGTGGGCATGGGTTTATTCTTAGTGCTAGGGGTTTTAGGAGAGAGAGAAAAATTAGTGAAACTTTCCTTCTCTTTCTTGTTCTCCCACCTCTTTATCCTTTAAGTGCTCCCTCTTTTTTTCTTCTTGAAGGGTCTAAGAAGCTCCAAAGAAGGATTCAAATTAGCCATCCAATATCCTTTGCGAGGAGCTATTAATTCTAGAACGTTGATCTTTCAGGACTTTACACAGACTTGCTGTAGAAGCTAGACAACCTGTGTGACTGTTAGGTGACTTGAAAAACTTATTACCATGTTCATCAGTAGTGAAGATCAGTGACCCATACAAAGATATTCTGATCTTATAGGTTTTATAGATTTGATCTATATCGTGCAATATTGAGATCGATGCATACTGATTTTAAATTTTAGTATTTACTTCCCATACATATCATGTTCAACATCCATAGTAGGGTTTTTAGATTTGATCTAAATACATATTTTTATAATTAAAAATTTTTAATCTACTTTCCTTCTACTAGAAATTAATAAAAATTATACATGCACGAAACCTAGCTCGATTTTTAATACCTTGATGGGAACCACGCAAGTCTAATCCTAATCATGACTTCATCTTCTTCCATAAATTCTTTGACTCACTTATACAAATCTGTCATAAATCTGATGCATGTCAATAGTGATTTGATAATTAAGGAATTAAACTAATACCATCTAACTAGGATGAGCAATAAAATAAAAGATATCCAAATGAGAAAGAAAAGCATTTCAACTAGTTACTTAGCAGATAGTTGGTACTCTCCTTCTATAATAGTCTCCTATCAAGATATAATCTCGACCCGTACCTGTTAGCTCAAAATATAGATTAGTCAAGACAGGATGTATATAAAGTAAAAAAATTCATAAAAATAATCTATTCTAAGAGTATGGATCCATAGAGCACGATTCATCCTAAAAATATAGATCATTCAAATAAAACATATAACAAGATTTAGAATTAAAATCATTTTTTTATTTCATAGAAGAGAAAGTATAAATAATAAATAAAAATAAAAGAACACCGCTTGCTCAAGCACTACATTAAAGAACACTGCCTGTTCAAGCACTACAGTGAAGAACACCACCTGTTCAAGAACTATAGTGAAGTCCCAAAAAACTGGAGATCTAGCCTTCCATCAACAAACTTCCCACCATCATCCTCACTGATATCTTCATACTTGAACAAGTTCTAGGCACTAGATGGAAAAATGGAGGAAAGGTGGAGCCTGATGTTGATGGATTTGGGCTTGTATGTGGTGTAATGAGAGTAGATAGATAGTATGTCTATGGGAAGGAAAGATGAATTGGTGTGAAGGAAGATAAAAGGAGCCAAGCTATGTAATTTTGCAATGGGAGGAAGACTTGAAAAAAAAAGAGGGAGACAGCGTAGAAGGCTTTGGCTTATGGCATTAAAGTTGGATAGAGGAAAGAAAAAAAAATGCAGTGTGGGGAAATTCTCTACCTCTTGATCCGAGGGCTGCTGCTATTTTATAAATAGAGGGAGACACGTCTGCCTCGCATCTTATCTTCCCAACTCAAAAATCATCATGCAGTTCCTTCGGTTCCGCGCGAAGAATCCATAACAAAATCATTTCGAATTCAAACACTCAATTTATCCATCCCCTCTTCCTCCGATCTTTTCTCTGTTTTCATGCAATGGAGAGTCATCCTTCCGCTCCTAGTTTTAGCTTGTATCCAACTACCCAAATCCCACTCTATTTTAGTGATCGTGGTCATCGTTTGTTCTACAGTTCAACACCGCATTGATTCTACGGCTAACAAATCTGGCGATTGCTCCCTTGCTCTACCTCGTATGCCATTCCAACCATCTTCTATTCAAAACCCATCCAACAATTCCAGCGAAGTAGATCCATTGCAAAACCCGATCCATGATTCTTTTCATTTGTTTCAGAATTCCAGTAGCTTAGTCTCATAGATCCGAGCCTCTTGTTTTTCTGTTTCGATTGTTCCAATTGCTTTCATCCTCTATTCAATGAGTCCCAGCAGCCCTTTCTTCACTTATCGTGATCCATTCCTTATCCATGTAGAAGTCCCAACAGCAAGTCATTTCCCTTGATTCCACAAAATATGGTGTATCGTTCTCCTTGATGGTTTTGCATTCTATTTTGCTTGTTTCCTTGCTAACCATCTTTAGTTCCAAAAATCCCAACCATCAAATCCTAGTGTCCCCACTTATTGTTGCTTTGAACTTCAACAGTCTGGATCGCATGTTCTCAGTATCATCCAACAACCAGCCACTTTGTTCTTAGTTGTTTCAGCATTCATCGCAATCGCACAGCTCTACCTCGCTCGTCGATTCTGACCATTCCAGCCCAGCCTTCCATGCTCGGAACTCAATCAGGGAATCCCTATGTTTTCTTGCTCCATGTGAGCTCTAACAATGGTCACCACTATCATCACCAACTCGCCCTGCTCGTGGACTTCATAGACTATAGAAGAAATCCATGTTCACTTTCTACCTATGGATCATTTCAAACTCAGCTAGCGGCTTATTCCAACCATGGACTGCTACTGTTATACCCAATTGGCTCACCTTCGAACCAGACCGACGCTGAGGTCTAAGCGACCCATTCCTGTAGAGGTCCGGCTGACCCACTCCCGCTGAGGCCCAAGCAGTCCACTCCTGCTGTGGTCCGACCGACCCACTCCTGCTATGGTCCGACCGACCCACTCCTGCTGTGGTCCGATCGACCTACTCTAGAAGGGCTTGTATTGATCCAAAGATCATCCTGGGAGACTCCAGAAGCCTCCTCCAGTTGGTACCAGAATTCTGTTGCAACAGAATCCTGACACATCAGTGCCACTATTTCACTAGCTCCACGATGTTGCCTTATCGTGGTGCCACGTGGCCACTCCTAGATTCTCCTAGGGGCGGATCAGTCATTCCGTTCCTAGTCCCTAACAGATTCTGGTAACGTTCCGCACCTATATAAGATAAACCGGGGGACTCTGGGCAAGAGGGCTCTCTTTCACTCTCCGCAAGCACCCTCTTCCTGCTCCACAAGCTGATCTCGTTTGATTCCTCCATTCTGTTACCCTCAAGCTCCCGCTAACTTAAGCATCGGAGTGTCCCCCACCGGAACACCACTAGCCCTTAGAGACTTTTTTACAAGAACCAGGACAGGAGCACTCCAGCCATGCTGACCAAACTCAGTCTAGGAGAAGTTGCAATAACATATTAGTGCTAAAGGAAGGGCTACTCCCTTCTTTAAAAGGAGGAATCCACCTACCAGGCAGAGAAATGGCAAAAGGAAGAGCCCAGGATACCTCCGCTAGGAGAGGTCACTCCCCGTCCAGGTCGGAAGTACCTCTTAGGGAGAATGACATCGCTGAGCCCACTGTCACTCTGGGACAACAGCAGTTCCAGACCTTGCTGAACCGCATCGACACCCTCGTCCCTATGGTTCAGAACATCCAAGACGCGGCTAACAACCAACAGTAGCCGCATGCTACATCCCAAACCAGTTAGCGACCTGCTGCTGAAGGAAGCCGACAGCGTGAAATCTCTCAACCCCATTCCTACATTGCTCCTAAGCCCCGAAGGTCCCAGAGGGCTCATGTTGATGGAAGAGAGTGAGGTCCGCCTCACCCTCCTCTGCTGACTCAGTCCCCGATGATGACCAGTACTGTAGCGAGGTCCCAAGAGATTACAACAGCAAACTCCAGTGCATGGAAAAGCAGATCACTGTGCTGGTCGATCGGCAAAAAGTTGATGGAGGGTAGGTGTATGACTCCCGCCCGCCTTTTTCTGCCGAAATCATGGAGGAGCCTATCCCCTATCACTTCAAGATTCCTCAGGTGGATGCCTACGACGGCACCACCGATCCACTGGACCATCTGGGCACCTACAAGGTCCACATGATGGTATAGGGCACCTCCAACGCCCTCCACTGCATCGCCTTCCCTGCAATGCTCAAGAAGGTGGCTTGGATATGGTTCTCCGCCATCCGACTAGGTATGATCCATTCCTTCATCCAGGTTGAAAAACTCTTTTTCTCCCATTTCAGGACTTATAGTCGAACGCTGAGGAACACTGACTGCCTCTTCCTTGTACTGCAAAAGGAAGAAGAGACTCTCCAGGACTACATGGCCCGATTCAACTCAGCGGCCATAGAGATCCCGAACCTCAATGAAGATGTAGCTATGTTGGTCTTCAAGAGAGGGTTGTGCTCGTCCAGGCTCACATTCTCCCTGG
The DNA here is from genome assembly GCA_021397845.1 of Areca catechu. Classification (NCBI taxonomy): domain Eukaryota; kingdom Viridiplantae; phylum Streptophyta; class Magnoliopsida; order Arecales; family Arecaceae; genus Areca; species Areca catechu. The sequence goes on along the minus strand of CM038044.1, from coordinate 105,128,067 downwards.
ACAAGAGATTCCCGACAAGATACTCTGAGCTGCTGGCCCCGGCACAAAAATATGCCCTGCCAGAAGAGCAAGCGATGAGCTGATGCCGGGCTAAAGGGAGGTCGGCTCCCAAGAAGCAGAGCAACAAGGCCCCCGAAGTTCGACCTCCAAGCGATGGCAACAATTTGACCCGACGTCGCAGCCCAAAGCCGAAGGACTTCCCCAGGAGGTTCGAATCCTATGCGCCCCTATCCCTTCCGAGAGAGAAGATTCCCATGGAAATTGAGAACAAGACCTTCCTGCAAAGGCCTCGTCCGATGAGGGGCCCCTCCATATCCAAGAATATAGACAAGTACTGTAGATTCCACCGGAATAATGGACACAACACTGAAGACTTCCTCCAGCTGAAGGATGCAAGTAAAGACCTCATCAGGAGGGGATACCTGTACAAGTATGTCTGACCCCATAGGAATCGGGCTGAAACTTTGACTGCCAGAGACACCCCAGAGGAGATAGAGCTTCCCAACTAGCATCCGACTGACAGGAATGTTGGCATGCTACACCGTCGATCCGACTGGAGATATGAGGAAGACCAAGACATTGTGAAAAGGTCTGTGGCTTTTAATGTAATTAGCTTCTCCGACAAAGACCTCCTATAAGCCCAAATCTCTGGAAATGATCCTGTAGTTGTGTCGGTAGTGATTGCCAATTATGATGTAAAGAGGATCCTTATTAATAATGGAAGCTCCACGGAAGTTTTGCTGTATGATGCTTTTGTCAGAATGAACCTGTCTAGATCAAGGCTATAAGAATCCCCCATGTCGTTGACAGGCTTCGGGGGAAACTCCATCGGAGTGGAAAGAGAGGTAACTCTGCCCATGACAATCGGGACAGAGCCTTACCAGAAGACTCTCCCCATCAACTTTGTGGTCGTACGTACGATCTCGGCTTACAACGTCATATTGGGCCGACTGGCCCTCAACAAGTTCCGGGCCATCATCTCTACCTACCACCTGTTGGCAAAATTTTTGACTCGAAACAGGGTTGGAGTTATGAGGGGAGACCAAAGGATGGCCAAGTAATGTCTGACCATCCAGGATAGGTAGTCTGAAGATCGTTCCACTCTGGAACAGCTTGACCCCAGGGCCGAAGCCGACTCTTACGGACAATCGATCAAGAAGATCCTGTTTGTACCTCTTCAGGAAGATGATCCCACTAAGGTCCTGCAAATTGGGAGTACACTCAATGAAGAAGCTAAGTTAGAGTTGGTCAGCTTTTTACGGGAGAATGCTGACATCTTTGCTTGGTAACCGTCGGACATGCTAGGCATCCCGTTGGAGGTCATAACCTACCAGCTCAGAGTGGGTCTGACCTACAAACCCATTAGGTAAAAGAAGAGGAGCTTCGCCCCTGAAAGATAGAGGGTGATTAACGAAGAGGTCAAGAAGCTCTCCGATGCTAGCTTCATCAGAGAGGCCCACTACCCTGACTGGCTGGTGAATGTTGTAATCATAAGGAAAGCCAATGAAAAATGGAGGATATGCATGGACTACACCAACCTCAACAAGACTTGTCTGAAGGACAACTTTTCCTTGCCCAAGATTGACCAATTGGTGGATGCCATGGCCGGTCATCAACTTTTGAGCTTCATGGATGCCTTCTCCGGCTACAACCAAATCAGGATGCACTCGGAGGATGAAGAAAAGATAGCCTTTATCACTAATAAGGGATTATATTACTACAAGATGATGCCTTTCGGCCTGAAGAATGCCGGTGCCACTTTCCAAAGGCTGATCAACCGAGTTTTCGAGGGGTAACTTGGAAGAAATATGGAGGCCTATGTTGATGATATGATAGTTAAAAGCCTCCACAGAGCCGACCATATTAGAGACTTGCAGGAATCCTTTGATGCCTTGAGGCATCATCGGATGAAGCTGAACCCCGCCAAGTGCATCTTTGGGATGACCTCCAGAAAGTTTCTTGGCTTTTTGGTTATGCAAAGAGGGATTGAAGTCAACACTAATAAGATCAAAGCTGTCATCAACATGGAGAATATGACCAGCAAGAAGCAAGTGCAAGAACTTACAGGCCGAATAGCCTCTCTCGGCTGCTTCATTTCCCGGTCGTTTGAGAAATCTCTCCCCTTTTTCAAAATGTTATGACAGTCGGATCGCTTTCAGTGGACCAACGAGTGTCGATCGACTTTTGAAGCTTTAATAGATTACTTGAAGAACCCTCCTTTATTGGCCAAGCCGACGGAAGGAGTGCCCTTATACTTGTACTTATCGGCATCGGACGAAGCAGTAAGCTCCATCCTTGTTCGGGTGGGAGAAAGCAATCAGCAAAAGCCTGTCTATTATATCAGCAAAGTTCTCCATGATGCTAAAATGAGATATCCTAAGATGCAGAAGCTTGTCTACTCCTTGGTCATAGCAGCCAAGTGCTTGCGACCCTACTTCCAAGTGCATCCGATTGTCGTCCTGTCCGATCAACCTCTCAAAGCAGTCCTTAGGAGCCCAGACACATCTGGTTGGCTCGCCAAGTGGGCCATCAAGCTTGGTGAATTCGACATCTCTTTCCAATCTCAGTCGACCATGAAAGTTCAGGTAATCGCTGACTTCATAGCAGAGTACACCTAGAGACAGGAGGTACCTTCACAAGCGGTCGACGCACCTGAAGATGATACTGTTGGAGAAGTAGAGTCCGCCTGGACTCTCCATGTGGATGAAGCATCTAATCTTGCAGTCTGCGGAGCAGGCCTAATCTTAGCCGACCCCAATGGACAGAGCTTGGAGTATGCTTTACACTTTGCATTTCAGGTGTCAAACAACCAAGCAGAATATAAAGCCCTCCTTGCAGGACTAAGGATAGCCAACGAGCTAGGCATCAGCCGGATCAGGGCCTTCTCCGACTTCCAACTGGTGGTGAACCATGTGAAGGGTGAATTCGAGGTGAGAGATTCGACCCTGGCCAAGTACTTGAGCAAGGTACAAATCCTCGTGACTCAGCTTAAGTTTTTCGAAATTCTCCATATACCTCGATTGCAAAACTCCCGGGTGGACGTTTTGTCGCAGTTTGCTACGGTCATTACCAACACCTCCAACCAGACCTTCATAGAGTATCTGTAGCATCCAAGCATTTTTTAAGAGATAACAGAAGTCCACTAAGTGGAGCAAGAAGCTTCTTGGGGACCCTATTCTTGCATTCCTTGTCAAAGGGACCCTACCAGAAAATACGATCGAAGCCAAGCATGTACGCTAGACAGTCTCAAAGTACGTCGTCCTTGATGGTACTCTTTACAAACGGACATTTTTGCAACCCTTATTGAAGTGCTTGGGATCGACTGACACCGACTACGTACTCAGAGAAGTACACGAAGACATCTGTGGTGACCACCTAGGAGGAAGGTCATTGGCTTACAAAATCATTCGATAAGGATATTACTGGACGACCATCCAAAGGGATGCATCGGACTTCATTGGAAAGTGTGATGTGTGTCAAAGATACTCTAACATTCAAAGAAGGTCGGCCAGTCAACTGATCCCACTCACCGCACCTTGGCCATTCACGCAATGGGGATGGACATCCTGGGGCCTTTACCCCCAACGTCCGGCCAGTAAAAATTTTTGATTGTGGCCATTAATTACTTCACCAAATGGGTGGAAGCTGTGTCACTAGCATAGATTACAGAAGCCAAAGTGAAGAATTTTGTTCGAAATTTTATCATCTTCCGGTTCGGCATACCGCAAACAATTATTACAGACAACGGAAGGCAATTCGACAATCCCAAGTTTCGAGAATTTTACCAGCACTATCACATTTCCCATCGGCTAACTTCAGTCAGCCATCCTCAATCCAATGGAGAAGCTGAAGTCACCAATCGGACGATCCTGCATGGACTAAAGACCCGACTGAACGATGCCAAGGGACTCTGGGCGGAAGAGCTTCACTCAATGCTCTAGGCCTATCAGACAACCTCCCGAATGGCGATTGGACAGACTCCATTTAGTTTGACCTACAGGAGTGAAGTAGTCATACTTATGGAAGTTTCCTTGCAATCCCTGTGGATTGATCATTTTGCCAAACCAACCAACTCAGAATGAAAGAGGGCTGACCTAGATTTACTTAAAGAAACCAGACTCTAAGCGAGTTTGAAGATGGTGACGTATCATCAGAAGATGGCCAAATACTATAACTCTCGAGTCAAGGCTCGAACCTTCCGGGTCGGGGACCTGCTTTTGTGGAGGACAGAAATCTCATGACCAACCAAGCAAGGAAAACTCTCCCCCAACTGGGAGGGCCCTTATCAAGTGATCGAAGTGATCCGAGTCGGAACATATCGACTGGAGAATTTAGACGGACGGTAAGTGCCACGTCCATGGAATGTAGACAACCTTCATAAATACTATCAATAAAGGCCATAACTTCTCCTATAAAGCCACTTCCAAAAGTCCAACTCCGGTCGACAGAGGCTCTAAGGTAGCTGGCTTTCGAAAGTCCGACTTCGATCGACAGAGGCTCTAGGGCAGCTCGCTTCCGAAAGTCCGACTTCGATTGGCAGAGGCTTTAAGGCAGCCCGCTTCCGAAAGTCCGACTCTGGTTGGTAGAGGCTCTAAGGCAGCCCGCTTCTGAAAGTCTGACCTCGGTCGGCAAAGGCTCTAGGGCAGCCCACTTCCAAAAGACTAACTTCGATCGATAGAGGCTCTAGGGCAGCCCACTTTTGAAAGTCCAACTCCGGTCAGCAGAGGCTCTAGGGTAGCCCGCTTTCAAAAGTCCAACTCCGGTCGGCAGAGGCTCTAGGGCAGCCCACTTATGAAAGTCTAACTCCGATCGACAGAGGCTCTAAGGCAGCCTACTTCCAAAAGTCTGACTCCAGTCAGTAGAAGCTCTAGGGCAGCCCACTTCTGAAAGTCCGACCCCAGTCGGCAGAGACTTCAAAGCAGTCCACTCGAAGATTTGACCTCGCTCGAAAAATGCTACTTGGAGTCCCTAAGTATCTGGGAGGATTACCTTATGAGCGGCTAAGTCCAAGGTTTCCTTAGAAATGCTTCCAAGAAAGAGGGGAGTTCAAGCTTGAGCTGACGGACCAATACTTAGAAAAATTTCTAAGGGTTTGGGTTTAGACTGAGCAACCGTTCAAAGTTTACTTTGGAGGACTTGTGTTCAAATTGAGCCAACTGTCCAACACTTAGAAACATTTTTGCAAGAAAAAGTTTTGGTCAATCTAACCGACCCCATATTAATATAAATATACACAGAAGATGTATCAAAGAAAGAAGAATTTCTATTCCATAGCAAACAGTTTTTTTACAAGGGGCGGGTCAGACTTTCACAAACTCTATAGTCTGACCCTTTGGATGTATAAGTAGAACTTCGACTTCGGCCTCTTCCGCCATGTCTGAAGTTTCGACCGGGACATCTGCCATTCTCGCATCAGCTACAACCTGGACATCAGCTCCGAACTCCGAGGGGCCTCCTATCTCTCCTTCATTGGTCGTGGTCTACATGTCGATCCCGTCACCGGTCGGGTTCGCTCCCTCTTCCACTCCCTCCTCTTTCGCTTGCCTCAGTAGCTGCATGAAGGAAAAATCTAGCTCTGGGAATGCATCGCTGACCTTCGACAGGCACTCCTCATAGTCGAAGTCAAAGCCGACCGCTCTAGCCTCATCCATCTCTTCCTTGAAATTGATGGAAGCTTTGTACTTCTCCACGGCGTCGACGACCATTTCTGCCATCTGCTCCTGGGCCTCCCTCAGCAGGCCCATGTACTTTTCTGACGTGGCTCAGTGGCCTCGCGAGTGCCTTTCTGACTCGACCAACCGTGCCTCCTCTTTGGCTAGCTGATGAGCCAAGGATCTTAGATTCTTCTTCCTTTTCTTCAAGCTAGCCTCCCGATCGGCCAGCTAGGTCTGCAGGTCTTTCGCCAGCTTTTTATGGGCCTCTACCTTGGCCTGACAGGCATACAGCTCTTCTTTGGCAGCCTTTCATGTCGCCTCCGCCCCTTCGGCCTTCCTGACGAAATGCTCTCTCACGAAGAGCATCTCGCCGAGGCCATCGTCCATCAATGAGATGTCGTGGAGGAGCTACAAATGACAGGACAACATTAGTCATGTACAGAAGACGAAGGAAAGGACAAAGACTTGGGAGAAGGAGACTTACTGCCATCAGATTGCGGTAGGCGCTCCTTGTGGCATCGTTCATGGTTTGTCGACTCGACTCGTTCCATTCGGTGTCTGTGACAGCCCTTTTGAGCAGGTCTTTAGCCTGCTCAGGGTTGTGTAGGGCGCGCCAGAGCTGGTGCGCCTCACAACCAATTCCACCGGCTCCCTCCTTGTTGACTCCCCCTCCTTCGGCTACTCTCTTCTCTCCAGCTATCGGGGAACCTCTTCTATCAGCTTAATGAGCGGTGAGGTTGGGGCCGTCTCCACATCGATCGAACCTGATGGCTCCTCTCCTGGCTGGGTGGCCGACTGCCCGATTGACGATGAATGTCAGGCACCCTCGCCACCTGACGCTTTGATAAAGGTACGTGGTCGTCGGAGTCCACTGACACGACGGTAGTAGCCGACTCCTCCGTCCGCTGCTTCTTCGTCTTTCGATCGTCGGCTCTACGACCCAGATGCCCCTCTTCTTGGCCGCCCGTGCCATGATCGTCGCTCGATCCGGCTTCATTTTCCCACCTACCACAAAACAAGTTTAAAGTCAGCAACAGAAAAATAAGGCCGACCGAAGAAATAGAAGACCTACGATGGTGGCCTCTACCCTATCCAAGTATCGGTGTTGGCTGATTCCAGCCGAGTGGAGGCTATCCTCCCAAAGCAGGTCATTCACAAATGACGAGCTATCCTCCTCCATTCTATTAAAGTCAGCCTCGTCGGCCTGTAGCACCTTTCTGCCATCTAAAGTCTTCGACCTTGGCTTCCTCCATGTCGGCTCGAAGTCCCAAGGCTACAGGCGTCTATGTAAAAGAAACGGGACTTCCACCCATGGATGGCTGATGGAAAGCCCCCCAAGATCCTCCGACCAGGGCAGGGACTGAGCATCCACCACTCATGGCTTCGGAAATCTCTTTTCAGGAGAAAAAAATTTGCAAAAAGGGACACTCTCAGCTCGGCTTCGGCCCTCTGGCAGAGGACCATGAAGCAGCTGATTGCCCGAATGCTATTCGGGGTCAGTTGCGTAGGAGTCACTCTATAAGAGTTGAAAATCTAGATGAAAAAATCAAGAAGTGGAAACCTAAGGCCGGCCTTGAGATGATCCTCATATATTGGAAGGGCTCCTAGATTCAATGGACCAGTCACCTTTCCCTCCCAGTTTGGGATGGTCAAATGTAAGGTAAATGGTATATTATACCTCACCCTAAGACCCTCTACCCTCTCCTGGGTCATTTATGATGGGATATTACCAGGACCTGGTTCCCTATCCCCATGGGCGGAGCTACGGCTATCGGAAGCCATTCTAATGGAGGTGAAAGAGGTGGACGGGAGACTAACCTGGTGATTGGGGTTTCTAAAGGGGCATCAGCAGCAGGGGATGGATGCTCTTTCTCTTCAAGCATAGGTGCAGCAAAAGAATCCCCTCAAACCTTCACCCCCTCCTTTTATAGTCACTAAGGGGCCACTTCCTAGCATCCCTCAAGCACCACAATCATTCATCAAATGATGTGACTTCCCAATCCAACGGAGAAGCCAATAAGATGCGACGAAGCACATCCAGGCCACGATCCGCGTGATCGCTAGACTAGAGATGGATTACCCGCCTCAGACACAGTGTCAACCGTCTGGATCTCGCCACGTTGCCCGAGTCATATCTGAGGCCCGATGGCCAAGTAGGCTAGGTTGGCCATTGAGATGCGATGAAGCACGTCCAGGCCATGATCTGTGTGATCTCTAGACCAGTGATGGATTACCCGCCTCGAATGCGGTGTCAACTGTCTGGATCTCACCACGTCGCCCGAGTCACGTTTGAGGCCCGACAGCCAAGCAGGCTAGGCTGGCCATTCATCATTGTGCCCCATCTGCATTAACTGCCTCTCCCCCCGCTTCCAACACGATGCTAACACCTATCCTGGGCACAGGACTCCGGAGTGGGAGACGACCGGTCACAGTACACCTAATCAGATCCATGATCATCCCAAGGACAGATGCATTAATGGCCAAATGATGCTCTCGTCCTTCGAAGCCACAAGTCCCATCGAAGGCCAAGAGCAAGGGGGGCAACTATTATACCAAATCGGCTCACCTTCAAACCGGACCGATGCTGAGGTCCAAGCGACCCATCCCTACAGAGGTCCAGTTAACCCACTCCCGCTGAGGTCCGAGGGCCCATTCCTCTAGAGGTCCGACCGACCCACTCTTGCAATGGTCCGACCGACCCACTCTTGCTGAGGTTCGATTGACCCACTCTTGCTGTGGTCCGACCGACCTACTCCTGCTGAGGTCTGACTGACCCACTCTTGCTATGGTCTGGCCGACCCACTCTTGTTGTGGTCCGACCAATCCACTCCAGAAGGGCTTGTATTGATCCAAAGATCGCACCGGGGGACTCTAGAAGCCTCCTCCAGCTGGTACCAAAATTCTATTGCAATAGAACCCTGACGCATCAGCGCCACTACTCCACTAGCTCCACGATGCTGCCTTATCCTAGCACCACATGGCCACTCCCGGATTCTCCTAGGGGCAGATCAGTCATTCCATGCCTAGCTCTTAACAGGTTCTGGTAACATTCCGCACCTATATAAGGTAAACCAGGGGACTCTGGACAAGAAGGTCTCTTTCACTCTCCACAAGCACCCTCTTCCTGCTCCACAAGCTGATCTTGTTTGATTCCTCCATTTTGTTGCCCTCAAGCTCTCGCTAACTTAAGCATTGGAGTGTCCCCCGCCGGAACACCACCGGCCCTTGGGGACTTTTTTGCATGAATCGGGAGAGGAGCACTCCAGCCACACTAACCAAACCTGGTCCGGGAGAAGTTGCAGCAACAGCTCCCAATTATATTCACCCATGCTGAGCTACCTTGGAAACCCATGGCCATGCTCCTTTCCATGTGATTTGGCTTGTGGTCCATGTGAAATCCGTGGACCAATGGTTAATGGCTGATGAACTACTCCATATTTTTGCTGGACCATAAAGCTTCTTCTGCTGAACCATGATGCCCAACTACCTCTCATGATTACTTGGACAGGCTCCATGTGCTGAGTTCATCATCTAAACACTTAAAGGCCTATTCAAGAAGTTTAAACTTATATAATTTCTCATGTATAGTGAAATCCTACTGAGAAGAATAAAATATTTCCACTTCTATGTATTCACGTGCTCCACTCCAATTCTTAGTGTTTGGAAAAGCATCGATGGAGTAGTATGCTCTCTTGCCACCCTGATCACGTGCCCTAAGAAAATTTATGGATTTAATCGAGTCATCCGCAAGGATCATGCCTCGAACCCATGATCGATAGGAGGTGAGGCTAAGCCTCTACCAACCGGGCTACCGCCTTAGTGATAATTTGGCCCTACTTATTTATGTGGTCTTCACGTGTACTCAACCCATAGTATGAATTTTACTAAGTAGTCTGAGTAAATCCAAACACCATATTGCTATGGGCCTCCCTTTTATTTTTATTATTTTTTTAATTTTACTTTTATTTACAAAATTTCTATTAATCAAATTCTCAATTGACTTATCTATTTGACCATTAAATCATCCAAAAGTAGTTTAATTCTCTCTTAGCTAGGTTTAGACTGATTAAATCTAACTGAACATTGATAAATTGCATACACTTGATTTTCTAATTACTTATAAAATAAATTAGAAAAATTAATTTTTTATAAGTTAATAATCAATTAAATAAAATTTGTACTTTTAACAACATTATTTATGTATTTATCAGTCATTTGCTTTTATGTTATATTACTTGCATTATTTTTTTTTGCTGATCTCATTATATAGACTCTTAACATTCTAGGCAAATGACTCAATGGATCCAACCACTCTAGCATGCATGGGTAAAGGAATTAGGTCAACTGGTTTTCTAAGTTGATAACTATAAATTACCTCAAATGGACTCATACCTATGGACCTATTTACTAAACATTGTATGCAAATTTGGTTAAGGATAATAAAAGATCCCAATTTTTAGCATGCTCTTCAATTAGATAGCATAATATATTCACATAACTCCTATTTATTGCTTCAATTTGGCCATCTATTTGTCGATAGTAAGCAGAGGAGAACTTAAGTTTTGTGCCTAATATGTATCAAAGGGTTTTCCAAAAATAGCTTATAGCATCCTTATCTGACACTATAGTTTTGGAAAGTCTGTGCAGCTTGATAATTTCATCAAGGAATATCCTAGCAACTCTAGATGCATCGGACATTTAGGAACAAGGGATAAAATGGGCCATTTTAGAGAACTAGTCTACTACCACTAAAATAAAATCATATATATGGGTTGTCCTGTGCAAACCTAAGATAAAGTCTATGTTAATGTCCTGCCAAAGACAGTCAAATACGAGAAGTGATGTATATAGGACAATATTCTATTCTGGAAGCTTGGCCATAACACAAGTTCTACATTGAGCAACTTTCCTTGCTACATCTCATTTTTAGCTAGGCTAGAAGGATTGGTATTCTATAGATTCAATGATTTTATTCTTGCCAATGTGTCTAGCTAATCCTCTACGTGTATTTCCTATACAAGAAAATCCCTAACAGAAGTAGGGGGATACACAACTTGGTTCCTTTGAATAAGTAACCATCTTGAAGGGCAAATTTGCTATACTCTCTAGATGGTCCTTGAAACAAAGTGGAATAAATTTTCTTGATGTCTGGATACTCTTCATAACTCTCTTTCAATTTGTTGAATCTAGTCAATTATACCCTAATTATGGATAGCAGGATATCCCTATGACTAAAAGCATCAATGACTTGATTTTCGATATCTGCATGATATTTAGGACAAAAGTGTATGCTTACAAAAATTTGACCCACTTTCCATGCCTATGGTTTAGTTTATTTTTGGAGTTCAGGAATTGGAGGGCCTCATGGTTAGAAAACAAGATAAATTCTTGCAGTAACAAGTAGTATCTCCAATATCTTTGGGCTTGCACCACCGCATAAAATTCCTTATCATAGGTAGAGTACCTTAATTTGGCATCATTCAGTTTCTTACTACAGTATATTATCAGATAACTTTCTTGACTAAAGACATCACCTACTCCTACACCAGAGGGATCGCATGCAACTTCAAATACTTTTAAAAAATCTAGTAGTCACAAGATAGGGGAATGGATCATCTTGTCCTTACTATCTTAGAAAGTTTTATCAATAGCTTTGGTTCATTCGAAGGCTCTCTTGTGGATACAATCGATTATTAGAGCTATGATGGTACTGAATCCCTTAATGAACTTATGGTAAAAGGTCGCTAGGCCATGGAAACTACATACATCATGGATGCTTTGAGGTACAAGCCACTTGACTATTGCTCTTATCTTTTTGAGAACTATGGACATGCTGTTAGGGGTGACGACAAAATCTAAGAAATTAACTCAGTCGATCATGAAATCACATTTCTTAAGATTTGTATACAGGCTTTCCATCCTTAAGGTTTGGCAACCTTGTTGGAGGTGGTCTAAATGTTCTTCTCTAGATTTACTATAAATTAGGATGTCATCAAAGTATACATCTACAAATAATCCAATAAAGGGTCTATACTTGATTCATCGGTCTCATAATAGTACTGGGGACATTTGATAGTTCAAAGGGCATGACCATCCAGTCATACAAGCAATCCTTCATCTTGAAGGCAGTCTTCCACTCATCTCCTGGTTTGATTCTAATCTAATGGTAACCACTCTTAAGATCTATCTTAGAAAAGATCATGGCTCTGACCATCATGTCAAGCATGTCATCTAATCTGGGGATGGTGAATCGATATTTGATAGTAATTTTATTTATTACATGGCTATCCATGCACATCCTCCAAATTCCATCTTTCTTTGGAGTTAATAGTGCAAGTATTTTGCAATGGCTAAGGCTTTTTCTAATAAATCCTTTCCTTAAAAGTTCCCTAACTTACTTTTGTAACTCAGCATGCTTGGTAAGATTTAGCCTATAGTAGGATAAGTTTTATAGGGATGATTCAGGAACTAGATCTATTACATGCTAGATATCCCTCATAGGTGGTAGGTGGTTGGGGAGATCCTTAGGAAAATTATCCTTAAAGTTGCTAAGAAGGGCTGCTACTTCAGGTGGATACTCGATTGGGGATTCCTTATTAGTTTCTATAATGGTCAACATCCAGATAGAAGATCCCTTAACTAACTCTTTCTCTAACTCCTTAGCATTAATCATATGAAGGCTTTTCTTCTTATCCTTTGATCCACTAAGTTTCTTAGTCTCCTTTTTCTTAGGTGGTGTAGGATTTATGGTAATCTTCTTGCCTTCATGGATAAACGAGCAGGAATTTAAGCAACCATACAAGATGATATTATTATTGAATAGCCATTATCTACCTAAGATGATGCTACTAACCTCCATGGATAGGACATCACACCAGACTCAATCCAGATATGAGTTAAATCAGATAAGTACATGGCATCTATATTTTATAGGGATTGAAGAGGTATCTATCTAGGACACTTTATAGGATTTTGGATGGTCGATTGAGATTAACCCTAAGTATTTCACAGCATCAATGGAAATATCATTAATGTAGCTTCCACTGTCCATAATCAATTTATATACCTTTTTGCCAATCTTGACAAAGGTATGCAAGATGGTGTTTCATCACTAGTCCTCTCGCTCTTGGGCCCGGGTAAGGATGCACCTGACAACTCCCATCCTAAAATCTCATCAGGTTCTATGGACTCATTTACCATATCAGGGCCAGCTTCAAGACTTCTTCTTCTATATTTTCTATGGGATCCTTTAGTGTGTCTTCTATTGGTTCAGCTTTGTGCAAAGCACGGGAAGGGCACTATCCAGCAAAATGTCTAATACCATGATATCTAAAGCACCTAGCATTTAAGCTATTTTCTTTCTGGGGTTTAGTCACGATTCATTTTCCTTAATCTTTTCTATGGATCGATGGATTGATGGGTGTAGGTCAGCTAATAGGTGTTTGACTCATTCCTGGTCTGGGACCTGAAGTCATGGGCTTTTTATGATCTGGGTGATGGGTTAGATTGGTCTGTTAAATCACTCACAGTCTTGCATGATTTGGTAGGCTTGTTCAAGGGTGATAACTTCATGCAAGTACAGCTTATGTTGGAGATCTTCTCTAAGGCAAGTCTTAAACCTAGACAATGTCATAGCACAGTCTTCACTGGCACCTCACCTCATGATGAATTTGTCAAATTTGGTGATGGACTCGGTCACAAGCCTATTTCCTTGCCTTAATTTTTATCATTGATTTAGGATCTCTGGTGATAGGATGTGGGAATATACTTCTCCTTGAAAATTACTTTTATTTCTTCCCAGGTTTCTATGGATTGTTGGCCTCTTTGTCGATGAAGGTGGTCAATATTGCCCTAGTACAACCTAGCTTGCATCACTAACTTAAGCTTAGCAAACCTAAATCATTGATCCTTGGGCATGCCGTACCATTCAAAGTCGTAGTCCATGTCACTCTCCCAATCTAGGTAAACCTTTAGGTCAAGATATCCATTGAAGCTAGGGGCTTTGATTCGGGTACTCCTAAGGATTCGATCGTCTTGATCATTTAGGTCACAACGGTGATGTCTATCCATAGCAAGTTCTATATCAAGTTCATGATGTTGGGATCTAGGTCTCATGGGAGGTCGGGATGAATCCATGTTAACTTGGCTATTTTGGGACTCTTCGATGGTAGTGACTCTATTGGTTAGAGTTCTATGGTCAATATCATGTTTAAGGGTCATAGCTTTTAATTATGCCATGATGTTGTTCAAGATGAGTTCTTGATCAGGTTCCATGGAATCACTAGGTTGAGCTAAAAAATAGTTGGTTCCTAGCCTAGTGGGCATGCAAACAAGATGATCAAACAATTAAATCCTAAACGACTAAGGGTAACTTAGACCTAGTAGTTCAAGTACTATAAATTGATCCAATAACAAATAAATCTAGACCAACTCCTTCATCTAGCCGGTAAGTAACGGGGTCATGGGAGACTCCCTTTGCTTTTGCAAGGTCCTAATTAAGTAACCACATGCCTGCTTAAGGCATTTACTATTTGACCACTAGCCTTAGACACCAATCTATATGGATGATGCAGATCTAGTTCATACCTAATCTCAATATACGACTTAGATTTTGTCTTGATTGATCCTAGTTGGTGACTACCTGATTTTAAGTTAGGCTTAGGTCAATGCAAGATGTTGGTAGTTGTTTGGGCCAAGGAAGGGTGATGAAATCCCTTGTCTAGTTAAAGGGGATTGCCCTTAAGTGTCTTATGTAATGAATGCAATCAAGTTAAATAAGGAAATAATGCAAAACTATCTTAACCTAACCTTGCTCTGATACCAAAACTAATGCGAAATATGATGTATGAATGATTTGAGGTCAGTAATTGATTAACATAATTCATAAAGTACTAACTAAATATGATAATTCTAAGCTAGTTTAAGATATGTTGCTAAAAAGAAGAATAATTAAATTAAACTAGGATCATAAATTGTTGCCTTAAGAAGAAGTAATTTAAAACTATATGAAACTTATATCGACGTTGTTTAGCAAAACACCCGAATTAAGATAGTCCTCCTAAAATATATGAGATCTATATATAATAAATATAATACAACATCTCGCAAAATTACTAAATAATGAATTCAACTTATTTGTGAAAAGATGCTTACAAAACAAGCCAAATTAAAATTTTAGAAGAGTTAGACCACTTGTGGAGCTGACTTCAATGGTTTGGATTTGTAATGATTCAGATTTTGATCATTGAGATCTAGATCTTGACTCCTCGGTTGATCAGTTTTTTCATGGAAGGCTCTTGAAAATAAGAACTAGGTGTTGAAAGACCTAGAACTCACTTGAAGACAAGATCTTGGAGTAGGAGAATCCAAGGGCTGATCCAAGCTCCAAAACATCTTGCAAAATTTTAAAAAGAGTTATATAAGTGTGTGAGATTGTACGGAATAAGGTTAGGTAATTGATGGTGGATTTGGATGTGATGTGGATGGATGGAGAAGCTTGATAGAGGTGGTACTCAAGAAAATCTAGGTACATAATTTTTTGCATGCAGGGGCTAATTCAATAGGATGTAGAAAATTCCATAAAAATGATTACAAAGACCTATGAGTTGGAGAAAAAACTCTTGGGCATTTTGCTTCCAAAAAAAATGGGAAGTGATTTGGACATGGGGTTAAGGATTTGTAGAGGTTGGAAGGTTATTGGCAAAGAAATCTAGGAATAGGACATAAAGAAGAATGAAGAGCAAAGATGGGCCTCTCATCCTCCCTTGCAGGTGCTATAGATCTCTCACCCTCTCTCTCTCAAAGCAATCACCCTCCCTAGACTTGATTGGACTAGACTGAAATTGAATTGGACTTCAATTAGCTACTTTTGGGCTCCGGTATGCTGCTTCCTCAAACCAGATAGGTTGTAACTTTGATAATTTCCTTCTAGTTAC
Source organism: Areca catechu (assembly GCA_021397845.1). NCBI lineage: Eukaryota > Viridiplantae > Streptophyta > Magnoliopsida > Arecales > Arecaceae > Areca > Areca catechu. The sequence continues at coordinate 105,112,478 of CM038044.1, read as the reverse complement.
TCTGGTGTCCATACCAGGTAGGATCAATGTTCAGCCTGTGTACCATCATGCTGGATCTATCCCCAGTATATTGATAGCAGACCAGGAGAATGTATTGGCATTTTCTTGCAAAAAAGTGGTTAGCCAATTCTTGGTTACCTTATTAAGATTTGACTCGATTTAAATCCTCCAACTGGGGTCCTCCTTAGATAGAGGTATCTCCAGGAGATCCCCTAGCAGCTCATCATGTTTCTTAGTTAGCTCATCCTGCATATCTAGTCCCATGGAAAACAAGTCGGGTGCACTTCGGCCTGAATCCTAACATTGTAGCATTGTCGTGCCTGACTTGGTTTCCTTTAGTTTACCCAATTCTACTCTTTGTCGGAACCTTCACGAGTAGGTGATAGATAGAAACCATAGCATTGAGGGCATATAGGCCTGGTCATCTGAGGATTGTATTATAGGTAGTAGGGACCTTGACCATTAAAAAGTATACCTAAAAAAGGGTTTGTTAGGGTGAAGTGTCAGCAATAATAGGCAATGTGATTATCCCCTCTACAGGTACCAGCTCACTAGAGAAGCCTTGTACGGGGGAATCAAATTTCACCAACCGATCCACAGAAAGATTTATTTGACCAAAGAAAGAGAAATATAGAACATCAACTGAACTTCCACTATCAACCAAAACTCAGTATACATTGTAGTCAGCAATATTTAAAGTTACAACCACCACATCAGTATGCAGGTGCTGGACACCGATCACATCTTCTTTGGAAAAGGTGATGATTTATTCAACTTTCTATCTCTTAGCTGCTCCTGAGTGCTTGATCGATCCCTCCTAGGCTCTAGTCAACATATTCACATTGCCCACTGGTGGCATTTCTTCCATGGCCTCCTACCTGGGAGGCTAGTCAGGAACCCTACGAGGCTCTAGTGGTGGTAACAGACGAGGCCTTGGAGGTGAGCAGTGCAAAGGTGCTCTTCTTTGGAGGAATTGATCTGGCCTCCCCTCCTGGATGAATTATTCGATCTCATATTGCAGTTGAAGGTAGTCCTCCATGTCATGTCCATGGTTATTGTGGTAAAGGTAGTATTTATTGGCATTGTGATGCTCAAGTTAAGAGTGCATCTTTCTCATCGAGGGCACTGCATTCTCATCTCCATTAGTATTTGCTCTCAAGGCACGTTCAGAGGCATATAATTGGCAAAATGCCTCATGGGTGAGTTATTAGGTCCCCTAGGAGAGGACCTATTCCTCCAGTTCCTCTGCAGCATCCTAGATCAACAAGGCAAAGTATAGGACCTCTAGCTTCTCTGATAGTCCCGTTCCATTCGGAAAGGATCCTTCTCGAGCTCTCCTCCTTCTCCTCCATCTTAAGCTCTCAGCATTGGTGTACTTCTCTGCCCGGGTAAGCATTTTCATGAAGTTCTATAGATAAGTCTTCTCCAAAGAGAAGAGAAAGGCATTCCTTTGTAGCCTGCTCTTCAAGGCTATCATGGCTACGGACTGATCCAAATTGTATACCTCTAAAGTAGCTGCATTGAAACGATTTGGTACACATGGAGGGATTCTCCTTCGTCCTGCCTTATACTAATTAGGTAATCTGATCTTCGATGATGCTATTAGCTACTGGTCAACTGGGAGACAAATAACCAGCTCAGCTTTCTAAAAGAATCAATGGAGCTAGGCTTGAGATTGGAATATCGATGCTTAGCAATTTCGTTGAGAGTGGAAGGGAAGGCACGGTAGAAGATTCCATCAAAAGCCTAGTGTTGCCCAGGTGGCTTCCCAAGAGGAGGGTGAATTGGGATAATAAAAACTTTAGCAAGTATGTGCAAGTTAAAATCCTTTTGGTGTTGTGGTAAAATATGCAATGCGGAAGTAAATAATTAAGCACAATCAAGGCAATCACAAACACAAGAGATTTAGAATGGTTCGGAGCAACCCGCTCCTATGTCCACTACCCAAGATACCACTTGGGATTTCTACTATATTCTTCCTAGAATACAGTCAGATTGTTTTACCGAGATCACAATCCAAATCCAACTCCCTTTGATTTTTACATTGGGCTCACCAAAGAAACCCACACTTGGTTTTATATTGGGATCACCAAGAACCCCAAACTTGGTTTTGCAACGGGCTAACCAAAAACCCAAACTAAAGTAAAACAAGTAAACAATGCAACATAAAATACAAACTCCCAAAGAGTAGATGGTTACCGCTTTAGCTCGTTGAATTTAGCTCTTCTAAGCTCTCCTCTTTCTTTAAATAAAGCTTCAAGAGTTGTGATAGGAAGTGAAGAACCCTCTCTTGAATTTGAACATTAAGGCTCTCTCCAAAATCTGAAATATAAACTTGAAAAATCATTTTTCTTTAATTTCTCTTCCCCTCTTCAATCACTCTTCTTTCTCTTCACTTTGATCCATCATATATAAGTTTTGAAAGTGTTCCCATGTTGTTTTGACCGTTGGAGTGCCTTGAAAATCGAAATATAACCGTTTGGAACCATTGGAATGAAGAAAAATAATTTATGCAACTAGCCGTTGAAGTGCCAGAACCCGTCACTCGAGTCGACTCGAGATCCAAGAGTCAGCTCGATTTAGAAGTGTTCCCATGTTGTTTTGACTGTTGGAGTGCCTTGAAAATCAAAATATGACCGTTTGGAACCGTTGGAATGAAGAAAAATAATTTCTGCAACTAGCCGTTGAAGTGCCAGAACCCGTCACTCGAGTCGACTCGAGGTCCAAGAGTCGGCTCAAAGTCTCAGACAACCCAAATAAAAGTTCTGGACGAGTCGGCTCTTCAAGTTTGAGTTGGCTTGAATAATTATATTTTTGCCATTCTAGAGTCATTTTGATTGAATAATTACAGTTCTGCCATTTTGAAAGAGTCGGCTCTTAATCCATGAGTCGGCTTGAGCTGAAATTCTTCAAATGCTTCCAAACCACTCCAAACTTCTTCCAAACTTCTTTCAAACAATTTCAAACATCTTCTAAACCTATAATACTCTATAAAAATAATCTTTACAAGGATAGTTAGTAACATAATCATGCATCAATATTTTGTAATCATCAATATCAATCCTAGGATCAACAATCTCCCCCTTTTTGATGATGACAAAACATTGGGCATAAAAAAAAAAAATTAGCACAAAATTAACTCTATAAAAGATTGTATTTCAAGTAAATAAATAAGTATCATATAAGCAATAAGCTCCCCCTTAATTTATCAATATATTTCAAAAATAAAACTTCTCTCTTTTCAAATGTTCTTTTTCATGACACCTTATATCTCTCTCCCTTTTTGACATCAACAAAAAGTATTCTTAACCATTTTTTAAGGGGATACTAATCAATGATTTTATAATATCATAAGAATATTATGATGTTTTGAGATAATTTTACCTTCTTTTTATTTCCTTCATATTCTTGTCAATAATTTCTCTTTTTCTCCCCATTTCTTTATGCTATCAATTGTTACAAATACTAATTGTTGGGGGTATCAAGATTCTTAATTCTTCTTTTATCTAACACATACACTCCTCTCTCTTTCACATTCAGTCTAAGCATTTATGCAAGAGAGTAATGTAAAATATGGTATCAATAAAAATAAATAAATATCAATAGAAGAATTAAAGTCACGAGTTTATAAAAATCATCAAAATCAATATATACTCATGATCAATTTAAAATATTAAGTATGCTAGCACATCTCAAATTATTTATGCTAGAGCAAGCTAGAACTCTTGGTTTCATGGTTCATTGCCACAAGACTTGAATATCAATCATACCTCAAACATTCAAAATGTTTCAAGTCAAAGTTCAATGAATTTCACATGATCAAGAATACTAGTAACTATTGCATAGTTGACATTTAACTTATCTTGAAGCATCAAATATAATAAACATAGCAAATTGCTTCAAGTAAATGACTAGCATTATATATATCAAAAAGTAAGGAAGGGTTTGAGTAAATTATACTAATATAAATAATCTTCCATTTGCCATTATTTCTATAAGCCATTAGTCCACTTGCTCTAACTTTAGGATGAAGACTTGCTCTTCCACCCTACTTCATGCCTTGTACAGCCACTTTATCATTGCAATCTTCTTTTTTTTATGATGGACTGCAAGACAAACCTGCAAAATAGCTAAGTGGATATCTTTGGTACCCAAATCTTTTTGGATCCATTGGAGTTAGTACATATCGTTCCTTTTGGAACCCAAACTTTCTTTACATTATTTTTCTTTTTCTTTCTGAAATCATAAAGATAAGCTTTATGCCCAACTCTTTTACAACAAAAATAAACAACATTAGATTTTTGAATTTTGTTTTGAGCTGAAATCTTTCTTTCAATAAGATTGGAATTTGAATTACAAATAATTTCAGCTCTATTACTTGAAAATCTTTGATTGCTTAATAATAACTCATGCTTATCTGAACTTAAAGTCAATTTATCAACTAAAGGCTTGAGTTTCTCATCTTCTTTTTGTAACCTTTGATTTCTTCATGTAATACTTCATTCTTTTCAAGATATTCAATCTTTTCTTTTTGAAAATTTTTGCAATTTTCAGAAATAGAATTTAATTCATTCTTTCATTTTGAAGCATATCAAATGATTGTTTTGAGATTTGATGCTTCGTTCTTAACTTTTTATATTCAGATATTAAATCATGAAAAGCATTATTAAGATCATCAAATGTAAATTATGAGTTTGGTACAGAATTTATCTCATTTTGTAGAACCGTAAAGCATGTGTTGGCAGTTTTTGATTACTTTACATTATCACTTGAGCTTGAATCTTCACTGTCACTCCAAGTGGTTGCCAATGCCTTCTTTTTTTTTCTTTCTTTTTTGTATGGCTCCCCCTTAGCCATATACTTCTTCTTTTTTCTAAATCTGCCCTTACCAATAAATTTTCTAAACTTTTTCATAACCAGTGCTAATTTATCTTTATCTTGCTCTTCTTTGGATGATGAACTTGTGAACTCTTTTTATTTTCTTCAGTAGCCACCTTGAGTGCAATTGTTTTCTTTTTCTTTTCTTCATCTTCACTCCGGCGCTTCATTGTGAGTTCATGAGTGATAAGTGATTCGAGAAGCTCTTTTAATGGTAGATTGTTTAGATTCTTTGCCTCTTAAATTGCAGTTACTTTAGGATCCCAAATTCTTGGCAAAGATCAAAAAATCTTTTGAACCATATCTGCATTAGAACACATTCTACCAAAACTTTTCAAACTATTAGTAATGTTAGTAAACCTTGAAAATATTTCAGAAATAGATTCATGAGGTTCCATTTTAAACATTTCATAATCTTGCATGAGCATATTTATCTTGGAGTTTCTAACTTGTGTTGTGCCTTCATGAGTGATTTTAAGTTTATCCCAAATTTTTTTTGCGGATGTGCAAGTAGAAATTCGGTTAAATTCATTTGCATCTAAAACACAATACAAGAGGTTCATTGCTCTTGCATTCAACTCTCCTATTTGCATTTCATAAACATTCCAATCCAACTCCGATTTTGGAATATTTATGCCATTAACATTTATCATGGGAGTGGGAGGTTTTCTTAAGATAATTTTCCATAATTTAAAATCTATAGCTTGAATATAAATTTTCATGCGTGCTTTCTGATAGCTATAATTTATGTTGTCTGAGACTTTTATTTGGGTTGTCTGAGACTTCGAGCCAACTCTTGGACCTCGAGTCGACTCGAGTGACGGGTTCTGGCACTTCAACGACTAGTTGCAGAAATTATTTTTCTTCATTCCAACGGTTCCAAATGGTCATATTTCGATTTTCAAAGCACTCCAACAGTCAAAACAACATGGGAACACTTCCAAACTTCTTTCAAACCATTTCAAACATCTTCTAAACTTATGATACTCTATAAAAATAATTTTTACAATGATAGTAACATAATCATGCATCAATGTTTTGTAATCATCAAAATCAATCCTAGGGTCAACACCTAGCGAAATAACATGAGAGTTCTAAAACTCTCAAGGTGATCCAATGGATCCCCTGACCCATCTTAATTTTCTAGACAAGGGACCTTAAAGTTTGCAGGCATTAGTTCTTGCATTATTTTGGCAATGAAGGGTGGGTTGATGTTGATGCCAAGCCCTTCATCATGAACCAAGGCCTAGTTCAGCAATGCCTTATCCTTTAATTCATTTCCTGGAGACATCGTTCCATATTAGCATCTCTAGCATTGTAAGATTCAGAATGCTGAGACGGAGACCTCCTAAGAGTGGAGTCTCTTTCATAGTACGGAGTGGGTGATCATCTTCAGGCCTGCTCCGAACTTCTAGGCCTACTTTATCACATGCCCCTCTCCAGCTCTGGATCCTGCAAAGGAGGACGAGACATCAAGGGAGGTGGCTACAATTGTTGAGCCATGACAAAGGGTTGCTGCTATAGAGCAGGAGCAAGTTGCACCTCCTGCTGGGTGCCATTGTTTTGTTACATCGCTTGAACTGCTGCAATTAGAGTAAGCATTTCTAGACCAACTCATTAAATTGGTCTATAGTTTCCTCTATAGCAAACAGGGGTGGCGATGCCATCAATAACGACAGCTTAGGAGCCTTGCCATTGTATGAGCTCGTGCATTTCTACATGAAGTGGCATTTTTGGATGGCATCAACAAAAAAATGCGCACCTTTTTTCCCAAAAATGGGCCTGGGCCTTTTTTCTAGCGCCAATCTGTTATTACAGATTCCAATTCAAGGTCGAAGAAGCGATCGACTAACGAGCATCGTTACTAAAGAGACCAGCAAAAAAAATTTTGGTTGGGGTTGACTTTAACGAGGACTCTTTGATGCTCAAGTTAGAGATCTAGAACAGAAAGAAAGTAGTGAGCAGAAGAGTTCACTTTCTTGGATCCTCGATGCTTTGGCTATTTGTTGTGAATGATTGAGGAACTGTGCAATTATGAAAGTAGACTAACAAAATGATAATAAAGTTAGATAGTATTTTCTAATTACTGTAGCGAGTCAAGGAGTAGACTAGCTGGTCAAATTTTTAGCGGCCTACTTAGTTCACCTAAAGTCTATTAGCACTTCCATTGCACGTGCACACTGATAAGGTAAAGTAAGTATGAGTTATAAGGATACTTGAAGATTTAATTATTACTGAAAACATGATAATTAAAATATACCCCATTTAAAGAAACTTAGATTTGAGAAAAGAGCTACCTGCCTGAAAAAACTCAAAAAAATCAAGAAAAGGAAAAAGAAAAAATGATAAGTTCTAAACAATAGTTTTTCACCAAGTAACCGGGCACCTTCACTTAAGTAAGCATTATTGTTTACATCAAAAAGTGAACAATATGAAGATATCTCTAGCAACTATGCCAAAATTTGATTACTATCATAGGAGGGCAAAAAAAATATCTAACTTATTACTATAGCTAGGATAAGTAGGGATCGTATCCTCAGGGATCAAGGATAATTATTTCATGAAAAAAATAAAAAAAGAGATAAATATTTAGATTTAAAAAGATAGATAATGGTTTAGTTAAAACTAATTAATTTAAATTAAATATGAGATCGAGGGATTTAAATGATAAAAAGATGTCTTCGAGTTTTCATGTTATCATAAACATAAATTATGCATTTGTTCTAATCTAAATAATCGAAATCCATATTTGTTTCGAAATCTTTCAAACTAATCCCTAGCATAGGCTATCTTGCTGAGTATGAACTATATCTTGTTAAGATCATAGCCAATTCCACATGTATAGGATATGCAATAATTGAGTCAAAATGATCCTACCAAGATATGTAAATAAAAATTCTAAAATTAATTATCTATATTGAGCATGAATCATATCATGCTAGGATCATAATCCATTCCACTTGGATATTTATTCAGGAAATCAAACAAAAAAAAAGGGATTGAAAGCATTTATTCGATTGTATAAGAGATAAAATAATTATACAAATTAATGAAAGGACAGATGTACTTCCTTACATACTGCACCTCAGTCACACATGGCTCATAAATATATCTACTTGGAGATTTGGGGCTCTATCACTAAACCTCCTCTCCTGAAGAGCTCTTTTTCTTTATTCCTCTCCCTCTTTCTCAAAACTTAAAACTAATTTCAGAAGAAAAATAAAATAAAATTTTGCTGTAAAAATTAATGCCTCACTTATTTTCTCAAGTCCTCTTTTTATAGAGCTCATCAAGAGCTTTCTCCCAATCAAATTTGAAGTTAATCTGGATCAAAATCAACTGTATATCGCAAGTTCTAATCTCAGCTATTGATCTGTTGCTTAATGGGATATTGATCATTGATTATTGATCCTTCTCCACTTTGAACATCTCCTCAGTTCGAATCCTAGATGGCTGAGATTTCCTTCTCTATGTCAAAATCCTCCATTGATTGGTCTTAATGGATTCTCCCGACTGGTGATAATGGCAATGAAAATCGAACGGTGAGGTGGTGGCAGGAGGCAATAATGGCAGAGGTGGCAGTGAATAGAGAGGACAAAACATGGTGAGGCTGGTGTTGGGCGGTCGATCGAAGGAAGAAGAGGTAGATGGTCGGCATGGAGGCCACGGGAGGAGCAAGGGGAAGCACCGACGGCTTCTCCGGCTAGTGACAGATGCCTGAACGATGATGATAGCTGATGGAGTTTGGATGGTGATGGGCTCTTAGCAACCGATAGTGGCAGGCAGCTCACGGTGGTGCTGGGTGGAAAATCAAAGGAGGAAACCGTCAATATGGGACGTGGGCATGGCCGGCGATGGACTTTCGACATCTCCTCCGACCACGGGTGAGTAGCAGCTAAGGTGGATGGCAACAAGTGGTGCAATGATTGAACAACAGAGGAGGACAATGGGGGAGATGGAGAAGATGAAGAGTTGGCAACCATGAGGCCATGGACAGAGCAGGGAGAAGTACTAGCGATTTCTCCGGCCTTGGATAGTGTCTCCGGTGGTTTCTCTAATGAAAACCATGCTCATGAGGGAAGATGGCCCACGAAATGGGCCGTGGACCGAGATTCATGGCCGCCATAGACCACGTCCAGCTTCTGTAGAGCGAGTAGCCAGTCCACCATGGACCGATTGCTTTAAAATTTATGCTATTTATTAATGAACTTCAAACTTCGATTACAAGCTTGTTTAAACTCTGATTTAAGTGCCATTTGCACCATTGAATTTCAAAAATCAAGCTCTTTCAATCCACAAACCATTTTCTATAAAATACTAATAAATATATTATTTTTAAAAAATATAGATTAATTAATATATATTTTAATATTTAAATTATGATATTTAATAGACTTATCAGTGAGAGAGATCGCCAACCAAGGAGGGGCACGCCAATGCAAGGACCTCCTTGGGAGGATCGGTGACAGGTGAGAATAGCAGCAACATGATGACAGGGATCTCTACTTGCTATTGTGTGGCCATGGAGCATTGTTGATGTAGCAGCTCTTCAACTGTCGTTACTAGTGTTTGGACCTACTATGTAAGGATAATAAGCTAATCCTATTGGTTCATAGGTGATGAAGGCAGTAGAGCTAGGGGCTCCACCTCCTAGCTGCATTGTTCGTTGTGGCATAATTAGTTCCCAACATGGCTGGTGGAGGTATCTTGGGCATGCATTACCATCATGGCTTTAAGCTCCGGTGAATAGATGCTTGCCATGTCACTGCCCCCTAACTTGGCGTGCCAATTTGTTACCGTTTGATCACCCATTACTAAGCTCTAGCAATGACGAAAGGTGCTTCGATCTTCTCTGGCAAGGACGAAATCTTCCCCCAGTTACTTTATATAATGACCTATAAAAAGATCCCTGTACCAGGATTACTGGCAGGACACTTCGATGCTTAAGTTAGTAGATGGGACAAGAGAGACTATAGTGACCAAAGCTAAGAGCTAGTGGTGGTTCCGTGAGCGTGTGAGCAAGAGCATGTGAGAACATATGGAACATACCTGGTTAAAGTTTTTAATACTTATTTGTATAGTTACGTGGCGTAACAAAATACCATTGCAGAGATATCCATCTTTGACAGGCATAACAAACTTGGTTTAGGTGGCAAGATCTTGTCTCTTAGGATCCCTACCATTGGCTTCTTTCTGTTATGGTGTTAGGATTCATTGGGATTTGGTCTGCCATGAATTATACTAGGATAGCTGCAATTGGCTGGGTCGCCGGCTACTCGAATGTCACAGTCACCAGGTAGGAGAGGGGACCTAGCATGTGTCTAGGTGCACTTGATTAGTCTACCTGACTAGCTAGTTGATACCTGATAGGAAGTTGGCAAGTGTACATAAGAGCGCCATGCTAGGTAGACTCAGCGGGTCATCGCCACTCGGCTTGGAGGCAACTAGTCGGCTGAACGAGATTAGCTACTTGGCTAGCTCTATTGCCGATGTTCTCCTGTCGATGAGGCAATCGAGGTTGACACTTCCTCCTAGTCGATGGCTTGGCTATTCTAAGTCAGGTGTTTGGGTCCATCGCTGTCGACAGCTGAGCTGATGGTCCGAGCGATATTTGGGGCTGACTCAGCAGCCGCCGTATCACCTACTTATAGATGAAATTGAATAGGAGGATGAGCAAGAACATTCACTGCAAAAACCTTTTTCTAAGTAGGGGTGCAAATAAATTGGATCGGATTAGATCATGACTAATCTCAACCCGACACGGTTCCTTGATAGGTCCTAATGTTAGACTTGGACCCAACCCAATAAAAGAACAAATCATGTTGAGTCAGATCCATAGCTAAGATATCCGACACAACAGGTCATTTCAGTGAGATCGGGTCTATATATAACTCGATTTCAATAAAAAAAACTCGGGTCTGAATTGGATATATTTTTATATTAGAGATATTAATTATATAAATTTTAAATTATAATTTAGATGCTCAAATAAATTTGGCTAATAATAATAATATATTGGATTTAAATCGGATCATGTACAAATTTAATAAATCTAGATCTAACCTAATAAATAAAATAAATTTAATTTTATAAAATGATTTAGTGCTACATATCCTTTAAAATTGATCCGATCGGGTCAAAATAAGTCGGTCATGCGTCAACCTGAACCGTTTGTGGACGAGGCCTTGGACCGGTGCCTTTTATTATTAGATTAGGCCATGTTCATGGATCTCATTCTTGCTAGCAGTACCGACCAAGATTGGCGTCCAATCCACTACCAGCACATTTTCCAGGTCCCGCATTTCTAAACCCTAGTGAAAACCTCCCTTCTCTTTCTTATCTCGCCCCGGCACAAACACTGATGCATTCCCCGCAAAAACGATGCTACCCTCCTCCTCCCGCCTCCGTCCCCTCCTCCACTCCCTCCTCTGCTCCACGCCCAAAGCTCGCCACTTCTCCACCGCTGTCTCCGCAGACTCCGATCTCCCACTCCCTACTTCTACCCCAACCGAAGAATCCATCCTTTATGTCCTCAAGAAGCTCGACAAAAAGCCCCAAAAGGCCATGTCCTTCTTCAACTGCGTCACCTCCCAGTATGGCTTCAAGCCCGCCCACCCTACCTACAATCTCATGCTCCGCATCCTTGGCCACAAGGATTCCGTCAAGGATTTCTGGGCCTTCCTCAAGTCCATGGACCATGCCGGCCACACCATCGACCGCGGCACCTACGTTACCCTCCTCGCCAACTTCAAGAAGCACAAGATGGCTGCCGAGTCGTCGGCGTTAACCCAGTTCTACTCCCAAACCATGGCGAAGGCCGCCTCCTATATTGCCATCGATTCCGTCGTCAAAATCATTGTGGATACCGAGGAATGGAACGAGGCGGCGGAGAAGAAGTTGCAGGACCTCAATTTATCATTGTCAGAGATCGTGGTCGCGAAGGTCCTTCAAGAACTGCGAGATTGCCCGTCAAAGGCTCTCGCTTTTTTCCGGTGGGCGGGGCAGAGGCCAGGGTTTAAGCATGGGTCGGTGGCATACAATGCTATGGCTCGGGTACTTGGGCAGGGTGATTCCATTGGAGAGTTCTGGAGCTTGGTGCAGGAGATGAAGGGAGAGGGGCACGAGATGGATATCGACACGTATATAAAGCTCTCAAGGCGGTTCCAGAAGACGAAGATGATGAGGGAAGCAGTGGAGCTCTATGAATTCATGATGGATGGCTCCTATAAGCCGGCGATTCAGGACTGCGGCATGCTTCTGAGGCAGATTGCACTGAGCGGAACGCCGGATCTCGAGTTGGTTTTTAGAGTTGTAAGGAAGTATGACGCTGCTGGGTATTCGCTGTCAAAGGTCGTCTATGATGGGATTCATAGGTCACTGACCAGCATTGGGAGGTTCGATGAAGCTGATGAGATCTTGAAAAAGATGAAGTTTTCAGGTTATGAACCGGATAACATCACTTACAGCCAGTTGGTCTATGGTCTCTGTAAGGCCAAGAGATTGGATGAGGCTTGCAAAGTTTTGGTCAAGATGGAAAAGGGCGGCTGCATTCCTGACCTCAAGACCTGGACAGTTTTGATTCAAGGGCATTGTTCGGCTGGTGAGGTGAGTAAGGCCTTGGAACTGTTGACAAAGATGATCGAGAAGAATTGTGAAGCAGATGCTGATGTTCTGGATGTCTTGGTGAAAGGTTTGTGTAGTAAGAGAAAGGCAGATGGTGCCTACACTTTGATTGTTGAAATGGTGGAGAGAACCCGAATAAGGCCTTGGCAAGCAACTTATAAGTATTTGATCCAAGAACTACTGAGTGTAAGAATGCTTGAAGAGGCATTGAAGCTTCTCAATACAATGACGAGCCATAAGTTTCCTCCTTTTGCAGATCCTTTTCCTCCCTATATAGCCAAATATGGGACAATTGAAGATGCTAGGGATTTTCTGAAAGCATTGACAGTGAACGACTTCCCATCATCTACAGCCTATTTACATGTCTTCAAGTCCTTCTTCCAGGAAGGTAGATATTCTGAGGCTCAAGATTTACTTTTTAAATGCCCTCACCATATCCGTAAGCATGGTGAGATCTCTAGGCTCTTTGGCTCTGTTAAAGCTGGGAAGGCTGCTTGAATTTACCATTACAACAAATTTTGAAGGCATCACAAATGCCAATTTTTGGCCTTGACGAAGTTCATTGTCATGCACTATCATACGTTCAGCATAGTGTTACAACCCATGTTTACCTTGCATGATGTATTGTTTTATTAGTGAATAGCAGATGAGCTTGTAGCTGTTTAATCTTTTTATTGGGTGATATCTGGATATTCTTTTCATGTATGATCATTCTGCTAGCCCTGAATATTTGGGATAAGGCTTGATGGTTATGGTTGTGCTATATGTGATCATTCTGTTTGTATCATATATGAAAGCAAACTATGATCCCCCCTTTGACTTGGAAAATGAACCTTACAACCAAACTAATGTTTGACCAAGAGTCCTATTAAAATGTTGAGTTTAGAGAGGAACTGGAGATGGCAATGATCACAGATTGTGATTGGTGATTTTGGATTCTTTTATTCTTTAAGGATAGTTGTGTTTAGGCATATCCTTCAATATTGCACAATGTTCCCAATCTTGGAATCGAGGACTGTACCAATCAAGTACAATGCCAAACCATACCGACACTCAACATGTAGAAGTGTACCAATTTTGGTACTGGTTCTCTGGTTTTGCTCTTTTTTAAAATTCTTATTTTAAAGTTAATTTAAGGTTTATGGATCTTTAAATTATGATTTTAAGTTGTTTTAATGTTATTTTATTTCTTATCGATCCTGGGAGATTGTATGATAGTTTAATGTATAGAGATGTAATGATTAAACATATATTTGTAATAATTAAGCATATTCACTGATTATTTTTGAGCTTGAAAATACATATATTAAATTTCATCTTAAAACCATCATAAAAAACTTTAGTGAATGCTACAAACTTTAACACGAGGGCTTTGAATGGTGTTTGCACTAAGACGTGGGATGCCAAACATGAAGTTTTGAAAGCATCAACAGTGTTTTCATTTCTTATCATTATCTAAATTATGTTATTTATGTTTATATTTGTTGCTTTTTTCCATATCATCAGCAAAAACAGGAATAAAATGATGGATGACTATATCAAAGACCAACAATGACAAGTTGTCGCAGCTATTTGTAAAAGATAGACAACAGGGTCCATTGTTGGAACTGCAGAGAACCTAAGCATGTTGATGGGCTAGGTCAGAACGTGTAGATCTCATGGGTGACATCCATAATGTTGATTGTATAATGTCTCAAAGTGAGTTTATTCTGGATAAATTTGATAATACGACCCATGACACCACTCAGCCAGCAATTTCTTTTGGAGGAGAATCTCAGACACTTCCCTTATCTGCAATGCAATCAGAAGGCAGGAAATTTTATGGTCCAACATTTGATGAAAGTCTGAGAATATGAAGTTATAAAGAACACAATTGAGAGAGGTCAAGCACATATTTGTTCAAAAAGTGAAGTTTGTGCTCGTTTAGAAAAATTGCAGTTGATATACACACATTACAAGGCTTACACCATCCTCATAAATATTCTGAAAGAATTTTTAAAGGGCATTATTTGGTTTGCCGGTTGACATTCACCCAAAATCTTCCTCACTATTGCGCCCATTCGGCTAGTCCCGGGTCGGACCGGCCCCAGGCATCCGGTCGGCTGATCCCCGCGCGGGGTCCGACTCCCCGATTCTAGGAGAGGACCCCGCGGCCCCCTTTCCCAAAGAGCTGATCCGGGGGCTTCAAGAGCTGACGGGCGCCTCACCGTCCGTGCATTGGCCTCTTCGACTGCCACGGTCAGCTTCCGAGAGGCCCTGCTGACTGCCACAGTCGGCTTCTGGAAGTCTGGCTGAATGCCACGGTCAGCTTCTGGAAGTCTGGCTGAATGCCATGGTCGGCTTCTGGGAGGTCAGGCCGACCCGCTGCTGAAGGGGTCGCTCGAAGTTTCTAGGAGCCTTTTCTCCCCGACAAGTTCTAACATTCTGTTATAATGGACCCCAGTGCATGGCCACGATTCTTATTGCCAAGCCACTACTCTGACGCTCCTGCCACGCCGCCAGCCACGACCTCGCCGCCATGCCTATTCTCCTGGGGGCATATTTGGGCTTTCTCAGCCTGTTCCCCAACAGAATTTGGCAGTGCTCCATGCCTGTAAAAGGCACCCAGGGAACCTACGTAAGAGGGTAAGGTTCTTCTTCCCCATTATGAATTCTCTTTCCGAGCTCTTTCCATTCTATTGCTCCAACCCTCCTTTAACTTAAGCATCGGAGTGCCCCCGCCAGAGCCCCTCCGGCGCCTATAGACTTATTGCAGGTTGATCGGTCGAGAAGCTCTCCAGCGCACCCACTGAACCTGGTCCAGGAGAAAGAGCGGCAACAGTTTGGTGCTAGAAGAAGGGCGCCTTTCGAACCTTCGTTGCGCTCCTTGCTCTAAAAGGGAAGATCGACGGGAAAGATCCAGCTATGGCAAGAGGAAGAACCCGGAGTGTTTCCACGAGGGGTGGGCACTCCCACCAGGGGCCCAACGCACCCCGCGCGGAAAGCAATGTCGCCGCCACCATCGAGCCCACCATCATCCTGGGGCTGCAACAATTCCAGACGTTGGTAAACCACATTGAGACACTTACCTCAGTGGTCCAACGCTTCCTGAAAATGGCGGACAATCAGCAGCAGCCGCCGGCGGCTTCCTGCGTCAACCATCAGCCGATCGCCGGCGTCAGCCAGCGGCTGGAGGCGCCTCCGCCCCCGTCCCTCGCAGCTCCAGAACTCCAGGGGTCCTTGAGGGCCCGCGCTGAAGGAAAGAGGGCGAGGTCAGCTTCCCCCTCTTTCGCCGACTCTGCCCCTCTCGGCTGCCGGCGCCCTGCTGCAGACTTGCACAACTACGGCAGCAAATCATGTGCATGGAGGAGCACATCGCCGAGATCGTTGAGCGGCAGAACGTTAAGGGAATGCTGGCGCACGATACCTGCTCGCCTTTCTCTGCATAGATTCTGGGGGAGTCTATCCCCCGACATTTCAAGATCCCGCAGGTGGACCCCTACGATGGTACCATCGATCCCTTGGACCACTTGGGCACCTACAAGGCCCATATGATGGTGCAGGGCATGTCCGACGCCTTCTATTGCATCGCCTTCTCGGCGACTCTAAAGAAGGCCGCGCGGATGTGGTTTCCGCCATCCATCTAGGTACGATTCATTCTTTTTCCAAGCTCGAAATCCTTTTTTTCTCTCATTTCAGGACCCGCAGCCAGACTTCGAAGAACACCGACTGCCTCTTTCTCATCCAACAAACGGAGGGAAAGACCCTCCGAGACTACATGGCCCGCTTCAACTCGACCGCCATGGAGATCCCTGACTTAAATAAAACGGTGGCTATGTCGGCCTTTAAGAGGGGGCTCCGCTCGTCCAGGTTCATATTTTTCCTGGACAAGAAGCTCCCTGCAAGCTACACCGACCTGCTTACGTCTTGGTGGAGGAACAATCAGCGAGCCGGCGCCAGGCTGAGGGGAGATCGGCTCCGAAGAAGCAGGGCGATAAGGCCCCTACGGTCCGACCTCCCGGCAATGACGGTCGGCCCACCCGACGCCAGAGCCCCAAGCCGAGGGACTACCTCAAGCGGTTCAACAACTATGTGCCCCTCTTCCTACTGCGGGAGAAGATCCTGATGGAGATTGAGAACGAGGCCTTTTTCCAAAGACCTTGACCGATGAGGGGCCCTCCAGCCTCCAAAAACAAAAACAAATACTGCCGGTTCCACAGGGACCATGGGCACGACACGAGGAGTGCCTCCAGCTGAAAGACGCCATCGAGGACCTCATTCGGAGGGGGTATCTGAACAAGTACGTCCGACCCCGCCGGGATCGGGCCGAGACTTTAACTATTAGAGACCTCCTGGGAGAGGCTGAGCTCCTCAATCAACGCCCAACGGATGATGGCGTTGGCATGCTGCACTGAAGATCCGGCTGGGGGCGGAAAGATGACCAGGCCATTGTAAAAAGGCCCAGAGGATCCAATGTAATTAGTTTTTCTGATGAAGACCTCTCGGAGCCTCCTCTCTCGGGCGATGACCCTGTGGTTGTGTCGGCCATCATCGCCAATTATAATGTAAAACCCGTCCTTATCGATAATGGAAGTTACGCGAAGGTTTTGCTGTATGATGCTTTCATCCGGATGAACATGTCCAGGTCTAGACCGCGGGAGTCCGTGGCACCGCTCACCGGCTTCGGAGGGAATTCCATCGGGGTTGAAAGGGAGATTGCCTTACCCGTGACCCTCGGAACGGAACCTTACCAGCGAACCTTCTCCGTCAACTTTGTGGTCGTTCGTACGATCTTGGCGTACAACGCAATTTTGGGACGACCGGCCCTCAATAAGTTCCGGATCATTGTATCCACTTATCACCTGTTGGCCAAGTTTCTGACCAGTGACGGAATTGGGGAGCTGAGGGGAGACCGTAGAGTAGCTCGGCAATGCCTAGCTATTCACGACAAGCAGCTGGACGGGCATCCCACGCTTGAGCAGCTTGATCCCAGAGATGAAGCCGATAGCCATGGTTAGCCTATCGAAAAGATTGTATTTGTACCCCTTAAGGAAGACGATCCCACGAGTTCTCCAGATAGGGAGTGCCCTGGACGTGAGTGCAAGGCGGGAGCCGGTCGGCTTCTTAAGGAGCAATGCGGACGTCTTCGTCTGGTCGGCGTCCGACATGCCAGGCATCCCGGCGGATGTTATCACCTATCAGCTCAGGGTATATCCTACTTATAGGCCTGTCCGGTAAAAGAAGAGAAGCTTCGCTGCCGAAAGGCAGAGGGCCATTGAAGAAGTGAAGAAGCTTTTCGATGCTGGCTTCATCAGGGAATCTCACTACCCGAAGTGGCTAGCCAATGTCGTCATGGTGAAGAAGGCTAGTGGAAAGTGGAGGATCTGTGTGGATTATACAGACCTCAACAAGGCGTGCCCCAAAGACAGCTTTCCCTTACCGAAAATTGACCAACTAGTAGATGCAACAGTCGGCCACCAACTCTTAAGCTTCATGGATGCTTTCTCCGGGTATAACCAGATCAGGATGCATCCTGAAGATGAGGAGAAGACGGCCTTTGTCACAGACAGGGGCCTGTATTGCTATAAGATGATGCCTTTTGGCCTAAAGAATGCAGGCGCCACCTTCCAAAGGCTAATCAACCGAGTCTTTAAAGATCAGCTTGGGAGGAACATGGAGGCGTATGTCGATGATATGATCGTCAAAAGCCTCCATAACGCCGACTATATCATGGACCTGCAGGAGTCTTTTGATGTGTTGAGGCGCCACAGGATGAAGCTAAACCCCGCCAAGTGCATCTTCGAGGTGACCTCCGGGAAGTTTCTCGGCTTCCTAGTTACTCAAAGAGGCATTGAGATCAACCTCGAAAAGATCAAGGCCATCATTGACATGACTCATCCGACCACTAAAAAGCAAGTGCAAGAGCTTACGGGTCGCATCGCCTTTCTTAGCCGCTTCATCTCCCAGTCGGCCGAGAGATCCCTCCCGTTCTTCAAGACCTTGTGCCGGTCAGACCGCTTCCAATGGACCGATGAATGCCTGTCGGCCTTTGAAGTCTTGAAGGACTACTTGAGAAATCCCCCACACTTGGCCAAACCAACGGAGGGGGAAGTGCTGTATTTGTACTTGTCGGCCTCTAGCGAGGCTGTCAGCGCTGTCCTTGTGCGGGTGGCGGAAGGCGGCCAGCAGAAACCCGTTTACTACATCAGCAAGGTCCTTCATGATGCCGAGGTCAGATATCCTAAGGTGCAAAAGCTGGTGTACTCGTTGGTCATAGCGGCAAAATGCCTCCGACCCTACTTCCAGGCGCATCCCATCGTTGTGCTGACGGACCAACCCCTCAGGGCGATCCTCTAAAGCCCCGATATCTCCGGACGGCTTGCCAAATGGGCCGTCAGGCTGGGCGAGTTTGACATCTCCTTCCAGCCACGGCCGTCCCTGAAAGCCCAGGTAATAGCTGATTTCATTGCGGAATGCACATGGGGGACGGAGCCGACCTCGACAGCAGTCGAGACGCTCATAGGTGAGCCCGCGGGAGAGGCTGACCCGGCGGGAGAAGCTGAGCCTGCCTGGACCCTGCACGTAGATGGAGCTTCCAACCTCTCGGGGTGCGGTGCAGGCTTAATCCTAGCCGACCCCGATGGGCAATGTTTGGAGTACGCTCTGCATTTCGCGTTCCAGGTGTCGAACAATCAGGCGGAGTATGAAGCTCTACTTGCGAGGTTGAAGATAGCGAATAAGTTGGGCGTTAGTAGGGTCCGCGCCTTCTTTGACTCTCAGCTGGTGGTCAATCAGGTGAGGGGAGAGTTTGAAGCAAGGGATCCTTAGTCAAGTACTTGGACAAGGTACGGGACCTGGTATCACGACTTAAATTTTTTGAAATCTTTCATATACCTCGGCAACAAAACTCTCGGGCGGATGCTTTGTCACGGTTGGCCACCGCCGCGGTCGGTACCTCCGATCGGACCTTCGTGGAATGTCTGCAGCACCCGAGCATTGCCGAGGAGCCAACGGACATCCACCAGGTTGAGCAAGAAGCCTCGTGGATGGACCCAATCCGTGCATTTCTGGCGCAGGGAGCCCTTCCGGATGACCCGATGGAAGCCAGGCGCGTCCGCTCAACGGCTTCTAAATACATCATCCTTGATGGGGCCCTCTACAAGCGTTCGTTTTCCCAACCATTGCTGAAATGCTTGGGGTCGGCCGATGTGGATTACGCGCTCCAGGAGGTGCACGAGGGCATCTGTGGCGATCATCTTGAGGGAAGGTCCATGACTTACAAAATCATTCGCCAGGGGTATTACTGGCCTACAATTCAGAAGGATGCCTTGGACTTCGTACGAAGGTGCGATGCATGCCAGAGGTTCTCCGGCGTCCAAAGGAGGCCAGCCAGCTGACCCTGCTCACGGCGCCTTGGCCATTTGCTCAATAGGGGATGGATATCCTGGGACCTTTTTTCCCGGCCTCCGGTCAGCGAAAGTTCCTCCTCGTGGCCATTGATTACTTCACTAAGTGGGTGAAGGCAGAGGCATTGTCGCAGATAACCGAGGCCAAAGTGGAAAACTTTGTCCGGAACTGCATTATTTTCCGGTTTAGGATTCCGAAGACGATCATCACTGACAACGGAAGGCAGTTCGACAACTTCCAGTTCTAGAACTTTTGTCAACAATATCACATCGTCCATCGGCTTACGTCGGTCGCTCACCCTCAGTTCAATGGAGAGGCCAAGGTCACCAATAAGACGATCCTGCATGGGTTGAAGACCCAGCTGAATGAAGCCAAGGGGCTCTGGGCGGAGGAGCTTCATTCAGTGCTTTGGGCAGACGACCACCTGGTCGGCAATGGGGGAAACCCCGTTTAATCTGACCTATGGGAGTGAGGCGGTCATCCCCGTGGAGGTCTCTCTACTATCCCTGCGAATTGACCAATTCACCGAGCTGGCCAACTCGGAGCAACGAAGGGTTGACCTAGATCTGCTGAACGAGACCCGACTTCGGGCGAGCATGAAGATGGCGACCTACCGTCAAAGGATGGCCAGATATTATAACTCACGGGTTAAAGCGCGCACCTTCCAAGTCAGAGATCTGGTCCTGCGGAAGGCGGAGGTCTCGAGGCCAACCGAACAGGGGAAGCTTTCTCCCAATTGGGAAGGCCCCTATTGGGTTACTGAAGTAATTCAGGCTGGAACCTATCGGCTCGCACACTTGGACGGGCGGCACATAGCGCGCCCGTGGAATGTAGACAATCTTCGCAAGTACTATCAATAAAGTCTACAAACTTCTTCAACTTCTTTCAGCTCACTCCGAAAGTTCGACCCCGGTCGGCAGAGGCTCTAAGGCAGCCCACTCCGAAAGTCCGACCCCTATCGGCAGAGGCTCTAGGGTAGCCCACTCCGAAAGTCCGACCTCGGTCGGCAGAGGCTCTAGGGCAGCCCACTCCAAAAGTCTGACCTCGGTCGGCAGAGGCCCTAGGGCAGCCCACTCCGAAAGTCCGACCACGGTCGGCAAAGGCTCTAGGGCAGCTCACTCCGAAAGTCCGATCACGGTTGGCAACCATCCCGGGACCACCCCCGCCAGGCCGCAGGAAGGATGGGCCACAGCGGGAGCCGCCTCGCGGACAGGGACCCTGAGGAAGTGCCCAAGTACTCGGCCCAATTTATGTTATCATTCTGGACTACCCTACTGGCTTCTGGCCCAGGCGGGCCGATCGGGGGTACTTAGAGAAATTTTGAGAAGAAAAATACTTGTTCCGCGTTCGTCGGCCTCCTCGATGGAGCTAGTAACCCTGCGGTACCATAGAGCCGACTGGGGGTACTTAGAAGAATTTCAGAAAGAAGCAATGTTTGTTTATGCCCATGCACACATTGAAAGTATGTGATCAGAAGGTTTTCTTCATTCATTTCAAAAGAAAGCGTTTACAAAAGGTGGGGCGGACCTTTACAAACCTCTCAGGTCCGACCCACGGGAGATGCGTCAGAGGCCACAACATCGGCCCCATCAGCTATAACTAAAGGAGCAACCAGAACTGCAGTAGCTGGAGGATCCTCCGGAAGGGCCACCACTTCCGCGTCGGCTGGCGCTGGAGCTGGAGCTTCAACCCTAGTTGCCCCTACTTCACCTTCCGCTGGGGGCTCTGCTTCGGCCCCCTCTCCTTCGGACGGGTCCCGCAGCTTGGCGCCCGACAAGTCCAGTCCCGGGAAGAGCAGACCCACCTTCAGGGCATCGTCGTAGGCCTCCCTGTAGAAGTCGGCCGCCGCCTCCTCCATATCTTCAGTAAAGCCGCTGGAGGCTTTGTATGCCGCCACGGCCTCCTAGACCTGCTTCGCGGCCAGTTCCTGGACTCCTTGAGTTGGGTCTCCAACTGTGCCGCCGCTGCCTGCTCGGCCCGGGCCCTCTGGTCGGCCTTCGCCGACCGCTTCTCTTCCTCGCCCAACCGGCAGGTGAGGGAGTCGGCTTTCACCTTCCTTTTCTTCAACCTGGCCTCGCGGTTGGCCAGCCGGCCCTCGGTCTCCTTCAGAGCCGCCTTCGCTGACTCTGACTCCGCTTAGGCTGTCACCAGGTTCTCCTCGGAAGACTTCAGGGACGCCACTACGGCCTCCTGGCCGCCTCCAGCTCCTGGACCCTCTTCGTGGAGGTCTTGGCGGCATGCACTACACAGCAGACGCCGTCGTCCATGAGGGAGATGCTGTGGAGAAGCTATAAATGTCCGACCAAGTTAGTAAAGAAGTAAAGTAGAGAAATAAGGTGAAGTCCTTACCCTCATGAGTCACGTCGATCAGGTTTCTCTGGATCGACACCTCCCAGTCAGCATCGGTCATTGCGCCCCTCAGCAGGCTCTGCGCCCTCCTAGGGTGGTCGAGTGCATGCCAGTGTTGGAACTCCTCCCGGCGGATCTCCTCGTCCGACCGCTCAGGTTCGCTACCGGCTTCCTCCTCCACGGCCCTCCCCTTGCCCTTATCGATTGAAGGGGCCACCTCTTCAGCGCCGACGGTCGTAGGGGTTGGCGCTACGGCTGTGTCGGATGCCCCCGGCTGTCCCTGCTCCGGTCAGAGGACCGACCCTCCTGATGGAGCCGCCGCCCTCGCCGCCCTCTTCGTCATGCACTCGGTGAGGGGGATGCCGTCCCCATCCGAGTCGACCTCCACGACGGGGACCGGTCGCTCCTCCCGCCTCTTCTTCTGTCGCTCGGCGGCTGGCGGGGGAACTGATTCTGGGGCGGCCCGCTTCCGCACCGCCCGTCGGATGACCTTGGATTTGTCAACACGCTGCATCCTTCCTCCTGTCACCGGACACTCAAAATTAGGAGAGAAAGAGAAAAAGCTAAGGGAATTATAAGAAGGGGGGGTCGGCCCTTGCCTAGGAATCCCTGGGAGCTGATCCCCGCCTGATGAAGGGTCCCTTCCCCCAACATCTTAAATGCCGCCGCTGGGTCGGCTCTACTAATCACATTGAACGTGCCCAGGTCGGTCGCCGATACCGACCTCCCCTCGCGGACTCTCACTCGTGGCTCTCTCCACAATGGCTCGAACCCCCAAGGTTCGAGGCTGTTGATGAAGAAGAACCTAGCCTTCCACCCGTGGACGACCGACGGGAGGCACTTCAGGATCTTTCGGCCCTGGCACTTCAGGATCTTTCGGCCCTGGCGGGGGACAAACAGGATCCACTCCCGGCTCCTAAAGTCCCTCTTCAGGTAGAAGAAGTTACTGAAGAGAGATAGACTGGGGTCGGACTTGGCCCTATGGCATAGTACTATAAAGCAGCATATCACCCGAATGCTGTTCGGGGTTAGTTGCACCGGGGTTACCCTATAGAAGTTGAAGATCTCTATGAACAGGGGGTGCAGAGGAAACCTGAGGCCGGCCTTAAGGTGGGACTCGTACATTGGAAGGGTCCCTGGACCTAGTGGGTTATTTGCTCTCCCCTCTCAGCCCGGAAGTGTGAGGTGTAGGATGGATGGGATGCCGTACACCGTCCTGAGGTTTTCGACCCGCTTCCGGGTCATGGTTGAGGGTATTTCGCTTGACCCCGGATCCCTAGGCCTATGGGACGAACCCTTACTGCTAGACGTCATTGGAAGCTAGAAGGAGGATAACTGGGACTAACCTGGGGCTGGACTCCTAGATGCCAGGTTTTGCGGAAGAAGGAAGAAGAGGACTCTATCTCGCAAGGCGCAGGCACGGCGGGAAAAATCCCCTCGCTCCGCCTCCTTTTATAGTCCCCGAGGGAAAAGGGTGGAGGGAGGAGCTATTGCCCGCCTCGGGCACGTCCCAGCCGTCCCGTCAGGAGCCGCAACTGCCTGTATTGCAGGATTTGAAGCATCCGAAGCATCCCCTCGCGCAGATGGCGATTCGAGTGCGCGCCGGATCGGCGATGCGGGACCAACCTGGAGGGCAGCGTCGATCGACTAGATGCTGCCGCGTGGCGCGACGAACCACTCTGTCCCGGATCAACGCAGGATAGCCTGGCCTTCATCATGGCGCCTGACTCGCATTAACTACCTCGCTTGCATTCCAACAAGCGGCTGACAGCTGTCCAAAGAGCCGTTCGAGGGGATTCGAAGCGACCCGATGCCTCGATCCGGAATCCGCCGCAGGTGCACGCAATCATGCTCCTGCCCTTTTGAGCCACATGGCCCCTCAAGGCCCAGGAGCAGGGGGGCAACTGTTGCGCCCATTCGGCTAGTCCCGGGTCGGACCGGCCCCGGGCGTCCGGTCGGCTGATCCCCTTGCAGGGTCCGACTCCTCGGTTCTAGGAGAGGACCCCGTAGCCCCCTTTCCCAAAGAGCTGATCCGGAGGCTTCAAGAGCTGGCGGGCGCCTCACCGTCCGTGCGTTGGCCTCTTCGACTGCCACGGTCGGCTTCCGAGAGGCCCTGCTGACTGCCACGGTCGGCTTCCGGGAGGCCCTGCTGACTGCCACAGTCGGCTTCTGGAGGTCCGGCTGAACGCCACGGTCGGCTTCTGAGAGGCCAGGCTAACCTGCTGCTGAAGGGGTCGCTCGAAGTTTCCAGGAGCCTTTTATCCCCGACAAGTTCTGACATTCTGTTGTAACGGACCCCAGTGCATGGCCACGATTCTTATTGCCAAGCCACTACTCTGACGCTCCCGCCACGCCGCCAGCCATGACCTCGCCACCACGCCTATTCTATTAGGGGCATATTTGGGCTTTCCCAGCCTGTTCCCCAACAGAATTTGGCAGTGCTCCATGCCTATAAAAGGTACCCGGGGGACCTCCATAAGAGAGTAAGGTTCTTCTTCCCCATTGTGAATTTTCTTCCCGAGCTCTTTCCATTCTATTGCTCCAACCCTCCTCTAACTTAAGCATCAGAGTGTCCCCCGTCGGAGCCCCTCCGACGCCTAGGGACTTCTTGCAGGTTGATCGGTCAAGAAGCTCTCCAGCGCACCCACCGAGCCCGGTCTAGGAGGAAGAGCGGCAACACTCACAACTAATATATGGTTCATAAGATTTTTGATTCATTTGCTTCCTAGTTGATAGGGCTTGGATTTTGGCATCTTTTTTTTTTTTTTTGATTTTTTTATGTCCTTATGTGGATATTATTTTTTAGTCTCATTTTTGAGGTCGTGGAATTAATCTTTGTGATTGTTTTCATTGGTTGCTTTGGCATGGATGTTTTGGTCATTATCTTGTATCTTCTTTTTTTATTCCTTTCTTGTCTGATTATGGAACTCACATATTACAAGTTTGTAGATGATTCTTAAACCTCTTCTTATATATTTGATTTTTTTTTTTTTTCGGGGGGGCGGGTTTTGTATAAATTATGTAGATAAGTGAATGAATTGCTGTATATGTGGAATTGCAATATATTTTTTTACTACAACTAGTTTTGAACATGTACAATAGTACATGGTGAAAGAATATAATGGTAAATTAATTGTGAATAGTTTCCCTTCTATCCACTGACTAGGTAAGTTTTTCCTTTATTTAAACCCCTAAACAAGGGATGACTATCCTTGTCTCTTATTTATTTATTTATTTATTTTTTTCTCTTCTCCATGAGTCATCTAAATAGAGAGTAAGCTAAAAAATTGGTAGCTGAAATGGAATAAAGTTTCTCTTTAAAATCCTAAATTTGCTTCACACTTTTGAGAAGATGAGACATAGAGGTGAGAGAAATGCTGAAATTTGAAATCTTTGTTGATGGTGGCTATGAGTTGCCTTGCTTCTTAAGTGCATCTACCTTTCTTTTCCCTACTAAACAAAGGGAAAAAAAAAAAGTAGAAGTGAAAAAGAGGGAAAAAGAATGTGCATAGGGAGTAAAGGACAAGAAGAAAAATGATAGAAGAAATGAGTAAGGGTCTCAAAGAGCATGGCTGGATATACCAACTTATGTATGAAATGTCAGGCAGGTGAAAGTTACTACTGCATATTATAGGTATTATTCTGACAGTGTGAAATAAGGCCCATAATCCTAACATAGTTATTTTTTCTTGAGACTCATTTTACCAGGGAATGTGTTTGTTAGTTCTGAGATCGACTGGTTTTGATTGGAAATTTAGTATCATTCTCGAGGAACATGCCTCCAGCAGGATTCTAGCTCTTCAAAACGCCTACTTGGGGATGGTTACTGTTGTTTCTGTCTCTAAATCTGTGATTCATGTTTTTAGTTGCTAATTTATCCTCTCTGGCTTGAGTGTTTTGTGGTGTGTATGCAAGCGCAGGGGTGGATGCTTAAGTTGCCACATAGAGTGAAATATGGATCAAGTTTTAGGTCCAGGATTCTCTACTTTTATTGCAGGAAATATGAATGCTATATCTATTGTAGAAAACAGAGGAG
This sequence comes from Areca catechu, assembly GCA_021397845.1. Taxonomy (NCBI): domain Eukaryota; kingdom Viridiplantae; phylum Streptophyta; class Magnoliopsida; order Arecales; family Arecaceae; genus Areca; species Areca catechu. The sequence continues at coordinate 105,086,206 of CM038044.1, read as the reverse complement.
AGCAACCTTTTGATCTAGACCATGGTGCAGTACAGTTCCAGGGTTTATACTTGAGAGTGGATTATTTGATCTAGGTTCTTGGGAACCGCAATCACATGGTGTAACTCTTTTCCAGCTCTGTGGTTGGACAATTTGAGCTACAATGCCTGTTCTGTATCTTGCAGCATTGATAGTGCTGCTAGTTTTCAAGCAACATGAAATGCTCTTGTTCCTGGGCCTTTTACTTCTAATTTAGGGTCTATCATGATGATCATCTGGGCAACAATACAGTGGATGCTTCTCTCTTTTGCTTCCAATGATCCCCTTTTTTGTGCTTACGAGATATAGGGTAGGGATATAAAATAATAATTGATCTATCACTTTGTTTAAATGTAAGCCTCTTTTGTTATCATTTCTGATGTTGATTGTGTTTATGTATTGAAAGTTTTATAGTCCATTGTATTTTTTCAAATATGTTTGTCTACTTTTGCTGACTTTTTGAGGAGTTTGGAGGGTGCAGTAGTTAAAAGCTCAAGATATTGATCATAATGAATTGTGCTTCATATGATTCTTATTGCCTACAAAACAATGCAGTTTGGACTTTAGATGGCCTTTCGTCATTTGTCGGCTATTGCTCGTCATCTGGATTACTTCTTCAATAATTGATAAGCATCAGGGACTGTTTGGATATTCTCTCAAAATTGGGCTGAAAATCTTATAGAATTCATGGATTGCACCATCCATTCAAGCATGGTCCTATATCTACCAAATATCATCCAACCCAAATCCTATTTGAAGAAAAAATCTCCATGTTTAGATAAGTTTTTAGAAAATACAAGATGGATGGATCGATAGGTCCAATTCTTACAGGATTTTTAGTTCAATCTTATAGAAATATCTAGGCAAGCCCTGAATATTTTTTCAAAGCCTCTCTGTAATAGAGGATGATAAATCACTATGCCTTCCATAAGAGCCTCTTCTTTTGTATTAGTATTGTGTTAGTGAATTTAATGAAAGCCTCTTTTTTTTTCCCTGCATTCTCTTACCAATTTCCTGTGGAAATTTAAAGTGGTCCTAATCGAAAGTTGGAGATGAAAAAAATTACATGTTAAATGTTTTACGGTGCTCAGGTAAAAACAACCTTTGCATTATGTTCTTTTAACTTCTTCGAATCATTCTCCATGATTTTAGTTGTGCCTTTACACGGTAAGCCGCGACTTGCACCAGCTCTTTCTTTGATGTCTAGTTATCAATGGTGTGTAGAAAATAGTAAAAATGATACATGAATTTTTTAATTTTGTTTTATTATTATTTTTTTTTGTTTGGGGGGGGGGGGGGGGGCGGGGGCATTTGTTGCAGGGATCTTTGATTCAGCTATCTTGATTTTATTGCTTGAATCTTTTTTCTTGGAAACGGCACATCTAATGAAGCTTGAATGGAAGGAAAATGGGAATTATAATTTGCCAAGATTACTGCTATGAGGTTGTCAAGGAAAAGGCTATTCGACTTTTGAATCTAAAGAACCGCTTTTTGATTATCAGACAATGTTCGTGATGACAAAAGAGGAATAAATAATGTTGACCGGTGGATAGAGCATTTTTAGGGCTGTTTGATGCATGGTATGTTCCCCCTTTTGACATTCCCCTACAAACTAATTGATGTATCGTGGATTTAGGACCTGCAGCAGAATTGATACAAATTCATCCATTGGGTAGGTTGCCTAGTGCCCCTGGTAAACCATCTCACTGTACCACCAGAGCTGTACAAAGCCAAAGATGTAATGGACATTGCATGAGTGCCTTTAGATATGCCCTGGAGTAGCTAGATTGTTTCCGAGGGGATGTGGTTTTGAGTTGATATTTGAACCGGACAAATTGACTTTTTTGTTGTTTTTGGTAACTAGAAAAAGATACTACAACTTGTTCATTAGCGAAAGCATTATCATGTTTTATTTTGCATTCTATTTAGAATCCATGATCTCTCTTAAGAGTGCAGTGTACATGATGTTTAATTTGAAAAGTTTATTTTGGTTTGAAAGATTAGATGCCAGTTTTTATCAAATATGAGAACTGCTTAAGAATTGCTTGGTGTATATAGATTGGCTTTAACCAGTCTTGATGGGTTTTGTAATAGGTTTTGTAACATATACAGCATAGCAAATTTGTGTTAGTTTGGTTGTTCGTTTGCCTTTTTCTTTTGTTTTGTGTTGTGTTGTGTCTAAAGAAGTTTGTTTCATTATATGCACATTAGTGGGGTGGTCAGTTTTTTTTGTTTAAGTACTGTACATGTTATTGCTTTACAAATATGTTGCAGTTTCATCATTTTTTTTCAACAATTATAAGCCAAAGTTATTGTATCCTAATAACAAATATCATTATAGTAAACAGTTTGCACATATGCATGGAGATAAAAAATGAAGAGTTTTTAGACTATATGGGAATTTCAAATCCATGGTCGTACTCGTACCCTTAATTCAAGATTTTAAGATTTTTAGAATTTTATTTTTTGTGAATTTTTTTTAAGATTTGGCTATTACAACGAGTGGTTAAAATAAAAAGTTTATAAGATGATATTGTCGGAAATCCTGAATTTATAAAATTATACTAACTTTAGACTTCAATATCAATGATTGAGATTTGCAAAATTTCCATGCAGCACCAAATATCAAGTTATTTAGATTGCAACTTGCAATTTCCAAAAAAATAAATTAAGATTTTATCATAGGTCCCTATGCTCTTGTCTTAAAGAAAACAGAAATCAGTACTTAAGATCATGTATAACCAATCAAGCATCATCACAGCTGAAGTCATCTAATAAGCATGCAGAATAAATAAAAACTGATATTGGCACTTAGATTTTGAGAGCCCATGCTTTGTAAATTTTCAACCCTGGAAGTACCTCATGTTCGTAGAAAAGCAACATCCGTGTTGAGTGAAATGGCATCGAACTGCTTTAGTTTGGTTGACAAACTTATGTTTATTTATTTATTTATTTATTTATTTTTTTTAGATCAGTTTTTTTTTTTTTTTTTTATAAAGAAAAGGAGAGGGGGGATAAATCATGGTGTAGCTATCTCCATTGGATCCTAACTCGTCAGGTTATGTTCGATTTGGACCGTAATTTTTTCGTGTACCTTTTCAATCATTGATAAGTATGTTAGCCTCATATCATTAAAACGTTGGAATAGTGCACTTTCTTGTCATCTTTGATCACGTGTTTCAAAAAATTTTGAGTCACTTAAGACATAGTGAAATGTAAGAGTTGAGTCACTTATGAGACATAGTGAAATGTAAGAGTAAGAACCTATCAATCGGGCTATTTAACAAATCTCTTGAACGTATACAATCACTCACATCCGTCACAACAATATCTTGAAAATAATTAAGTAAAACAAAAAAAGGTCTTCCATGGCACAAAGCCACTACGGACAGCCACATAAAAAGCTACCCCGTCCATCACTTGATTGGCTTATAGAATAATGCTTAACCACACGAGGCGACATTCAATTTTTAGTCTTTGAATATTTGACATTTAGTGATGGTAATCTTTGATGCTTTGCTTCCGTAGCGAACCAAGGACTTGTCCAGTTTACAAAAAATAATGAAGAAAAAGGGACTTCCTGGAAAGTAAAAAAAAAAAAAAAAGTTTGGTTAGAGTTATAAAAAAAGAACAGATAGGAAAATCTCTTTCAATAGAAAGCCACATTTCACGTCTCATGAAAATTGAAATTCATGAAAAAGATAAATTTTAAAACTTTCTATAAAGGAAAGAATATTGATAATTTTTCTTTCTAAAAATATATTATTAAAATTTAGATTAAAATTTTATAAAATATCAATAAATAATTAAAATAAAATATTAAATAATAATAATATTATTATATTATATTTATATCTATATTAATAAATTTATTATATTAAATTATTAATATTATTTAATATAATTAATTATTATATTTTAATATTATATTATATTAATAAAAAATAATATTATTATTTATATAAAGTTTGGGAGTAAAAGTTATGGTCTAGATATTTTACATAGTTTTTTCAAAATCATGAATACTTAACCAAACATGAACCGTCCTGGAGTAAAGTTTTTTTTTATGATCAACCAAATATGCTAAAATCAATTTTTGGGAAAGTGCCTTTATGGAAAAGTTATTCCTTAAAAAGAAAATCTTTTCCCAAACTAAACATAACATAACTATTTTAGTATCTCCTTGTCGCGTCCCAACCCCGAGACCTGGGCCAGATGTACGACAGACGGTCGTATGTTCTGGGGTTCAACCTTTCCAGGGACATACAAGATCTGTACCAACCTTTCTCAAATAAAATGAATAACCAGGTAATCACAGGATTTTTTTTTATTAGGCAGGCATAAGATTTATACCTAGGCAAGTAGATTCAAATGTTCATAAAGGCCAACAGTCACACATTTAACAATATCAAATATCAAGCAATAAAAGTAACAATGTCCGCTAGATCCTAAGCCTCACTGACTGAATCCCTGGCCCATGTGTTCATCGGTCCTGAAAAAAATATGCAAGGGAAAGGAATGAGTTTTACCTAAACTCAGTAAGTCATCATATGTCACAAATATAAATATACCATGAATCAGGAGTAACTCCATGCATGCGAGTAACCATAAAATAGAAGCCATTTCAAATATATTCCCATTATTAACTGTCTTTATTATTTTTCTGGCATCATACAAATTTTAGGATGGCCATCCATACACACTCACCTAGTCCCTCATACTATGGCCACGATCGGCCCATGGCTCGTCCCAAAAGAGTCTAGATCCTGTGTTACATACCGCACATCGGTCATGTGCCAGCGATAGCCTCGCTGGAGGCCCAAAAGAAAACTAGCTCTAAGTATCACATGAGAAACATGCTTTCCAGCATGTGCTAAAATAAAGCAACTAACTCTCGTATCACATACCGCTCATCGGTCATGTGCTAGCGATAGCCCCGCTGGAGGTCCAAAAGGAGTCTAGATCCTCATGTGATCATAGTCGGACTAGAGAGCAGTTAAAATCAACTCAACCTATAACTCTTACATCTTAGTCTGTGTTTAAATTTTATAACACATCGAGATACATGTATGCAGTATAAACATAAGCTGTGAAAATTCAATTATGAGTCAAATAATCATGCATGGCAAAAATTATATCGATGAGTGATAACTTACTATTCCACCAACTAAGCACTAAACTCGGTTTTCTAAGGACGATGACGATCCTGTATCACAAATTATTTTATTTATAATTTATATAATTAATTCCTATAAAAAGAAATTAAACATAAATTAAATTCTTTGGGACATCCCCAGACAGTTCCTTTCCTCCCTTCCTCCACCTTCCTTTTTCTTTCTTTTAATTATTATTATTATTATTATTATTATTATTATTATTATATATTATTTATTTTTCTAATGGTGCCTTTACTGGGTCGGCCCATCCAAGAAAATAGGCCCGGCCTAACAGAGCCTGGCTCAGCCGAGCCCGGCCCAACAAGGCCTGGCTTAACCGAGCCCAGCCCAACCCGTCCGGGCCACTGTGCCCAGACCAAGCTTCACGAGGAGAACCAAGGAGGATTGACGGCGATCCTCCCGACTGACCGCCAAGAAGAGTCGTCGAAAAAATGGGAAGGGATCGGCAGTCCCAACGGTGGCCGTCCGATCGCCAGCCGGAGAGCACAGGGGTTAAATCCCCACCCCTGTTAACAGAGACATCACTCTCTGTTAACAGGCCGACCAACATTCCCCCCCCATGCGAGCAGAGGAACGGCGGCGAACCCCGTGATCGACCGCCCAGAATGGATCGCCGGAAGGAGAAAAGGAACTGGCGGCGACCTACCATTGCCGGTCATAACCTATGATTCCAAAAGAAAAGAATCGGCCGGATTCTTTCCTCCTCCCCGCCAAACACCCCTACACCAAACTTACTCCAAGGGAAAACGAGGAAAGGCTCACCGGCGAGGAGGGTTCTCGGGTTGCAGCGGCCACCGAAGGAGGAAGCACTCTGAAAAAGGGCCGAGAATTGCGAAGGAGATGTCGGCGTCCTCCGAAGGAAAGAGAACTCGATCCAATGAAGACTCACGAGGTCCCCTCCCTCCCCTTAAACTCACGGATGATCCTTATCATCCCCATCCCCGGCGGCATCGACCGGATTATCCGAATTCTTCGTCGAAAAATCTGAGCTTCCGAGCCAATCTTAAGTTTGAACTCTTCAGCCCAAACACAGCCCAATTAAATAAATAAAAAAAAGGCCTCACATTCTCCCCACCTAAAAAATAAAAATTTCGTCCTCGAAATTGGCGTACCTGGATCATGGAAAAGTTAAGGATATTTAACTTTCATGACTTCTTCCAGCTCCCAAGTGGCTTCTCATTCTGAATGATTACTCTATTGGACTTTAACATAAGGAATGATGCGTCGCCTCAGGACTTGTTCCTTTCTATCCACCACCTTCACTGGTTGTTCCTCATAAGACAAATCTTCCCTGAATTGAAGTGGTCCCAATTCAACTACATGATTTGGATCAGGTACATACTTCCTCAGCATAGAAACATGGAAAACGTTATGCACTCCAGCAAGAGAAGGTGGCAAAGCAAGTCGATAAGCCACAGCTCCAATTTTCTCTAGGATATCAAAAGGACCCACATACCGAGGGCTTAGCTTCCCCCGCACCCCAAATCTCATGACTCCTTTGGTAGGAGACACCTTAAGAAGTACATGATCTCCCACCTGAAATTCTAATTCTCTTCTTCGATTATTTGCATAACTCTTTTGTCGACTCTGAGCTGCAAGCAATCGCCTCCTAATAAGTTGAGTTTTATCTGTGGTATGCAGTACAATGTCTGGTCCCAAAAGTTTTCTCTCTCCAACATCATCCCAACATACCGGGGTCTTACATCTCCTCCCATACAAAGCTTCAAAAGGTGCCATCTTAATGGTTGCATGATAACTATTGTTATATGCAAATTCTACCAGTGACAAATGTTCATCCCATGACCCCTTCAAATCAAAAACACATGCTCTCAGCATATCTTCCAGTGTCTGGATTGTTCTCTTTGACTGTCCATCCGTTTGAGGGTGAAAGGCTGTACTAAACTCCAGCTTGGTTTTCATAGCTTGATGCAATCTCCTCCAAAATTGAGAAACAAATCTAGTATCCCTATCAGATACAATTGATACAGGAATACTATGCAATCTAACAATCTCATCAATATATAATTTAGCTAGCCTTTCCATGGAGAAATTGACCTTGATAGGTAAGAAATGAGCTGACTTTGTCAATCGATCTACAACAACCCAAATAGCATCAAATCCTCTGAGAGTCCTCAGCAATCCTGTAACAAAGTCCATTGTGACATTCTTCCATTTCCATACAGAAATAGATAGGGGTTGTAGAGGTCCTGCTGGTCTCTGATGCTTAGCCTTTATTTGTTGACAAGTTAAGCATTGATCCACAAACATGGCTATTTCCCTTTTCATACCCCTCTACCAAAAGTTCTCTTTAAGATCTCTATACATTTTTGTACTCCCAGGATGAACAATGTAAATAGAGTTGTGGGCATCGATCAAGATTTCCTTCTTTAGACTTGCATCCCTTGGAACACACAATCTGTTTCCAAACCTTAAGGATCCATCCTCATGAATTTGAAATTCTGAAATTGTCCCAAATTGTATTTTCTTTATGATCTTTTGTAATTATGAATCACTCTTCTGAGATGCCTTAATTCTATCAATCAGGGTAGACTGTATCTTAAGAGTAGCAAGTGAAAATTTAGAGTTATGCAACTGGATCTCCAAATTCAGCTTTCCAAGATCTTGAAGAATTTCTTCCTGAGAAGTGATTAAGGTTGCTAAGCTACCTCCAGCCTTCCTGCTCAATGCATCAGCCACTACATTTGCTTTTCCCGGATGATAACTTATTTTCATATCATAGTCTTTGATCAGCTCCAACCATCTTCTTTGCCTCAAGTTTAACTCCTTTTGGGTAAATAAATATTTAAGACTTTTATAATCAGTAAAAATCTAACAAGATACTCCATACAGATAATGTCTCCAAATCTTCAAGGCAAAAACTACGGCAGCTAATTCCAAATCATGAGTAGGGTAGTTCAAATCATGTGTTTTAAGCTGCCTAGATGCGTAGGCCACCACCTTCCCATTTTGCATAAGAACACATTCTATCCCTTTTCTGGAGGCATCACTGTAAATAGTAAAACCCTCACTTCCAGATGGTAGGGTAAGGATAGGAGCTGACACCAAGCACTTCTTCAACTCTTGGAAGCTTTTCTCACAGTCATCAGACCAAACAAATTTAATCCCTTTATGAGTTAGATGGGTCAGTGGCAAAGCTATACGGGAAAATCCCTCCACGAACCTTCGGTAATAACCAGCTAGTCCCAGAAAACTACAGACTTCAGTCACATTAGTTGGTCTATTCCATTCAACAATTGCTTCAATCTTTGCTGGGTTAACAGATATTCCTTCTTTAGAGACTGTGTGGCCAAGAAAAGAAATATTATCAAGCCAGAATTGACATTTCTTCAGCTTTGCATGCAACCTCTGCTCCTTTAGTATCTGTAAGATTCTCCTCAAATATTCTTCATGCTCTTCCGAGTTCTTAGAATATATTAAAATGTCATCAATAAATACTACCACACACTGATCTAAATATGATCTGAATATCCTATTCATCATGTCCATGAAAGCTGCCGGAGCATTCGTCAATCCGAAAGGCATCACCAGAAATTCATAATGCCCATATCTAGTCCGAAAGGCTGTCTTGGATATATCCTCATTCTTAATTTTTAACTGATAATATCCAGACCGCAGATCAATTTTTGAAAACACCTGAGCATCTTGCAATTGGTCAAAAAGATCATCAATTCTGGGAAGAGGGTACTTATTTCGGATTGTCAACTTGTTCAGTTTTCGATAATCAATACACAACCTCAAGCTTCCATCCTTCTTCCTGACAAAAAGTACCGGAGCACCCCACGGTGAAACACTCAGCCTAATAAATCCCTTATCAAGCAGATCCTGGAGTTGTTCTTTAAGTTCTTTCAATTCAGCTGGTGCCATCCTATAGGGAGCCTTAGACACAGGTTCTGCACTGGGTATGAGATCAATAAAAAATTCCACCTCTCTATTAGGAGGCAATCCTAGCAATTCATCTGGAAATACATCCGGAAATTCCTTCACAATCAAAATATTTTCCAACTTCTTTTCTTCCTGCTGGAAATCCATAACATTGGCCAAATATCCTGCACAGCCTTGCCTCAGCATACTGTTAGCCTGCATAGCTGTAACCATTCTAATAGGGGCCTTCCCTTCACCGCCCAAGAAACCAAAAGGTTCCTGACCTGGAGGGTGGAAAACTACTCTCTTCCCGAAACAGTCCACAGTGGCATGATAAGAGGCCAACCAATCCATTCCCAAGATAATATCAAACTCCATTTCCAAAACCATTAGATCGGATGAAAAATCATGATTTTCAATGCTTAAAGTGCAGGATGGACAAATCATGTTGACCATGATAATGCTCCCATTTGGAATGGACACTCCGATCTCAAAATTCAGAGGTACTGGTTTCATACCAGCCTTCTTAGTAAATCCAGTTGAAATAAAAGAGTGTGTTGCTCCAATCAAATAAAACACGGGCATAAGAGGAAACTACTTTGATGGTACCTACCAGATAGTCAAACTCTAACTTGTAATTATATGAACTCAATTTAACTAACTTTTTTTTTAAAAAAAAAGAAAGAAAAGATTTTTTGGAATTACCTGTCACCACAGCATTCGATGCCTGAGCATCTTGCTGAGTCAGAGCATACATACGAGCCTGGGTCTTCTGCTTCTGGCGCTTACCAGAACCATAAACTGAAGGTTGTCCTTGGATAACAGCTGGTACATTTGAAGGAGGAGGTGCAGGCGGTCACGGTGCATTCTGGAAGGTATGTTGATACCCAGGATTCTGAGGACGAGGGTAATCCATAGCTCTGTGGCCCTGCTGACCACAATTAAAACAAGCTCCAAAAAACCAATGACAATCCTGCTCCAAATGAAAACCTTGACATCTCCTGCAACGATGACCATTACCCTGCTGAGGACCTGGATCCTGCCTTTGATTTCCCTTCTGTCTAGGTTGTTTTCCAGAGTATTGGTTCCCTCGCTGCCCATCAGGTCTGGGTCTCTTCCTCAACTGCCGTTCTCTTTACTGCTGCATATTATCAACCTCCTGCTCCACAATTTTTGCTTTACTAACGACGTCCCGGTACGAAGCCAGCTGCATGGGTCTTACTCCAGCACAAATCCTGGGTTTAAGCCCTTTCTCAAATCTCCGAGCCTTGATAGAATCCGTGGCCACCAATTCCGAAGCAAAGCGGGACAGTTCTATAAACTTGGCTTCATATTGTGCCACTGTCAAACTTTCTTGTATCAGTCTTGTGAATTCACTCTCTTTCTCAAATCTGAGACTCTCAAGAAAATACATATCCAAGAACTCTTGACAAAAGATGTCCCAAGTAATTGGCTCTTCATTACCATATTGTCTCCTGACAGCATCCCACCATTCCGAAGCTTCGCATTGCAATTGATAAGCTGCAAAGCGAACCTTTTCTCGATTTGTGCAGTCCATGCTGGCAAAGACCTTCTCCATTTCCTTCAACCATTTCAAAGATTCAGTAGGTTCGGTAGAACCCTCAAAAGTAGGAGGCGCCAACTTCTTAAATTCAGTGATCCCTCGATCCATCTTAAAAGATTGACCACCCCTACTTCCCTACTGCCTCATTTCCTGCACAATTCCAGTTAGAGCCTGAATAAGACCTACCACCTGACCATCAGAATTGGCTGTCCTCATATCATGCTGTAGAGGAGGAGGATTAACTGCTCGGCTCTCGCCCTGATCAGGTGATGGGCTACGAGTCATGAAGGTGCCGGCAGCCCGAGATGGACCCGCTGCTTACGAAGTATCATGAGCTCGAGAAGCATGATCATTATGATTTGATGTCCTCATGGATCGGGTCCAATCCATTAAGCCTATGTCACAAAAGATAGTCAGTTAAATAATATAACCTTACTTGTACTTTAATTACTTTAAACTTGTCCTAATTATCTCTACCCCGCTCTCATTATCTATATCGTCTTGATTTTAAGACAAGCCTGGCTCTGATACTACTAAATCTGTCGCGCCCCAACCCCAAGACCTGGGCCAGATGTGCGACAGACGACCGTATGTTCTGGGGTTCAACCTTCCCAGGGACATACA